>CM035417.1:179064988-179145346 GCA_020310875.1 Ceratopteris richardii | reverse complement strand
GGCATGCATTCTTTCCATCCTGTTATGTATCAAATGCATGATGAACTCAAAGACCTGAAACAAAGAATACTTGATGCTATATTCATTATTCCATTTGGAACTCTAATGCTTACCATCTCTTGAAACTAGTAGTAAACCTGACCTGTGAATGATTTTTCACTACTCTAGAGTTCCAGGTACACATGGTAAGCATCAGGTTATGTTTATTACTACTTTCAAGATTGTTCCAACATTTCTAAAGCGACGACATTTCTTGAAAGTAGTAGTAAGCATGACCTGATGCTTACCGTGTTTCCAACTCGACATAAGGTATCGTTGTAGCCGCTTCATAGTTCTGCCATTTCGTAGCCGTTTCGTAGCCCCGCCAGTTTTGAATGGTGCCTTTTCTTGAAGACATAAATCAATTTTTCTTCTTTATGTGATCATGCATAAAGAAGAAAAATTGAAAAATTTTTGAACAGCTCTAACAATGGCAGAATATTTTAGCTCTAACAATGGCAGAATAGTTTAGGGAAAGTTTGACGTTTCCTATGGAGAGTGATTGTCTGCATAAAAGAATACATTATATGTGTGATAACGCTAGGACATCCATGTGCTAAGTTATTTACCATTTATAAACGATTGACCGATTCTGGCATGTCACGATTATTCTAATGTGGGCTCACTGGCTCGGCGGTACTCCAGCGCATCACTTCTGCGTTGATCTGATCATATGAGCCGATGACCAACAGATGAGCATCTTGCAAGCCCTCACGTTGCATGCCCGCCATCGCTTGCACCGCTAATCATCTCGACACACCTTTAGAAGCGACCCACACGACCAGTTGTGATAGAGTGGTTTGGTAGGTACATATGTCCATTATCCGGTGTCTTCTTTCCAATGCAGAAAGAACCGAATCAGAACATATTTCCATTTTCCGTGCGTCCTCAGATATATTGATATTCAGGATTCGGCAACAGAACATGTGGCATGTGTTTCGAACAATAGAACATTGTCGGCAGGATCAGCTGCATGGTTGCTGTTGCTCAACGACATCTTATAGGAATGGTATCAATTTACGCAACGTGAATGGAAAACATTCCTTTAAGCTTTGCAAATGTGAGTGGGGCAGAGAATCAACAGAAAGTAGAGAGCTACGGCAGATCAGATTGATCAGTCCCTTTCATGAGAGTATCTCGTCGCTTCCACAACGGCAACACAGATACTCCCAAATTACAGTAAAAGAATACCTGTGAGTGCCCGCAATGGTTATATCAATCCGTATGCATGTTACATCTATCCCTGCAGGTACTCATGGATCGCAATCGGATGTGATTAACTATGACGTGAGAGAGAGAGAGAGAGAGAGAGAGAGAGAGAGGGTTTCCACGTCATAACAGAATCTGCCGAAATCAGCTGATTGTATTCACGGGCCACGGTCCCACGGCTGTCTCATAGCTCCAGACATTAGACTATAGTAAACAATAACTGTTTGCGCGTACGCATTGTACATCGATTCTCTTGTCAGATGAATCCCTAAGCATAGCGTTCTACGTTCAGATGATATAAGCCCTGAGTGCCTGTGTGTGTGTGTGAGAGAGAGAGAGAGCGAGAGAGAGAGAGAGCTTAGTTTCTTCATTCACATCAGTGACGTTAGATTAGCATACCAAGAATCATACAGGCGTCTTATAATGGCACCGAAAATGAGCAAACTATCCTGTCTGTTATAAGCAATCGCTACGAATCAAGGTGTTTAAAAACAAACACGGTAAAAGGGATACATGGGAATGGAGAAGATTTTGAATTTATTCGAGATACGCATAAAAGACAGATTGTTTACCAAAAGGAGGTATTTCCTGAAAGGTAGAGAAAAAAAAATCAAACTTTCCAACAAAAAACAATGAACACTAGATTCATAATCTTATGAGATTAATCTTGATTTTTTTTTTTGGACAGAGAAATTTGATACGACAGGACACTTTTTTCTAAGTTCGAGTACGTTTCTTTAGGCATCTCCACAAACAACTAATCGATCATCTTAGACAAGAATCATTTCGACTTAATTCCTACATAAAAAGGGCATTTTTTTAATACGCTGGACGTTTCAAATGAGAAAAACATTTATAAAGTTAATGTTTAACTACATCATCTGCACGCTTAAAATATAAGGTTCTCTAAGTTGATCTGTTCTCAAAACCATTTGCAATCAAGTAGGCATTTATCTTCTCATACCAAGCATCTGGTGCTTGCTTCAAACAGTATAATACCCTTTTCAACCTACAAACTTTTTTCGTGCCATTTTTGCACAACACCGTGGGGCTAAAATATATACACTTCTTCATGTAAGTCACCATTCAAAAATGCAATTTTATTGTCCAATTGATGTACATTCCAACCATTATGAGCTACAGAGTGGACAAGTCCTACAAATAGTGGTCATTTGTCATATGAGAGCAAAGGTCTCATCAAACTCAATGGCACTCTCTTGATTATAACCTTTAGCAACAAGCCTAGCCTTGTATCTATCAATTGTTCCATCACGCTTATGTTTCAGCTTAAGTACCCATGTAGTTCCAATGGCCTTTTTCTTGGAAGCAAATGACATAAAAACCAAGTATCGATCTTCATAATAACATCATATTCTAATTGCTTAGCAACCATCCATTTTGTTTAAGTTATGTGCTTCATCAAAAGAAACAAGCTCATGATAAAAAAAAAAAGGCTATAGGTGGCCATTCCATAGCAATGTGATGATAAGGAAGCACTATGAGAGCGTGAACAGGTACGATATGGAACCATGCATCTATTTTGTTATCTCTCAAAGTCTAGATCAACCATTTATGCATAATTTTAGCCTCTTCTGTGTGAGCCCTCTCAACACCAAGTGCATCATGTAAATTTGCATCAGAAATGAAATGATCTACATTATCATTTGGTTCGTGTAAAAGTTGAGAACTTTGGTCATTTGGAGCAGCACTTGACTCTCTACGTATGAAAAGAGGCACCAAAGTGTCATACTCATCTTTGAATCTAACTAAGTGCTCCTTTGTATAGAAAAGTAATGGGTGAACTCCATAAAAACATCAAAGCTAACCAAAATTCTTTTATTCTATGGATGATACAAATGATAGGCTTCACTTTCAAAACTTTAACCAACCAAAATACAATTAATTGCTTTATCATCCAATTTTATGGATTGTTGTTAAGGAAGTAATGCATATGCAAGACAATCAAAGACATCCACATAAGCACAAGATGGCTTCTAACCATGCTAAGCCTCATATGGAGTAATGGATTATGGTGCTTCAATGGCATACATGTTCAGTGCATATGCTGCAATTATAATAGCCTCAAGTCAGAAGCTATGTGGTAAAGCCTTAGTTTTGACCATACACCTTGCCATTTTCATGAGATACTTGTAATTTCTTTTAGCAGATTCTATTTTTGAGATGTACATGGCACTATACACTCATGTTTTATCCCACCTTCAGCTAGAAATGCATTAAAACTTAAAGACATATATTTTGCCCATGGATTAGAATGAATTGTGCCTAGTTTAGATGTGAAAAGTTTATCAACTGTAATGAAAAACTATTTGAAGCACATAAATAATTTGGACATTGCTTTCAATGAATAAACCCATGCATGCCTAGAGAAATCTTCAATAGAATTCATGAAGTAAAGGTATTTCCGAGAGAAGGTGTCTACAAAGGACCACAAAAATGAATATGAACAAGCTACAATTTATGAGAAGCTTAAATTGAACTAGTTTTTACGAAGAAGGAACGTTGCCCAAAATACAACCTTCAAAGACATGTTTACAAGGTACCTCAATTTTGGGCAAAGAGGACACAATTTTAGATTTCTATAGGCATAGCAAACTAGCCAATATTTATTAACCAAAGCACATATGCCAAAGCTTTGTATGTGAGATAGCTTGAGAATCTTGAACTCCACATGCTGAATCATTCATAGATTTCCTATAGCCGATGAGGTTATATGCAACAAATCAACGATTACGACCACCACATGCTTGAGAGATGACTCTCCTCCCAACCAAATGCCTCTATATATAGCTCTCTCCAGGGGACTGCCTTCTTGGGCAGGTGGATGCTAATCATCCAAGTGTCAGCCATGTAACTACATGTGCGCCAAGTGTCCAGTGGATGCTTCTAGAAGGTTCTAGAGCTCTTTGGGCAAAATACTCTTCCCATGTACCTCATGGGGATTGAACCCAAGACCTCGTCCTTCACATCCTTGAGACTTAACCACTAAGCTAAGTGGATCACTTGTTCACAAGAGCACAAGACCTCCTAGTAAGTCTAAACTCGAGATCTTTGGTCATACACACGGATGACCAAACGGTGTCCGATTTCAGATCTGTTTGAACCGGCCAGACCCTTGGATCATAGACTTACTTTATTACATTCTTCCCCCCTTGGAAAAGATTTTCGTCCTCGAAAATAGAGCTATATACATACTGTAGGCAACCCCCGAGCCTCATGTTCTAAAACTGGAAGAACATGGTCATGTTCTAGAACTGGAAGAACATGTCTCATCTCTGTGGTGGCATCCCTGCCCAAATGATTCAAAACACTATCCGGGTTTGCACTTTGATGAACGGGACAAAGTACAAACTAGTGAAGAATAATAAGGGTGGATCTAAATATATCCCTGGCCAATTCATAGTTTCTAGATGTGCGATCTAGGCACAAATATATGAATTGGGTGGATTCAAATTACGAGTCCATTTCTGGGCATGACTGGTGCATGGACTTAGTAATGAAGGTGGGATTCTTATCCCTTGCAAGACTTTAAGAATTCTTGATTTACTTGAATTTGTTTTGGAGAACTTGAAGTTTGGTTGTCTCAAACATCTAACTTAGATGTTTATACAATGGTTTACTTTGATCCAACAGTTACTTGATTTTTTCACCCGACTAGAGGACTACTTTGTCCCAATGAGTTTGAAAAAATCCTATGTAAACTGTAAGAGAAAGTTTACCATTTCGGTGGAATCAACCATACTAACTTCACCAATTCAAATTCAAAATGAAAATTGTCCAACTTAGGACACTTTTCTCAAAGACTTTAACTGAAAGTTCTTGGGAATTGTCAATCTAATGAGCAATTCCTAACTTCTTTATTCTAGAGTATACTAGACTCCAGGAAATCATTTATGCTATAACTTGAAGCAAACTCAAATGAATAAGTCCACTTAGACTTATCATCTTTTGAAGATTGAAAAGGTTCTTGTACATAACATCTATCTAGGATGTTCAAGTTAGTTATCTAATTCTAACCGGCTAATCCTGGTCTTTTGTAAAAGAAATCAGATACCATATCTGAGTCAATTCCAAAGGATTTGGAAAGCGGAAAGAAATAACTAAGACTCTGTACAACCAATTCAAACTTCGAATTACATACATAAACTTGCTATGAGTCAAAGTCTAGTTGACTCAGGACTTTAACTTCTCAACAATCTATTTCAATAAGATATTGAAGCATTGACTTTATCTTTAAGAGCCAATAAGCTAGTTTCTCAAAAAGATTCAAAGCAAATAAAAAACATCATCCAACCACAAGATACTAGTGTGGTAACCAACATCAGTGTGTCGACCCACTGAGGTTATGCTGATGAGTTTTGTATTCAAATAATGCTTCACTTGAGACTAAGTTCAGGTCACATTCAATCTTTTTGACTCCTAATCGTGAATGCAATTCTTGTGCATTTCTTTGAGTCTAAAAGATTGAATTTTATCAAGTTACACTAGGAACTTGATGCTTGACTTAGTCAATTAAATCTTTAGTTGAAAAGATCAACTCAAAATCAAAGTCCAACTTCTTTCAGAATTTATCAAATATTTCTGGTCAATAACACTTAAACTTGAAGTGTTCTAAGAAGATCTTGGAAGTTACTTACTTCATATCTTCAGTTTCCTTGATCTTGAAGTCGTCTTGAAGTATCTTGAGATCCTTCTTGAATTTAAACTTCTTCTTTGAAGTTTTAATTCCCTTGAAGATCAAACGTAACTTCAAGATCCAAATGAAGACTAAAAGATAATCATCATCCCACGGTCCGATGTCCCATACCATCTTTCCTACATCAATCTGAGTATAAAATCTGGTGTCCCATACCATCCTATTTTATATTCACATTAATGTGTGGGTGATTCTTATCCTAAAGTCTAAACATCTCTTGATAGAGTACCTTATTTCTTCAATTCTTTTACAAGAATTGGAAGTTTCAGGCATTACCTCTAACTAGATTTTCCTAGGTTTTGATTCCTTCGCATGATCACCTCATAATCATGTGCTTTGCCTTGGAAACTTGAAAACCTCTTGACAGAATATCAATTCTTCTTTACTGGGGTTTTCAAATGAAAACCAATCAGAATTCCAAGTTCTTGAATTTCTCAAATTCAAGTTCAATTGGTTATTCTTGACCAATTTTGTAGCGACAAGAGTTTATGACTTCTTGTCTTTAGATTCCTTTCTACACTGGTGCTTTTAGGTACCTATCCCGGCCGGGACCTTTTACAGGAATCTCTCTACTGCCTTAGTCTAAGCATCCGCTCATGCTTTCTGGATTTGTACCAAAATCCCTTTAAGGATAGGCAAACACTTATGTTTTACCTTCCACAGACTTAAGTACCGTCTTCACGGTTGCAGACTACATTTTTGGAATTCCTTCACTCTGTTCAGACTGGGAACAGCTTACTTTTTCACAATTTTCCATTGAATAGATGGAACTTGAGTGAATAATTCCTAACGGAATTTTTATTGCCAATACTTGGGCAATCTACAGAGTAGTTCTAATCGCACGTTCTTGGACAATCATGGCCAAGTTTGATCAAGTCTGGTTGATCCTTGCGACAAAAATAAAGACTTAGTCTTTATCTTTAAGATCTCTTAAACTATCTTAAGCTTCTTTACTTACCTGCAGGATTTTAGAGATCTTTCCCTCAACTTAAGTCCAAGCATTTTCTAATGCTTTTCAGATTCCAAAGCTAAGAATCTTTGATATACCGTTAGGTTATATCACTTATTTGGACTTAAATACCAAAACTGGTGGTTAGGGATTTGCTGGGAATGACTTACTATATAACTTTTCTTGAAAGATGTTAGTCTCATGTCTGGGGAGATTTTTCTTTCAAGAACTTTTTGATTCCTACTGAGGAATCAAGTAATACTAAGCTATAACTTGAAGCAGAGATTCACCTTGGAATCTTTTGTTTTACAGTCCAATGATTCATCTTGGAATCGTTTGCTTTCCAATCTAATGATTCATCTTGGAATCGTTTCCTATACTGGAAAGATCTTCAAAAGGAATTCTAGACTTTTGGATAAGACCAAGACTTAAGGCTTTGCTTGTCCAAAAGATAATTCTCATTTAACTAGTGAAATAGTTAATAAAACTCTTTCATTAGCTTATCTTTAGGAAATAGCTTAATTTCCAAAGATTACTTGGCTTGGATCTCTTGTTTAAGCTTTTCTTATCTTAAAAACCACCAAGCATACTTTTCTTATCTTTAGAAAAGTGCTTTAATAAAGTCTCCATATTTGAAAACTTTCCACAAGCAAATAATACTTGAAATTATTTACTTAATCTTATAAAAGATATTCTTGATTTTTATAAGATTCAAGGCTATACCACTTGAAGCTAATCTTTTAGGAAAAAACTTGTTTCCTAAATTGTTTTTAGGAAATATCAGGATTTCCTAAGATATCTCTTTTAGAAATGACAATAATTAATTGTCATGACTTTTAGGAAATTACTTGATTCCTAAAGATCAATTAATATTTATCTTGGTTTCTTTTTTAAGCCTTGAGTTAGCTTAAATAGAATCAAGCAAATTTCCTTGAAAAGTTTCCGCGTCGATTGAAGACCTTGCATCATGCCTCGAGATGCACTTCTGAAAACTAACACTAGTGTTCCAGGGATTCTAGAAGTTCAATACTTCCAAAATATCTTCTGAAAACTAACATTAGTGTTCCAGGGATTCTAGAAGTTCAATACTTCTAAAAAAAAAATATTTTGGAACTTACAAGTTTCAACAGAAACTTCCTTACTTGGATGCATGAACATGAACATCCAAAAACAACTAAATCCTCGATAGTTGCTAAGAATATCTGGGTTTCTTCCCAAACTTAGACTGAGCATGCACATTGGAAAGTAGCTCTATTTTCTTGGCATCTTAATGACAAGAAAAATGAATACTTACTTTCAACATGCTTTCTTTTCCTCACAAAGACTCCTACTAAGTGGTACCTATGTATCACTTTTTTTTGGGAAAAAATAGACTAGATACTTAGTTGCATGATGGTCAAGATCCTTGCAACTAGGTAATTTTCTATTTTTTTCCACCTAGCTAAGTCAAGTTAGAAAAAGAAAGGAATGAAAGTATATGTGTTCAGCTATTTACCAAAAAATCATGCGTATGTTCATGCATCTACTTGCATGCAAATGCATGTTCATGTATACAAATGCCCATTCTTTGGTGCAAATGCATGTTCATGTAAGTGTAATGAACTTAAGCAAATCTTGAGCTTATTAGGTATGCAAACAAGCATCCATGCAAAAACAACCTGCTTGCTATTCTGGCAAAAGGGTAATTATTCAAGTGCGTGAACTGGAGAATTAACTACCTTTTCCAAGCAGTGTGAACTTGATGTGCATAAAACATTCTTTTATGCACAAATAATCTTTTCTTTTTTGTGCATGAATGGAAATAAAAATTTCAACTGCATACCAAAAACTGAAAAGTACTTTGTATACTTTTGCGTCATTTCAATACCGTTTAGTTCTCTAATTAGCTTTCATATTGAGATAACCATAATTGGACTACGCTTTTAGTCCTAATTAATGCATCCTAAATGAAAGCATTTGAGCAAACAGGTATCAAAATGAAAACATAACTTGGAAAATACTTAGCTCCATATAGAGCTACGTCCTTCCCTTGATCCTTTGGAAGAGCTATTTTCCACCTTTGATCATTAGGAAAAATCTTTTCCATGCTAAGAAGAGCTAACTTTCATAGCCATGCTCACATTTCTTCAAAACCTTGAAAATAATAAGCACGATCATCCTTGCTCGGATCCAACGTTGCTTCTCTTTGTTGTCCATTAGCTGTGTCCAGCCATCGGGCGATGAGCATCTCTATATTTCAGTTGCAGAAGAATCAGAGATCTGACAAATCTCCCGTAGTACAGTGGTAGAACATCCGCCATTTTAAGCGAATGGTCATGGGTTCGAAACCCATCGGGGTACCCAAGGTCAAATCCCGCGCCGTTCTATTGAAGATGGCCCTCTTTTGCTCCTTGGATGGATGAGAGTTGGGCTTGCAATTCAGGTCTGTTTATTGCTTTAGTAGACTTTGCTCTGAACCATAGACAAGTAAAAATCGTGGGCGACGTGGCTACAGCAGTTTGATACCATATCTGCCACCCGAGATCGAATCCTAGATGGCTTAACATAGAACTTTTGTCTTCTAAGAGACCTTCTACAGCACCAATACAAGCAATATTATCTGCATCGCAAGCGCCCGTTTGGCCTCCGATAAAGCAGCGCGCTCCCGTATGACAGACGTGAGTTCGACTCCTCTACTCTCCATAGCAGGAAGTATTAATCTTTTGCTTCCTTATTGATGGCTTATTCAGGACAAATTGCCTTGGCTGCCGATATTGATCATGAACATCCGTGTGGTTCCTGAATAGGCGACCGGCCTCCTATGACGAGGACAGTGGTTCGAGTCCCGCAGGCTTACAGCCAGAGAAGGTTAACCCTTTTTTACTCTGGTTGGGAGCTTCTGCAGCGCGAAATATGAACTAATATATACCTGCGCCAGTTCGTTGTCGAACAGACGTCAGTGTTCGTGGATAGTAGAGTTTCCTCGCGAATGAGGGACCAGGGTTCGAATCCCTCTTCGCTCACAGTAGAGATGCGCTTTGTATATTTTGCTCGTGGATGCTTCTTCAACCGAAAAGTCAAAACAATAGAAACGCCGCGACTTGTTCTGTGAGCGCCTTCGGGCTTGTGGATAGGCCGAAGTGTTTCTAGTCATAGGTTGTGGGTTCAATTCCGCTGCGGGCTGATGGCAGATATAGTCGCTATCCTTTTGCTACTCAAGGCCATCGACTGCCAAGATAACTTCGGGCCGCTATTGAAGACAGCCGCGTGTAGAGATTCGAAAGAGAGCAAGACTCCGCGAGCAAAAATGATGAGCAAGATGATGGTGAGCCTATCAAGGTCTCCATGGAAGCTCAACCTTGAGCTCTGATACCAATGCAACAAATCAACGATTACGACCACCACATGCTTGAGAGATGACTCTCCTCCCAACCAAATGCCTCTATATATAGCTCTCTCCAGGGGACTGCCTTCTTGGGCAGGTGGATGCTAATCATCCAAGTGTCAGCCATGTAACTACATGTGCGCCAAGTGTCCAGTGGATGCTTCTAGAAGGTTCTAGAGCTCTTTGGGCAAAATACTCTTCCCATGTACCTCATGGGGATTGAACCCAAGACCTCGTCCTTCACATCCTTGAGACTTAACCACTAAGCTAAGTGGATCACTTGTTCACAAGAGCACAAGACCTCCTAGTAAGTCTAAACTCGAGATCTTTGGTCATACACACGGATGACCAAACGGTGTCCGATTTCAGATCTGTTTGAACCGGCCAGACCCTTGGATCATAGACTTACTTTATTACATTATACAACCCATGGAATAAAATGCGAGAAGCAATAATAAATTCCCAATTTGAGAAAACATGAGCTCAACATCCATCACTCACAAACTTGAAAACCAAGCCAATCTTGGCTAATGCTGAAACTTACATCACATTTTTTTAATTCATAGCACATATACATAATTTGACAATGTAAAAGAGTTTCCATCTGTAATAGTCACAAAAATCTTATCAAATATCAATATAAGATAAGAGGAGTTATAAGCACATGTGATAGTGTTCCCTTTAGGGGCAGGACAATTGAGCTTAAGAGATTATGTTGCAAGCGAGTATGTTTGGTTGCTCCACTATCAAATTACCAATCATCTAGGTCTCCTATAGACATACATTTCTCATGATTTGCAAACAAATGTAAATGCCCATTCTTCATTCTGAGCAAAATAAGAAAACTGTGCTTTAGATGTAGAGACCTCTGGAATTATCATTCTCGCCTCTTTCTTCTTTGCCTATTTTGTAGCCATTTTGTGAAAACTATTTATAAAATTATCATTTTTCTTACAATATTTGCAAACATGTTTCTGATTTTTTTGTTTCTTCTCATATTTATCTTTCTTCTTGGATAATGCAATGTTAGCAAATTTTTGCTTACTTGTAGATAAGCCCATTTTTATTTGCCCTTTTAATTAGCTAAGACAACTTGATATGCAATATGCATAATGGACTTGTTCTCCCACTGTCTTCTTGCAGCAAAATAAATATCAACTCCTCAATTGTTTTCCCTTCCATAATCAATCAAAGAGTAGAAGCAAAAATACGATATGAATATAGAAGACCATTGAGAATAGTTTGCACAATTGAACTATCTGGCAAGACTTCATTAGCATAAATCAAAATCTCCTTCATTCATATTCTGACTCTCCAAATTTTTTCCCGAGAAAACCAACATGAGACTCATTTAATGTGTGATTTAATCGTCTATTGTTTTGGAGGAGGGGATGTGAGTAGTAATGGCACGCTTGACAAAAAAAGCTATTGTTGCATGGGCTCAAACATCTCTATCAACCCAACAAAATTTCTCTACAGTAGGTGCAACAAGAACTATAGCATGAACATGAATTTGAGGATCATGACCTTCAACACCATTAGTGGCACCTTCAATAAATGAATTTGCAAGTGTAATAGGAAGCTTTTCAAGAACCTGTAGGGTATTCCACATCCCATTCGCTATTAATAAATGAAAAATCATATATGGCTACAACGTGTAATTAGTTCCATCTAACTTATTCTCAATATCCAACATGTGGAATACATCATTGCTTTTAACCGTGGTGAGTTAGTAAATGATGATAGAAGAAACAATCTCCCTATGCAGCATTGAAGCATATGTGGCATCATAGGCACACTTATGAAACCAGTATTTAGTCAAAGAAATGATTCTCCAAACTCTTTAGAGATAAAACAAAGGGAATTTGCAAACATAACCTATAATTTGAGACCTTGCTAATGCAGTTTATTTCACTCAAAATGGTTATTCCTACTGTGATAACCAATGCATCCAAGACAAAAAAAATTCATAGCGTCTACTATGCATACAAACATAGAACACTACTCACTTTTGGACCTACTCTCAAAATCTGCACAAATTTAACACAAGATTTGAGACAAATCTAGAAGGCAAGAATAAATTTCTTAAAAACCAATATTACAAGAAATGATAAGGAAATCTTAATTAAGACTTAGAGCAATGTAGGTTGTACACATAGAATTTTGTGTCTTAGCTATGGCTACACAAACTCTACTCAAATCACTCAAGCAAGGAATAAGGTGGTTTTCTTACCTTATGGCCCTACTAGCTTGCTTCTCAAACTTTGAAAGAACACTCACATATGTAGGGATCTACAATTCTTAGTACATTGTGAGTACATATAGCTTTGAAAAGATTCCCAGTAAGCTAGGAATAACTTTTCCTAAATCATAAGATTTCATCATACCTAAGTGTGATTGATTATTTATGTCTTTATTGAGAGGGATTTCAAATTCAAAATTGAAGTAGATTTCTTGTGCTTGATGCCTTTCTTCATGTAGCTCAAAGTGGCACCCATCCGATGGTCCAGCTAGCATCCATCAAATGATTCTGAGCACTTCCCATCAAGCTTCAAGATCGACTTCTTAAACCTATCTCCAACAATCCAATGCCTTTCTTGAACCTTGTAAGATTTGTTGAATTGGAAGATTTGGTAAACATGTCAGTACACTCATCCTTGGTATGTATATGTTGCACTTGAACTTCGTTGGCCACCACCTTCTCCCTGATGTATTGATAGTGTAACACTATGATTTTTCTCTTATCATAGGACATGGGATTAGAAGATAATTACACACTAATCATGTTGTCACACATCATTGGAGATTGATTAATCTATAAAATTAATTCAATCATTAGCTTTTTGACCACATAAGCTCATAAGTCACTTGAGATAAAGACCTTTATTTGGCTTCAATAGAGGCTAGAGGAATTGTGGGTTGCTTCTTTGCCATCCAAGAGATGACCTTCTTGCCAAGCATCACTGGATATCCACTTGTACGCCTACTATCATCTTTGGATCTAGTCGAATTGGTATATGTATATGATTTTACACACAATTCATACTTGGAAGGATAGAATGTACCTTAATTGAGAGTACATTTGAGATATATAAGTACCAATTTTGCTGCAAGTAAATGTGGAACCCTCGGTGTGCACATGAATTGAGATATCACACCTACTATGTATGCTAGGGGTGACCTTGTAATGGTTGCATAGTTAAATGATCCTACTATAGAACTATACTAAAGTGGATCTTGTACTTCATTACTTTCTGTTGAAGTGAATTTTGTGTCTACCTCTAATGGGTAACTTAATGGTTTGCATCTTGTAAATCCTTACTTCTTGAACATATACAAAACATATTTCTACATAAGCCAAATATGATTCTCCTTGTATATGACTTCAATACCCATAAAATATCTTAGATCTTCAAGGTATGAGATCTTTAACTCCTTCCCAAGTTTTTCATTGATGTCACTAATGCATTCTTCATGATCACTTGTAATAATTAGGCCATTTATCCATACACATAAGGAGAGAGATGATTCACCTTCCTTCTTGTAGAACAATGATGGATCTCCCTTCCTTTGATTGTATCCCCAACTGATCAAATCGTCCATAAACCTTTGATTCCACGCCTTTGGGGTTTTCTTGAGACCATATAATGCTTTCTTCAACCTACAAACATAACCATCCCTTTCTTTGTCTTCAAGCCCTAATGGTTGGTCCATATATACAACTCCCTTAAGCTCCCCATAAAAAAAAAATGCAATCTTAACATCAATTTGATAAGTCTTCTGATTCTCGCTTGCTATAATGAAACTGATAGCCCTAAGGGTAGTCATCTTAGCCACAAGGGTAAATGTTTCCTCATATTCTATTGCATATGTCTTACCAAAGACTTTGGCTATAAGCCTGGCTTTATATCTAGCAAAACTACCATCTAAATTCTTCTTTACCTTAGAAATCCACTTGTTTCCAATTACCTTCATATCCTTCTTCCTTAGAACAAGACTCCAAGTGTATTTTCCTTCAAAGCCTTGATCTCTTCCTACATAGCTTCCCTCCATTCCCTGCATGTGTTTTCTTCTTCAAAGAATGTGGGTTCTTCAACAACCTTGCTCGTGTAAGCATACTTTCTAGCCATAAATGAGTCATAGATAAGTCTTTCAACTTGATATCTTAACCTATCATATCTTATTATCTCATCATTCCATTTATTTGGGTATTTATTCTTGGTCTTTGTGTTCTCCCCATTCTTTCCATCATGGTTTGCAACTCAACCGATAGGTCTTTATCATCTTCTGTTTTTTGTGATTTTGGCCTTGCCTTTACTTCTTGCATCACTTAATTGACTTGATGTATAACTACCTTTATCCCATGTTGGTTGAAACTCGACTCTAGTCTGCTAAGAACCATGCATAATAGATTTTTCAGAGATCTTCAACTTTAGTCACTATGTGTGTAGTAGGACTATGCATAAATTGAGTCATTTGAATTTCAATAGGAATTTTGGAATCTTTGGTCCGTACGTGAATAACATATATTCTCATCGCTTATGGTGAACACTCATAAGAATGACGTCCAAAAAAACCTTGACCTTACTTAGAGCTAGTGAATCATGATCTCTTTGTATTTATTGACTTAAGGTCTCTTGGAATTCACTACAAGAAAAAGGGGGGCGTAGCGACGCCCCTGAATCAGGAAAAAAACGAAAACCGTCGCTTATGCGATGAAACCGTCGCATAAGCGACGGTAAAAATTTTAGATTTTTTTTTTTGGCCGAGCCTCGTCGCATAAGCCACGATAGCGTCGCATAAGCGACGATAGCATCGCATAAGCGACGCTAAACCAGAAGCGTCGCTAGTAGCGTCGCAGGTTAGCGACGCACTTAACGACGATGGCAAACTGCAGAGCGTCGCATCTGGAATGTAAAAAAAAAAAATTCAATTCTCCTGGCACATTTGTGCCGGGCCTTGAACGCGAGGAAGAACACAGACCGAGAGAGAGAGAGAGACATACAGCGCGCGAGAGGGAGAGAGAGAAGCGAGACATACACAAGGTATGCGCACACACACACTCACACACACACATATGTACACACACATATACACGCATAGACACACACACACATACGCAGACACACACACACATACACACAAATACACACATAGACACACATACACAAGACGCGCACACACATACACACACATAGACGCTCACACACATACACACACATATACACACAGACACATACACACATAATGATGCATCCACACACATACACATGCATACACACATAGACACACATATACACACACACACATATGCATACACACACACATAGAGAGACATACACACACATACACATACATGCATACACATACACACATAAACACATACACACACATAGACACATACACACATAAACACATACACACTCATAGGTACACACACATACACATAGACACACACACATATAGTATATACACACACATGCACACATAGACACATACACACATACACATGCATACACACACATACACACATACAGACACATATACACACACATACACACACATATATGCATACACACACATAGAGAGACATACACACATAAACACATACATGCATACATTTGCATACATAATGCATATGCATATGCATATAATGTACATACATACTTACATGCATACATAATGCACATGCATAGATACATACACACACACAGATACATACACACATAGACACATACACACACATGAACACATACATACTCATAGATACACACACATACACACACAGACACACATACACATAGACGTGCACACACATACACACACATAGACGCTCACACACATACACACACATATACACACAGACACATACACACATAATGATGCATCCACACACATACACATGCATACACACATAGACACACATATACACACACACATATGCATACACACACACATACAGAGACATACACACACATACACATACATGCATACACATACACACATAAACACATACACACACATAGACACATACACACATAAACACATACACACTCATAGGTACACACACATACACATAGACACACACACATATAGTATATACACACACATGCACACATAGACACATACACACATACACATGCATACACACACATACACATGCATACACACATACAGACACATATACACACACATACACACACATATATGCATACACACACATAGAGAGACATACACACATAAACACATACATGCATACATTTGCATACATAATGCATATGCATATGCATATAATGTACATACATACTTACATGCATACATAATGCACATGCATAGATACATACACACACACAGATACATACACACATAGACACATACACACACATGAACACATACATACTCATAGATACACACACATACACATAGACACACACACATACACACACATACACACACATACACACATAATGATGCATACAAACACATACACATGCATACACACATACAGACACATGTACACACACATACACATGCATACACACATACAGACACATGTACACACACATTCACACACACATTCTCACACACATTCACACACATATACATACATGCATACATATTGCATATGCATATGCATACATACATACTTACATGCATATGCATACACACACATATGCATACATACATTCTTACATGCATATGCATACACATGCATATGCATATGCATACATAATGCATATGCATATGCATACATAATGCATATGCATATGCATACATAATGCATATGCATATGCATACATAATGCATATGCATATGCATACATAATGCATATGCATATGCATACATAATGCATATGCATACATAATGCATATGCATACATAATGCATATGCATATGCATACATAATGCATATGCATATGCATACATACATACTTATATGCATACATAATGCACATGCTTACATACACTGTCATAATGTATACACACACACATACACACATAGACACATGCACACATAATTATGCATACACACACATACATATGCATACACACACATATGCATACATACATGCATACACATACACACACATAGATACATACATACACATAAATACATACACACTCATAGACACACACACATACACATAGACACACACACATATACACACACATACACACATAGACACATGCACACGTAATGATGCATACACACATACACATGCATACATAGACACACATAATAATGCATACACACACATACATATGCATACACACACATGCATACAAACATATACACACATATTATACACACACACATGCATACACACATATACACACACATATACACATATACACATACACATGCATACACACACACATGCATACACACATACAAACACATATACACACACACATACACACATAGATACATACACACGTAATGATGCATACACACATACACATGCATACATAGACACACATAATAATGCATACACACACATACATATGCATACATACATGCATACACATACACACTTAGACACATAGACACACATAGATACATACATACACATAAACACATACACACTCATAAACACACACACATACACATAGACACACACACATATACACACACATACACACATAGACACATGCACATGCAATGATGCATACACACGTACAAATGCATACATAGACACACATAATGATGCATACACACACATACATATGCATACACACACATGCATACATACATGCATACACATACACACATAGATACATACACACACGTAGATACATACATATACATAAACACATACACACTGATAGACACACACACATACACATAGACAACACACACATATACCTACACACATACACACAGATGCATACACACACATACACATGCATGCACACACATACACATGCATACACACACATACACGTATATATATATATATTGATTTCTAACCATTTTGTTTTATATGTTAGGTATTATGGATCCCAGTAAAGAGAGAAAGGCGAAACTCACTCTCATAAAAAGTCTTATGAGAGCAAGAGTTCCGTCAGATACTCTAGGGGCCATAATGCGGGACTACGCAGACATGTCCGATGAGGAGCTAGATTATACGATCCAGATGCTTACGCGATCAGACGAGGGCTCTTCTACGGATCCACATGCAGGAAGAGAGCTATCTGCTCATAGGTATGTTTTTTTTCATAAATTTTTTTAATGATATTATAGCACATATTTTTATTTATTTCTATTTATCGAATTTTAGGACACCTATACCACCTCCAGCACGTGATAGCAGAGCAGAGTTGCCTATGAGGACATGCATAGGCACCTTAGGACTAGAGTACGACATAGAGCCGGAGGGGAACATTGTGTACATAGGGAATGGATTGGAGTTCAAGAGAAGAATGCGGGCACTATGCGACTCTTACCTGCGCTTTATCCACTTACCATGGAAGTAAGTAAAAGTTTTACATATAAATTGAAATGTATATCTTATGTTTTATTTACATTATGTTTTTTATTTTTGTAGTGAGCATGATGAGAGGGATAAAAAGTACGTGCTTAGTTCACTTGAGACAGAGTTTGGGACAGGATGGTCCCTTAAGTGGTGTTTAAAAGAGATGCGGACACTTATGGCTCATCGTCGCGACAATGCACGGTATGTATGTATATGAGAGAGAGAGAGAGCTATGTATGTATGTACGTATGTATGTATCTATATATGCATCTATGTATGTATGATGTCATTCCTAAAATCTATTACTCTATGTTTACTGAAAGGCATGTATATTAACTTATATATGTATCTAATATACATGTTTCTATTTTTGTAGTATGTATGTATGCATGTGTATCATGTATGTATACATCTATGTGTTGTGTATAAATGTAATATGTATATACTATGTGTATATATACATAAAAATGTGTGTATTACATTACACGTATGTATGTAGTATATATTTACTGCTATGTATGTAATATAATATAATCCATGTATGTATGTATGTGTGTGTGTATATATGTATGTATGTATCTATGTATCTATATATATATATATATATATATATATATATATATATATATATATATATATATATATATATATATATATATATATATATATATATATATATATATATATATATATATATATATATATATATATACACACACACATATACATATAAAAAAAATCTAAAATAAAAATTGATTTGTACGCAACTTTATCGCAACTTGGGGTTCGCAACTTGAACCTGTTGCTAACGCGTTAGCAACCCGTTGCCTACGACGTTGCCATCCCGTTGCTAACCACTATGAGAGAGACAGAGAGCACTAATCTCGATATTAGGGTTTTGAAATCCCTAATTTAAAAACTCTAATTCAACCTTTTAGCCATATGTTTGAAGTATATTGACACCTCCGACGTCCTACTAGAGAGATGTCTCTCCTCCCAACCTTATGCCTCTATATATAGCTACTCGAATCAACGAGGATCATGATTCATAATATATGTAAAGATATATACACATCATGTAGATAGGATACATAAATATAAAATGTAGTAGATATATTATGCTTCACACATACATGCCTAAATGCACACATAAATATATATATACATACTAACATATTTACATGTACATATTTACACATACATGTACATGCCTACATGCACACATAAACATATATATACATGCATACATATTTACATGTACATATTTACACATAGACACATATACATATATACATTTACACAATTATAAACACTTGCATATATTACGTACATGAATACATGTATACATATATCACACACATGCAAACACATACATATACATCAAATACATATATATGCATACTAATATATGTATACATATAATACACATGAATACACACACATATGGATACATACATGATAAAAATTTACTCCTCGAAGATAAAGCTATATATAAAATAATTAGGCATACCCCCGAGCTTCATGTTCTAACTTAGAAGAACATGATTTCATCTCTCTAGTAGGATTCATCGTTATTCAAGTTAATAAAAAAAACCTATTATCTGATATCCATTCAGAAGCTTCAAGTTACTATCTAATCTGCGCATATGTTTTCATTATTGCCATCATTTTGGTAAGACATCAATATAGTCTCATCTTCATTATCCTTATTGATTTCATTTATTTCTTCTATTGTTAAATCTATGTTCTCATGAATCACATCATCTATTGGTGGATTAATATCTATTTCTGGTAATTCCTCTTCCTCATCAGTAGAATCAACATGTAGAGAATTATCCTCTTCATCAAAAATATTAGTATCATTATCACGTATAATGAGTCTAATTTCTATTCCAGATGTTGATGTATCAGTATCTGATGCTGAATCATCAAGAGGACTTTCTTCAATCTCTCTAACAATAAACTGTTCAAACAATGACCTACCTCTAGGTTGCACATGAATGACTTGCCACCAAGGATGAGCATCTAGGTTTTTATAAAAAAATGCTTGTTCAATATGCCTAGGAAGAATATATGGTTCTTTAGTAGATCGCATTACCTTGGAAGAATCAATTGCCCAAAACCCAGATAATTCCTTTCTTATTGTAGAATTACTACCTTTATACTCCGCTCGATACCAGTCAACCTTCAAAATGACCTATCAAAATATATAACAACAAAAACGTCCCATTAGTAGGTGCTTAAAAAAATAACTAACTCTAAAAAAAATATATAAACTTTTTTCTACCTGTTTGAATGTACGAAATGAAATTTCGTAGATACCAACAATAGTTCCTACGTAACCAAGTTCGCTATCTATAAGGTTCGTGTCCTTTGAGCTAGCACGTGATAGTTGCTTGAAACAAGCAACAATACTAGAATCCTCTGTTTTACGTAAAGAATCAATGGATTTGATTCTAATATGCTGTCCAAAAGCCCACATATTAGTGAACATTCGAGCTTGCAAAATAAATTCAATTAGTAAATAAAAACTAACATACATATATGAAAAAAATAAAATATATATTTTAATAAAATTACCTTTTGTTCACAACCTATCATTAACTCTCTTTGCTCATCTGAGATTTCTTCATTATTTGCGTTGGCGCGTTGCAAACGACTATATAGCCAATCCGTGAAAGAAGGTATATCTGTAATCTCATTATTATCGAGATTACGTCTAGATCTTTTGTTTTTTCGCCTTTTACTTTGGAGACTTTGAAGTTCCTCGTACTCGCTAACGAATGCTTGCATGCATTCGCTATTATATGCTACAAAAGTAGAAACATCATTTTTTTCTTGAAATGTAAATAAGAATGGAACCCCCTTACCTGATAATACCTCATCTGTTATTTTTGAAGAAGACTCGTTGGTCCATGCACGTGGAGCTTCTTCATGAACTCTTTCAAGGTACTCACTAACGTAATGCATGCACTCTTCAAGCATCCAACCCTTTGCCATGGATCCTTCTGGTTTTGCTCTTTGTCGCACATAACCTTTTAGTATTCCCATAAATCGCTCGACCCAAAACATCCATCGAGTGTTGACAACACTGGCAATCTCTATCTCATCTACAAGATGGACTAGTAAATGAACTTGAATATCAAAAACTGAAGTAGGAAGTTCTTTTTCCATCAAACATAGTAGCTCTTTGCATTCACGTTTTTTTTGTGGGATCGAATTTTTATCGATCTCTTTGGATGTAATCCACCTATACAAATCATAAAAACAATTGTAAAGAAGTTAATTAAAAAATAAAAGATATCCAATATTCATACATATTAAATATAAAAGTATCATAATTACCTTATAAGTGATCCAAGACGATAGATCACATCTCGTACTCCTTTCGTTGTACATCCATCGATAACCAAAGGTAAAATATGTTTCAAAAAGTTATGCCAGTCATGGGTCTTTAATCCAGATAAGCTCTTATCATCCATAGTAAACATGTTTTGAAACGATGCTCCATATCCTGTAGGAGTCTTGATCAATTGAATTCTATTGTTGATAGTCTGTATCTCTTTTGTCGTAAGTACCCAAGGAGCAGATGCATAAGTCGTTTCTTGTCGATGTCTATCAAAAACTGGCCATAACTTTGGTTTGGATTTTTTATCTTTCAAATCATTCCTTGATGTTGTGGTATCTTTTAGTCCAAGAAGATGCTGCCATAGTGAATAACCAATATTTTTGAATATATGCATAGGATCAAGAAGATGACATACTTTTAACTCTTTCCAATACTCCAAAGAATACCATATTGATATGTTCTCTGCGAGTGCCAATTTCCCTTTACCTTTGTTCACATATTCATTATCTGAATCATCAGTGAAGATTTCTGCTTCTGGATCTATCAGAGGTCCATCTGTCCATTTTTTATACCAATCCATAGGCGTCATAGGTTTTGGATACTGGCCTGTTTCAAGCTTTCCATTAAAATGTATCGCTTCTCTTTTAGATCTTAATGGATGATCATCAGGCAAGAATCCTCGATGTCGAAGATAAATATTTTTGTTGAGATTCTTACTATAGATTGATCTCAACCAATCACCACAATATGGACAAGCTTTATAACCCTTAGTAGATATTCCTGCATCACGGAAAAGGATAAAAATATAATTAGATTAAATCATATTTATTTACATGCATATTGAATAAAAAAATTACATCAATACCTGAACAAACGCCATATCTAGGAAAATCGTGAATAGTCCAAGCCACAATACCACGAATCGTAATATGTCTTTCATTGATGCTTTTTGATATATCAATGACATTAATACCTCTCCATAACTCTTGAAGATCTTCAATGAGAGGAGCAAGATATACATTCATATCTTTAACTTGTCTTTTGCTTGGGATTAAAAGTGAAAGCATTATATGTTCCTTTTTCATGCTAAGATATGGCGGAAGATTGTAGTTTATGACTACCACTGGCCATGTTGACCATTTACTGGATTTCATGGAGAATGGATTAACCCCATCTAATGCAACTCCTAACTTTAGATTCTGTGGATTTTGTGCAAATTCAGGCCATGTAGAATCAATATGCTGAAAAGCAACACTATCATGAGGAATTCTGATTATTCCATCAGTACTTTTGTGATCATGTCCCAAGGTCAAAAGCTTTGATAATTCGGGGCTTTGAAACATATGTCTAATCCGTGGAGCCAATGGAAAATGTCTCAATACCTTATTCGGGATTTTACCTTCTTCACCTTTATATCGAGGAGATTGACATTTGGGACATGTCAAAGAGTCTGCATATTCACCTCTATATAAAATACAATCGTTAGGACATGCATGTATACATTGATAATCTATACCAAGATTGTTGATTATCTTCTTCATTTCATCATGTGAGGTAGGAAGAATATTTTGACTTGGTAAAAACTTTTCAGATAATAACCTGTAAATTTATCAAAAAAATGATATATTAAAGAAAGTAAATAAATAAATATACATATATATATGCATATAATTTTATATATGTGTATGCTTATGTGCATCTTTCAAAATATTTCCGCAAAATTTGATTGTTTTGGATGGCAGGATATGATTGTTTGTTTTGGAGGATATGAAGTATATACCTTCATTGAATGATTTGTCGATTCTATCATCTGTTCAGTTTGAAAGTGCGAGAAGCGAGTTTATAATTGCTATTCAAAGAATTTGGCACTGTTTATAGGCCATACGATGGTGACCTGGATGAATCGCATGCACAGAGGTTACTCAAGATAGAGCAACCTGTTTATAAGGGACTAGTACTAGCAGGATTCCTGGGGTATGCAGTAAACCTCTTGCATGTATATGTGTGATCCTCTCAAGCCACCATGATTTCCACTTTGTATCCTAAAGTTCAAATGCTCATCATTGACATGCAAGAGGTTTACTGCATACCCTAGGAATCTTGCTGACACTAGTCCATTATAATCAGATTGCTCTATCTTGAGTAACCTCTGTGCATGCGATGCATCCAGGTCACTATTGTATGGCCTATAAACAGTGCCAAATTCTTTGAATACAAATTATAAATCCGCTTCTCACACTTTCAAACTGAACATATGCGTGAATCGACAAATCATTCAATGAAGGTACATACTTCATATCCTCCAAAACAAACAATCGTATCCTGCCATCCAAACAATCAAATTTTTTACGAATATTTTGAAAGATGCATTAATAGTTTTAAAAGATGCACGGACAAAAAGTGTCCATTCAATTCAAGTTCTTGTTCTTACCTTATCTATAGTAAGAATAAAAACCTGCATGTATATATATATATATATATATATATATATATATATATATATATATATATATATATATATATATATATATATATATATATATATATATATATATATATATATATATATATATATATATATATATATTTATGCACATATATATAAATAGATAGAAAATTGAAAATTATACCTTAATAGTGTCGAAACAGATACATTACTCCATCCAAAACGATTTTGAAGGTTGAGAATAAGTAAGCTCGCACTTAGTCGTGTCAAACGACTTCCTTCATATACATGCTTTAGACATTCCTCTCGAAGATATTTCTCATTTTTAGAAATATCCATGCTCTCACTGTCATTTTGATACCAATCCTCAATAAAATCTGCCATGCCATCATCTTCATCATTATCACACAAATCTTGTACTTTATCATCTTTTGAATATAGATCTTTAAACTTTGCATATTGCACAGGCTTAGTTTTGCGTAGCCTCCTCATGGAAGCTTCTGATAAATGAGGTCTTATTGGTAATTGTGAATGTTGTGGACGAATATCATCAACATCATACGTTGGAATCTACACATATAAATAAAACTCATTAGTATTCCATAAATGAATAAAAATTAAACTTCAAATATAAAATTAAGTATATAACTTATTAAATATGGATAGAAAATTTTTATTCTCTCTAGCTAAAAGGTGCTCTTGGAGGTCTATGCCATCCATAATTCACTAATAGTTCATCACCAGCATGTAATGTAGTAATAGCATTGACAACTATGTATCTTGATACATCTCTACTCATGTATGGTGATTCATGACTATTTTCACGCTCCTCAAATGTGCAGTTAGTCCTTGAACTATTATGTAACCCTCGACTACTATTTATTAAACCTGCTATATTTCCATGTGTGTAAGGTCTTCCATTAATATATAATCTTTCATTTTCTGCATGTAAAATCCTTCTACTAGTAAGAGATGCTGCGTTCAAGCATATTCCATAAGTACTCATGCTTTGAACATAACGTGAAAGTCGATGCCAATCTCCCCATCCATATATAGGACCACAAAATGACATAAGAGTGACTTCAGAGTTCGGAGGCACATACAAATCCTCTACAATAAAGAGACCACGACCAGCATTAGTAATAGTGGATGGAGCAATCATATAGCGATTACCCCAAAAGTTGAAAACCTCTCCATCTAAAGGAAGTGGTCCTCTATTCCATCCTCCATATCTTCTTCTATCATATGTTTGTACTAAAGAACGATCACGAGCTGGCAATGGATAATCTCCAACCGTTTCATTCTCTAAACCAGGAGGTAGAGGATTTCTAGAAACCTCTGCTTGTAATTGATGAACAGCAAGTCCATGACGTGTACTAGGTATATTAACATTATGAGAAAAATCATCATCATCATCATCATCGAGCAAGTATTCCTGTATATCAATAATAATTTGATTTTATACATGGTTTTTAAATAAAAAAATGACATTAATATATATAGAAAATACATACCCAAGCATTATCACGTTGACTAGGTGATGGTGCATGCTCAAAAGTACCATACTCTGCCTCATGTTCAATACATTCCAATCCTAGTCTTCGATACGTGCCATAACAAGAGTTACACCAACATATAATATGCTCTTGATAGTAAAATTCATCATAATTCCTATCGGAGGACACATGTGAAGTCGTTGCATGGGTAGGAGGTGGTGGAGTACCCTCTGATTGATCAGAATCTGCACATCATAAGAAACATAAAAAAAATATATAAGTTATGTATCCATCAAATATAGTTAAAATTAAATATTTCATATACTTACAGTATAAAGTCGTTGCATGATGAGGAGACGGTGGTGGAGTTCCATCTGATTGATCAGAATCTACAAATAATGGTATTTGATATTAATAATTTGATTATCTACATAAATAAAAAATTCACATATACATATTTACACATACACACATATTCACATATACACATTTATACATACACACATATTCACATATACACAACACATATTATTGTGGGATAAATGCATGTATTTTGTATGAATGAGTGTATATGCATGCATGTGTGTGTACGTATATATGTGTGGATATGTATATGTGTGTTTATGTTATATGTATGTATATGTGTATATATATACATATGTGCATGCGTATATGTTTGCATGTATATGTGTATGTGGGTATGTGTATGTGTATGTGTATGTGTATATGTGTGTATATATGTGTATGTATTCTGACTTTTTTTTCTGTTTGAGATTAAATTAACAGGAGATATTGTATGGTCGAAAAAAATAAGAGGCGAGCTAACATACCACCTGAGTCGTGGCAGTTTTTTCGTAGACAGCTACGTCTTCAGGAGTCATTTCCTCAGCAGAAGGTACACAAATTAATAGTTTATATTTATAATTTTTAGATATTTTAGTAATTTTTTAATTTAATTTATGTATTTTTTTCCTTTAATAAACAGGCTGCTGCAAAGAAGAGAGTGGAGTCGGGCCACACATCGCACTTAGGCCAAATGGGCCATAATGGTTTTGTAGCTACGTTTGTAAGTATATGTGTTATTGTGAGTATATTTTTTATTTTAGTTAAAATGCAAGCAACTAATGTTTTTTATTTGTTTCATTGCAGCGAAAGGATTATGGCCGATATCCTACGAAACACGAGATCGAGTATGCTACACATTTTGGATATCGGCGTTGTCGTCGAGATTTGCTCTCCTCTCTCACTTGTGAAGGCTTACAAAAAACATATTTGGCGAAGGTAGCCAGAATTCCCCGAAAAGTCCAGGATGCATCAAGGATGTCAAAGGAAGGTCACATACAAAGTTTCAAAGAAATCAAGAAAGTCCATGGTAGCGGTCAAAGCTGGTCAAAGCTGGTTAAAGTTGGGAAATTAGGGCAAAAATTTCATTGTCACCAAATTAGATGAAAATCCATATACTTGTAAAGATTGTCAAAGGCAGTCTATAGCCCAAATTTCAGCAGAAAATGGATTTTGTAGCACATTGATATGCTATGTTCATTTTGTAAAAATGTAATTTTTCTAGTTTGACCCTACAAATTCTTGTATAGAAAATTATGTTAGCCATATGGTTTGGGATGTATAAAGATCATATGTGGCTACATATTTGTACAAATTTTCAAGGCTATCAGAGCTTCCTAGACACCTTATTGCCACCTTGCAAGCTTCCAAATGTAGTCAAACTTGTACAAGGGAGATTCAGATGGGAGTTTTTCCTGCATATTCCTGAAGGAGATCTTTGGAAACATAGCCCTACAAAGTTTCATCTTCATCAAAGTCTTTTTGGAGGGTCAAAGAGCACAAAGTCCAGTTTTCAAGGTCACCGCAATTTTCTAGAATAAGAAAATTGAAGGCTTGAAGGGCTGCCACATGTCAAAATATGATTGAACCATGGTGTACGGTCAAGATGAGCTCCTATTCAAGGGTGGAGATGCACTAAAGCATAAAGGAAGGAGAATCCACGAATTTTTTCCATAAAAGAAGACTTTTTTTACAATCAAAGATCAATAATGCAGTGTTTCTCCAAAAATAGTGGCTTATCTTATGCGAATTGATGTCAGCACTGATCCAACGGTCCAGATCATCCCCAGATCCAATGGTGGAGAATGAGGGCGCCTAAATTTCACTCCTTTACACTAGATTTGATAGAAAGAACAATTCCAAGCCATTGATTTGATTAATCAAATGGTTGTAATCGAAAGTAGTGATCCTAGAGTTGAGAGTTGATTTCTCTAGATCCAAGGGCCCAAATTCATTCAAAAAACTATATAAACCCCCCTCCAAACTCCTAGAGCATCATGGTTAGGCATCCATAGGGCTCATGCTAGCTTACGGTTTCCTTGAGACGATCACCCTCGGTTGAGCGAGTGAGGATCAAAGGTGAGCTAGTATGAGTATAGAACCTAGTTTCAAATTTAAGTTAGAACTCCAATCTAGGATAGGCTCTTGAAACCAGCATCTCTATCTTGACTCACCCTCGGTGGAGCGTGTGAGTGAGTTAGAGCTGATTTTAATGAGTCTTAGACTTCTTTAGTTAGACGTTACGAGCCTAGACAGACATAGGGTCACTGGAGTGGAACTCACCTTCTTACGTGTGACATTCGGTTGAACTGTCATGGTTTGAGGGTCGGAACCACCTTTGATCAGTAGACTGCTTAGCATGACGTACCACGACGATATTTTACATGTAACTTAATGCAAATCCTTTTAATTCATGTCACTTGTCACTTGTCTCTTGTCACCTCTCTCAGTCTCTTAAGTATTTTCACATGTCTTCTATTTCTTCTATGTGTGAGAAGGCTCCGCAGTATTGCGTTGAACCAGTGAGGATGTTTCTTTGAGCTTGTGAGTAAAATCCATCATCATAATTCACTTGCATGCATATAATCCATACAAATCCATACATATTTATTAGTTTCTGAAAGTGTATAAGAAGCTCCAATATTGGACCATTCTTCCTTTTGAAACTAATTTATGTGTAAGGATTCCATCTATTCTCATCATGCATACATATCATCCAAAGAAGGCTATACATATGGATTAGAATTAGGAAGTGTTTAAGAAGCTCCTCCAATGGACCATTCTTCCTTCCAAATTTGATTCGTGTGTATGGTTCTCTTTCATTCTTATCATTCATGTCATCAATCTAACTTGCACACCTACATTCCCATTCCCATAATTATTTCAACATCTCTCTCTTCTCCATACTCAACATTAATTTCACCTTCACATCTTTAAACCTTCCAACATTCATTAGCTTCATACACCCTGTGTGTGCCACGACCGGACCCGATCCACCCGGATTGCGATCACCTCCACATTTGAACCCGACGTGAAACGCTTCGTGGCATTTCCTTCTGATCTTGTTGGGAGGTTGTGATCCATATCCTTTGTTTCATATTTTTCATCCTCATCATATCATCATCATCAGTCTTGAGTGTTGCACTGGATTTCTCACAGTATCGTGCACATCTTCGTCGTGAAGTAAACGCATTTGTGAGAGATCTAGAGCATCGTGCATCACTTGCTTATTCACACAAGATGGAGGAAGGATTCAAATCCCTTATTGTTGAGAAACAAGGCCAAAGAATAGTCTCTTCTATGTTGAGAGAGAAGGGAAAATTCAATGGCATCAACATCACAAGCTACTTAGATTTGTTTGAAGAGCAAGCTATGATTTTTGGTCTTCCCGAAGATCTTTTGATATCATTCTTTGAACGAATTGTTGATAGCTCTATCATAAATCGTGTCACTCAATATGATAGTCTTCCTTGGAGTGATTTTAGAAAGGAGATGCTTAAAGAATTCTATCTTGAAGATTATAGCCAACATAATCGGGATGGATTCTTACGATGGGTCAATTCTCCAAAGCCTAGTAGCTCTATTACTCACTTACAAAATGAGTATATTAGATGCTATGAACAACTTCCTGATGAGGATAAGATAACTTTGGAACCTGATCTTGTGATCAATTTTCTTAAGCTTCTTCATCCTTTAACTCGGAGGGAAGTTGAAGGGCGATTAGAAGAACCATATAAGCGCTATGGTCTTACTGACAATTGGCAAAAAGTGCGTAAAGTAGTAGAGGTTGTAGCCCATAGACATCAAAGACAATCCATGCTTTATGAGCAAACTAGTCTTCCTCAAGCTAGCCTTCCACAAATTAAGGAGCAATTTAGAGAACAATCCCATGCTATGCTTTTTGACTCTACTCCTATTCCTCAAATGATGGAGCCTACTCAAGGTTTTAAAGTAGATCCAAATAAAAGTGTAGTTGAACAATCTCAAGTGGATATTCTCACTAAGCAAATGGAAAGTCTTATTGCTACACAATCCAATTTGGCCAAGACTATAGATGCTTTACAATCTAATTACACCAAAACTTTCCAAAATCAAATGAACCCAATGACTTTTCAAGAGCCTAATCAACATGTTATAGCTACCAATCAAAATCCACAAGTAGCTCCTACTCAAGCATATCAAGTTCCTCCAATGCATAATCCTCCCATGCATAATCCTTCAATGCAAAATCCTCATCCTCATGTGCAAAATCCTCAAATGTATCAAAACCTGTATCCTCAAGCTTCTCAAATAGCTTTTCAAAATCCTCAAAATCAAAATTTTCAAAATCATCAACCGTATAATATGGAAGCTCCTCTTGCACCTCAAGTACCACATGTTGCTCCCCAAGCTCCTCAAATACATCAATTGCATTTTCAAAATCCTAATTATCCTTTTCAAGCAATACCTTATCAACAAAATCCTCAATTTCAAAATTTCCCACCACAAGTTAATCAAAATCCTCAAAATCAAAATGGTTTTGTGTGTGGCCCTCGTAGGTGTCCTTGGTGTGATTCATTAGAGCACTTTTTGAGAGATTGTGAACTATTGAAGGCTGCTAAGGAGCAACGACTAGTAATAGACATAGATAAGAAAATCTGTGACTATCGATCTAGGCTACCTTTGCAAGGAAATTATGGTAAGGGAGGAATGAAAAAACATTATGAAAATATAACCATAATGGACGTAGGAACTAGAGGAGTGAAACTAGAAGCTCTTGATGAACAAGTGGAATCAAGTAAACCCACAAAGGAAGTTGACTTTTCCATAGAGGCTTTAGTAAGAGCACGAGATGAGATTAGGAGAATAACAGCTTGGGAATCACCAATAGAAGATCAATCTCTTATTTCTCACATATCCAATGTAGAAGAAAAACGAAAAAGAGATGAAGCTGAGCCTAGTGAAAGAAGAGTGACTCGAAAACAAACCTCAGAGGGAATAGAAACAATCATAGAGCAAGGAGAAACATCACAATCCAAAGATAAAAAACAAGAATCAGAACCCAATGAACAAAAACAAGAGGAGAAACAAAAAGGGAAGAAGACAAAGCAAAGAAAAACAGAACCAAAGCCTTTAGATAAACAAGAACAATCAAAACAAACTGAAGACCAAACACGAGAACATGAACAAAAACAAGACCCTGAGCAAAAACAAAAGAAACCAAAGAGAAAACCTAAAGCCATCTTGATTTCAGAAATTGAGAGAAAAATAGATCCTATGGACATTTTAGATGACATTTTGCTTAAGAGTCAAGTGACTATGTCTTTAGAACAAGTTTTCTCTATTGCAAAGCCTATTTTTAAAGATAACTTTATCGGACTTATTAAAAGGAAGAGGTTTCCACTTAATCTAGATACTGAGATGCAAGATTCTCTAGATCAAGATCAAGCTATGAATGAAGCCTTAAACTTTGATGAATCTGATGAAGAGGACTTTGATGATGATGAAGTAAATGTTAATAAAAATTTCTTAGGACCTATTCAACCTGACCATGAAAATCATGAAAACAATCTTGAAAGTCACTTTAAAAGAACATTTTGGTCTAGAGGTACATCAGAGATGCATGTTAAAATAGGAAATGATAAGAACACTATCACTGTTAATGCATTAGTAGATTCCGGATCCGAAATCAATGTGATTTCAAGAGAAGTCTATGATAAGTTTCGATGGCCCATAGATAAAGATTGTGGATGGCGTATGAGAACTGCAGATAATGGTGTAGGTACCCTGTATGGAGCTTGTGCTAGTGTGCCCATATCCATAGGAGGAATCACAGAAGAGTTTCACTTTTTTGTTCAAGATAATTGCTCCTATGAAGTTCTCTTAGGTCAACCCTTTATTTGTGAGAGTCGTATGGAAACTAAAGCCATGGATGATGGGTCTACCTATGCTAGATTTAAGTCTAAGGATGGAATGCAATCACTTCAAGTCATGACAGTAGGAGTGAATCATCCTAGGAATCGATTGTCAATTAGAAAGAAACCTATTGTTACTCAGGGTCATGAGCATGCTTGTAGTGATTGTGCACCTCGATTCATGTTTGGAGCTACATATGATCAAAATTTCGGATAGAATCCATTGTTGAGCGGGACAACAGTGGATATTGGTTTGACATCTCGCATCCAACCAACATGTACAATAGTTTGTCACTTTGTTTTCCACATTCTAGATTAGATTTTCTTCATAAGAGTCAATTGTCCAAGTCTTTTATCCAAAAAACCCAAAAAAATTATAAAAATAACAAAATCATGGAACATGATGAGAACATTGAGCATGTGATTGAAACATCTCATTGTTTCTCTACTCTTGAGGAGTTAGAGTTATGTCTTCAACAAAATTCTAATTCCCATATTATTCTTCTTTCTTCCCTTGATGAGTATGCTCTAATCCAAGAGTATGCTCTCAATGTTGACAAGTGCTCAAAATTTAACCAAACACATGATGCCTTAGTTGAAACAAAGTACAAAACTCTAGACAAAAAAATCAAACCCATAGCTCAACCGTTACCTCAAGGAAGTAATGAAAAAATTATTGATGTGAAAAATGATCCAATTCTTCGGGATAAGAAAAACATAGGACATACATTCACGGATGAGACAATCAAACAAGTGAAAATTATTAGAGATGATGACTTTCTTTTGCCAGCAGAGAGAGATAAATTTGAGAGAGTCATACGTAGCCATGGAAAAGCCTTTACTATGTATCCTCATGAGATTGGTTGTGTAGATCCTAAGCTAGTTGCACCCATGATAATCTTTTCTATTCCACATATTCCATGGAATCTTCGTCCTATACCTGTTCCAAAGGCTCACTTACCTGAGCTAATGAAACTACTTAAGGAGAAAATAAACATGAGAATTTTAGAGCCATCTTTTGCACCTTACTCAAACAGATGGTTCACTGTGCCTAAAAAGAATGGGAAACTACGTTTTATTCAAGATCTCCAACCCGTCAATAAAGTCACCATAAGGAATGTAGGAACCGAACCCATTGTAGATGAGTTTGCTGAATCATTTTCAGGACATTCTATCTATTCAATGGGTGATTTATATTCTGGATATGACCAATTCCAGTTAGCAATTGACAGTCGTGACATAACCACAATGAAAACTCCTTTAGGCTTAGTGCGAATGTGTACTTTACCTCAAGGAGCGACTAATTCTGTGGCTCATATGATGAGTGCTATGAATATGGTCTTACATGACTTTATCCCTCATATAACTATGCCATTCATTGATGATATTCCAATTAAAGGGAGTGAGGAACGTGTAAAGGACATTACTTTAGATTCATCGGGATGTCGTAAATTTGTTATTGACCCTATCTCTGATTGTGAAAGAATATTTCAACGATTTGAAGAGGTAGGTCTCACATTTTCCATAGAGAAATCTGTTTTTGGTGTCAACGAGGTACTTATTGTTGGACATTTATGTGGCCATTATGGTCGAAAGCCATACCCACAAAAAGTTGATGCCATTAGCAAGATTTCTGAAACATGTAACAACGTGAGTGAGGTACGTAGATTTCTTGGTGTATGCATCTTTTATGTTATTTGGATCCCTCACTTTGCTCATGTTGCTGATTGTCTTTATGACTTGTTGAGGAAGAAACGAAAATTTATTTGGACTGACAAACACACTCAGGCTATGCGTAAATTGAAGAAATTATTGCTTGAAGCTCCCATCCTTAAGCGTGTAGACTATTCTGCTAACAAACCTATTATATTGACTGTTGATACTAGTCCTATTGGTATAGGTTGGGTCATAAGTCAAGATGATAGTGAAGGGAATAGATATGCAATTAGGTTTGGTGCCAAAATTCTACATGAAACACAACAAAAATATCCACAGATCAAACGAGAACTATGGGGTATGGTAACAGCTTTGAAAACAGACAAAGAATATTTCATTGGTGCAAATGTCAAAGTTGAGACTGATTGTTTGCCTCTCATTGGAATGATAGCCAATTGTTCATCTCCTGATATAGCCATGCTTAGATGGATCTCATATATTAAGTTCATAAATCCTGAGTTAGTTCATATTTCAGGTAAGTCAAACTCAGTTGCTGATATGTTATCGAGAGCTAGATTTGATGATGATCTTGAAAGTGATCTAATAAAGAATGTGAACTTAATTGACTATGTTCCACATATATATGAGTATGAGCAATTTCATGAGTCTGAGTACGAAAATGAATGGAGAGACATAGGAAAGTATCTGAGTACACTACAACCATTACCTAACTGGACTACGAATAGATTCCGTAACATTAGGAAACGAGCTTATAACTTTTTCCTATGTAATGGTTATCTTTGGAGACATGCTAAGGGTAAGGTTAAGAATCCACAACGAGTCCTAGGAAAACAAGGTCTTCAATTGCAAGTAATGAAGGAAATGCATGAGACATTATGGGCCGGTCATAAAGGATTTTTTGGAACATATGAAAAAATTAGAAGTACCTATTATTGGCCTAGGATGTATGTTGACATTAGTAGCTATGTTTCTACATGTTCTACTTGTCAACTTCATTCATCAGTCAAACATAGAGATCCATTGCATCCTACGTATCCACCTTGTATTCACTACAAGTGGGTAGTAGATCTTGTAACTATGCCTAAAGGTATCGACAAAATGCGTTACATTGTACTTGCAAGAGAAGATTTAACTAATCATGTAGAGGGACGTGCATTACGATCTAAGACCACTTACAATGTTTGCAAATTCTTGCTTGAAGATGTCATAAGTCGCTTTGGGTACATAGAGAAAGTAGTTGCCGATCGTGGAGAGTTAAATGCAAGAGAAGCTAAAGAGTTCTTTGAGCGTCACGGTATTCGTTTGTCTCTCACTACTGCATATAATCCAGAGGCCAATGGTAAAATAGAGAGAGGGCATCCACCTATTGTGAAAGCCATATCTAAAGCATGTAACGGTGACATCAAACAATGGCCTAAATTCTTACCTTTTGCACTTTGGGCAGATAGAATGACATGCACACGTACTACTGGATATATGCCTGCTGAACTCATGTACTGTCAAAAACCATTGTTTCCAATTCAGTCTCATATTTCTGCATGGTCAAATTTGCCTTGGTCTGAAAACATGTCTACTGATGATTTTTTGAGTTTGCGTATTAAACAGTTAGAACAAGGTAAATTAAGACTTGATGATGCTGTTGAAAAATTAAGAGAATCTAGAATGAAGAACAAGCATTATTTTGATAAAACTCATCGATTGCGTCCTAAACCAATTGAAGTAGGAGATTGGGTGCTCATTTATGATAGTACATTCGACTCTCAATATGATGCACGCAAAAAGCTCACTCACCGGTGGTTTGGGCCATACATAGTATCAAAAGTCAACAACAATGGTACGTATGCTCTTTGTGAATTAAATGGTGTTGCACTAAAAACTTTGATTGCAGGTAAAAGGATAAAGTTATTCAAGAAGCCTGATAATGACGAGTACATTTTGGATGAGGACATTGAAGAAGATGACAACAATGAGGCCGATTCATAAACATGAGTATCCATGTTATAAAAAATAAAAAAAGAAAAAAAAAATGAAAAACATCATTAATTTTTCAAGTTCATGTTGCTTTGTTTTTTTTCAAGTTCATATATGCATGTTTTTTTTCAGTCTTTGCATCACATTGCATATCCACATCACTTGAGTCACAAAAGGCAAATGATGATTTCTCTACTTGTGTAAAATTGTATCTTAAGTAGTAACTTATCTACTAAGAAATTGATTATAATCTAGGATTGTGGAAAGATAGGGCATGTAGATTTGGAGGTTTATTTTGGTGACATGACTTTCATATATAAACATGCATATGTATCCAGTATCGAAAGCATAATTGTTGAAATCCTAGCTCTTGCTATTGCATGTTTCTACATCCTTAGTCCATCTCACAGCACTTGTATCGGAGTTTAAACGACTGTTCTCCGTCATCAAAAATGGTTGTACCTTGTATCGGGGTTTAATTTTTCCTCGTCAAAAAAAAAAAAAAAAAAAAAGCTACATGTTACCAAGAAGTTTACACTTTCTTCCACCCCAAAAAAGTGATCGTAACCATAAAGTTGCCGAATCATCATCATCATCGAAAAAAAAAAAAAGAGCAAGCCAAAGGAGGATAAAGAGGCATAGTAGAATAAATCACGGGCTATATAAGCAGATTTATGCATTAGTGGAGTTTAGTTAGATTTCCTTGCATGTTATTAGAGAAAGAGCATATTCATATTTATGTAGGAAAGGAGTTGATCTAAAATAAGCTAAAGATGAAAGATGTCTCTTGAAAATCCTAAATCTTTGTTTATAATCATATTTAAGGTAGATTGCTTTATGAAAAAGGTACAAAATTTTCTTCAAGATGAGAGGAACTGATGCTTAAAACGACTCAATACATTCACTTCCACTTCATATTGATGCTTGTTTTTTTTCTTTCTTGTTGCCAATGTTGCTTGTTCATTTGCATATATGTTGCCTATTTGTTCATGCATATTCATGTTGGCTGTTTCAATTATTTCTTTCATGCAAATTTTGCTTCATGTCACGTTACCTACTTATTCATGCATATAATCAATTTTCCTTCCATCTTTCTTATGTTGCCTATAAAAGAATTTGATGCCTGGAACATTTTGTTTTTCACAGATGCTAGAGTGGCGCTTCCGGAGGAATCGCAGGTTTAGTGGGGGCGAATGTCGTCGAGATTCGCTCTCCTCTCTCACTTGTGAAGGCCTACAAAAAACATATTTGGCGAAGGTAGCCAGAATTCCCCGAGAAGTCTAGGATGCATCAAGGATGTCAAAGGAAGGTCACATACAAAGTTTCAAAGAAATCAAGAAAGTCCATGGTAGCGGTCAAAGCTGGTCAAAGCTGGTTAAAGTTGGGAAATTAGGGCAAAAATTTCATTGTCACCAAATTAGATGAAAATCCATATACTTGTAAAGATTGTCAAAGGCAGTCTATAGCCCAAATTTCAGCAGAAAATGGATTTTGTAGCACATTGATATGCTATGTTCATTTTGTAAAAATGTAATTTTTCTAGTTTGACCCTACAAATTCTTGTATAGAAAATTATGTTAGCCATTTTGTTAGGCATGTATAAAGATCATATGTAGCTACATATTTGTACAAATTTTCAAGGCTATCAGAGCTTCCTAGACACCTTATTGCCACCTTGCAAGCTTCCAAATGTAGTCAAACTTGTACAAGGGAGATTCAGATGGGAGTTTTTCTTGCATATTCCTGAAGGAGATCTTTGGAAACATAGTCCTACAAAGTTTCATCTTCATCAAAGTCTTTTTGGAGGGTCAAAGAGCACAAAGTCCAGTTTTCAAGGTCACCGCAGTTTTCTAGAATAAGAAAATTGAAGGCTTGAAGGGCTGCCACATGTCAAAATATGATTGAACCATGGTGTACGGTCAAGATGAGCTCCTATTCAAGGGTGGAGATGCACTAAAGCATAAAGGAAGGAGAATCCACGAATTTTTTCCATAAAAGAAGACTTTTTTTACAATCAAAGATCAATAATGCAGTGTTTCTCCAAAAATAGTGGCTTATCTTATCCGAATTGATGTCAGCACTGATCCAACGGTCCAGATCATCCCCAGATCCAATGGTGGAGAATGAGGGCGCCTAAATTTCACTCCTTTACACTAGATTTGATAGAAAGAACAACTCCAAGCCATTGATTTGATTAATCAAATGGTTGTAATCGAAAGTAGTGATCCTAGAGTTGAGAGTTGATTTCTCTAGATCCAAGGGCCCAAATTCATTCAAAAAACTATATAAACCCCCCTCCAAACTCCTAGAGCATCATGGTTACGCATCCATAGGGCTCATGCTAGCTTACGGTTTCCTTGAGACGATCACCCTCGGTTGAGCGAGTGAGGATCCAAGGTGAGCTAGTATGAGTATGGAACCTAGTTTCAAATTTAAGTTAGAACTCCAATCTAGGATAGGCTCTTGAAACCAGCATCTCTATCTTGACTCATCCTCGGTGGAGCGTGTGAGTGAGTTAGAGCTGATTTTAATGAGTCTTAGACTTCTTTAGTTAGACATTACGAGCCTAGACAGACATAGGGTCACTGGAGTGGAACTCACCTTCTTACGTGTGACATTCGGTTGAACTGTCATGGTTTGAGGGTCGGAACCACCTTTGATCAGTAGACTGCTTAGCATGACGTACCACGACGATATTTTACATGTAACTTAATGCAAATCCTTTTAATTCATGTCACTTGTCACTTGTCTCTTGTCACCTCTCTCAGTCTCTTACGTATTTTTACATGTCTTCTATTTCTTCTATGTGTGAGAAGGCTCCGCAGTATTGCGTTGAACCAGTGAGGATGTTTCTTTGAGCTTGTGAGTAAAATCCATCATCATAATTCACTTGCATGCATATAATCCATACAAATCCATACATATTTATTAGTTTCTGAAAGTGTATAAGAAGCTCCAATATTGGACCATTCTTCCTTTCGAAACTAATTTATGTGTAAGGATTCCATCTATTCTCATCATGCATACATATCATCCAAAGAAGGCTATACATATGGATTAGAATTAGGAAGTGTTTAAGAAGCTCCTCCAATGGACCATTCTTCCTTCCAAATTTGATTCGTGTGTATGGTTCTCTTTCATTCTTATCATTCATGTCATCAATCTAACTTGCACACCTACATTCCCATTCCCATAATTATTTCAACATCTCTCTCTTCTCCATACTCAACATTAATTTCACCTTCACATCTTTAAACCTTCCAACACTCATTAGCTTCATACACCTTGTGTGTGCCACGACCGGACCCGATCCACCCGGATTGCGATCACCTCCACAGCGTTTGAGCGAGTATATACAAGATCATCCTGATGCCTTTGTGAGTATTTTTAAATTTTATATAATTATTTTGTTGTTATGAATGTTTTAATTATTTTATTGATTTATGTTTGTTATATGTAATACAGGAGTATTTTGGGGAGACAAATATGGATGAGGTGGAGAGACACACACAAGAGGGACGATCTCGATCGTCACAGGGTGATCATGAGGATGAGGATGAGGAAGATCAGGATGATCATGATATTGCTGATGATGATGATGATCATGATGATGATGATTAGGATTTTAGACGTTGATTATGACATTGGATTATATGTATTTACATTGATATATACATATATTTATCTATATATTTTTCATTTCAGTCATGTTTTGAATTGTGTGTATGGTATTAAGTAATGAAGAGTTTTGTTCTATTGATTGTTATTATTGTTTATATTAAGCATGTGTTTTAATACTTTAATTATATAATTCATTCATATGTGTGTACCTAAGTGTATATGTATGTGTGTGTATATGTATGTATGTGCATGTGTATGTGTGTGTATATGTATGTATGTGCATGTGCATGTATAAGTGTATATGTGTGTATGAGTATGTGCATGTGCATGTGTATGTGTGTATATGTATATGCATGTATATGTATAACTCTATGTGTATGTGTGTGTATGTGCATGTATATGTGTATATGTGCATGTGCATGTGTGCGTATATGTATGTATATGCATGTGCATGTATAAGTGTATATGTATGTATCAATATGTGCATGTTCTTGTGTATGTGTGTGTATATGTATAACTCTATGTGTATGTGTGTGTATGTGCATGTATATGTGTATATGTAGGTATATGCATGTGTGTGTGCTTCTTCATCATGTATAAGTGTATGAGTGCATATCAATAAGTGTGAGTATGGTATGTAATGAAAATAACACAATTCAAATGATCTACAAATAATAGAAATTGTACTTACAATTGTGATCCATAGTTTTTGCTTGGTTAGCTTCTTGAATAACCTGCAATAAAGAGAGAGAAGAGAGAGAGAGAGAGAGAGAGAGAGAGAGAGAGAGAGAGAGAGAGAGATCTAGAGAGAGAGACAGAGATCTAGAGAGAGAGAGAGAGATCTAGAGAGAGAGAGATCTAGAGAGAGAGAGAGAGTGAGATCTAGAGAGAGAGAGATCTAGAGAGAGAGAGATCTACAGAGAGAGAGAGAAAATTCAAAGAGAGAAAGATGTAGAAAGAGAGAAACAAAGACAGAGGGAGACAATAACAGAGAGCTTAAGCAAAACAACAATTCTGCATATACTTGCTTCAGCTCGTAAGCGCAGCGCAATTGCGAACGTTGGAGAGCTCTTCGATCGGATGCGTGAAAATGCTGATTGCAGAGCCTCCAACGTTTTAATTTTTGTCCGTCAACAGATCATCGTATAAGCGATGCAACGCGTCGTCGTATAAGCGACATTTGCTTAGCGTCGCGTATACGACGGTCTGGACCGTCGCTTATACAACAGTGTGGCCGTCGCATAATGGACCATGGACCGTCGCTTATGAACCGTCGCTTATGAACCGTCGCTTATGCGATGCTAAAAAGCGTCGCTTAAGCGACGCAGGAAAGCGTTGCTTAAGCGACGCCGAAAAGCGTCGCTTAAGCAACGCCTTTGACAAGCGTCGTTTAAGCGACGTTAGGCAAATACCGTCGCAAATACCGTCATTTTTTGCGTCGTATAATCGACGGTTCTCGCTCGACGGTAATTCCGACGCAAGTTGCAATTTTATAGCGACGAAATTCTGTCGCGTTAACCGTCGCTACACGCCCGTATTCCTTGTAGAGATTCCATTAGGAGCTTAGTTGTTGGAAGTCCTTTAAGTGGAGTGGATAGATAATCTTTGAATGTTTCTCATGTAGTAGTAGGTAGGTAGTATAAAGAATATTCCTCATCCATCACCACTCTCAATTCATCTTACCAAAAGCTTTGTGAAAAGCTTCAAACTTCTCCCTAGACAGAGCGTTTGTGAAAAGGTTTCCAAAATTATCCTATGTGGGCACATTAGCCCAATTAATCTCTTCAACAAAGAATCTCTACCTAACATAATGATAATGCACCTCAATGTGTTTTCTATGAGCATGCGACATAGGGTTCCTTGTAACTTCCAATGTGCTCTTAATATTAGTGAAGATGGTGGTCGCAAAAGAATAACCAATACTCAAATCAGCCAAAAGTTGTTTGAGTTGTACACACTTAGTAGTTGTGGTGAAATTTGCCCTATGCTTAGCTGCATTACTAGAAGTGGCTACAATAGGCTACTTCTTGCTCAATAAAGATACACATGAGCTACCAAGCATGAAGCAAAAACCATAGGTGGACACATGGGTGTCCTAGAAACCAACCATTTCTAGGTTCAAAAAAGCATGTAAATGTGGTGGTAACGATCCACCTTGGTATAGAACAATCCAATAGCCGGGCCACACTCAAATAGAAAAAGATACGCTTAACTATCTACCAATGCTTGCCACCTAGGCAATGCATGAACTCGCTCATCTGAGAAATAGCTTACTGAGTATTAGGCTGGATTATGGAGAACAACATCAAATGCATCTCTAGTGTTATAAAGACTCAACCTTTAACCTCTTTCCATGGGAGAAGTGATAGGTTTCTTTTAGGGCCAAAACACCACAATAACTTGTCAATTTATTTTGTTTCAGACAAAGCAATTCCTTAATCAACATGCATAAATTGAATGCCCTAATAATGGTGCAAATTCTCCAAACTAGACATCTCAAAAGTGGCATGTAAATCAACTTTAAATTCAGCAATATGCTTCTCATTAGTAAAAGTGAGCAACATGTCATCAACATGTACAATAATGATGAGAACTACATCATCTACATGCTTAACATTTAGAATGCTCTTAGTTCGATTGTTTTCGAACCATTTACAATAAAGTAGGCATGTATCTTTTCATACCAAGCATGTGGTGCTTGCTTTGATTAATCTAATTCCCTTTTCAACCTACACACTTTGTTATCATGTTGTTCGTGCACAAAACCACATGACTAAAATATGCACACTTCTTCACGCAAATCACCATTTAGAAATGCAGTTTAATTGTATAAATGATGTACATTCCAACCATGATGAGGTACAAAGTGCACAAATGCTACAAATAGTAGTCATTTGGCATGTTGGAGTGAAGGTGGTATCAAATTCGATTCCACACTCTTGAGGCTAAGTTTAGCAACAAGCCTAGCCTTATACATGTCCACTATTCCATCATGCTTAGGTTTTAGATTGTATACCTATTTAGAGCCAGTGTCCCTTTTTCCTTCAGGCTAATCACATAAAGACAAAGTATCATTCCTCATAATAGCATCATATTGTGATTGGTTAGAAGACATCTTGTTTTTAGAATTTAATGCTTCATCAAAACAAACAAGCTTATTCTTACCACAAAGACTAGAGGCAACATCGCATAGAAATCTCTTGAAAAGGAAGCACTATGAGAGCCTGAACAATTGGAATATGAGAAAATTTCATCTAATCTGCTAGCTCTCAAAGTCTAGACCAACCATTTAGGCATAGTTTTAGCCTCTTCTATGTGACCCTTCCAATAGACAAGTGTATCATGTAAATCTGCATAAAAATTGGAATTTGATCTACATAAAAAATGGAATGATTTGCATCAAAAATCGAATGATCTACATCATCATGTGGGGCATCTAAAGGTTGAGAAGTTTTCCTATTTGGAGGAGCACTTGACTATGCAATTGTAAAAAGACGAAGGGAAGTTTTATACACATAATCGAATCTAACGTAAAATCTCCTTGGTACATGAAAATAATGGATAAATTCCACCAAAACAACATCAAATCTAACCATAATCTTTTTAATATATGGTTCATATAAATGATAGCCTTTCATTCATAACTATACCCACAAAAATACATTTCATTGCTTTATCATCCAATTTCTTGCATCGGTGTCTATGAACTAATGCATATGCTAGAGAATCAAAGACATGCACATGAGTCTGAGATGGCTTTTGACCATGCAAGGCTCATATGGAATGATTGATTGCAGTGTTTTGGTGGCATACCTGTCAAGTACATATGCAACCCACATAATTGCCTTAAGTGAGAAGCTATCTTGAAAAGCCTTAATTTTTACCATACAACTTTCCATCTCCATGAGAGGCCTATTATTTAATTTAGAAAATCTAGTTTCTTGAGTTGTATTTGGCACTATACACTCATGTTTTATCCCACCTTCTGCTGGAAATGCATTAGAAACTATTGCACCACTCCATAAGAATGAAGGATGGTTAATTTACATGGTGAGAGGTTTTCAACCATCAACAACAATTGTTTGAAGCACATAATTGATTCCAACATTGCTTTCAATCAATTCACCCGTGCATGTCTAGAGAAATCGACAATAAAAGTCAGAAAATAAATGTTTTTCTAAAAAGAAGGTTTCTACATAGGACTAGAAACATGACTATAAAAAACTTGCAAGTTATGAGAAACTCCAAGTTAGCCATCCTTTAGGAAGGAGGAGGGTTTCCCAATATATAGCCTTCATAGACATGTTTACAAGGTGTCTTAAGTTTCAGTAGAGAGGAAAATGTTTCAGATTTCTACAAGCATAGGAAATAAGCAAAATTCAATTGACCAAAGCATATATGCGGAGGCTTTGCATTTGATATAACATGCAAATCCTGAACTCCACATGGTGAATCATTCACAAATGTTTTATAGCCTATGAGCTTATACAACCCATGACATAAAATGCAAGAAGAAATACTAAAGTATCTATTTCAGAGATCATGAACTCTACATCTATCATTAACAAACATTAAAACAAAACCAATGTTGGCTACTCCTGAAACTAACAACAAAAACTTATGCGATGTGACATATATAAAGCATTTGAAAATGTGAAATACTTTCCATCTTTAATAGTGAGAATGATCTTACCAATTCCCATTTTAGGGTAAGAGGATTTATTAGCACATGTAATAGTCTTCCATATAGGGGCAAGCTCAATTAAATTTAAGAAACTATGTTGTGATGTAATATTTTTGGTTTTCCCACTACCAAATAACCAATCATGTGAGTCTACTATAGACATACACACGACAACAGATCGGTCCTATACCGAGGCTTTTATCGAGGAAACTGAATCGGTGCGATTTTGCCCTGATATCGGTGTACGTGTCAGTATGCACATTGAAATTAAAGTGCCCGTATAGACATCCGTATATCTGTGGGTATAATCATCAGTATAATTGTTGTTATTACCGACACTCATATCGACGATCATACCGATGCCTGTACTGGGTGTACCGTGGTGTATATAGGTGCCCGCTAGGTGTTCGGATGCTTATTCTGATGACCCTTCTCCGACTACCATCCCCTATATCGACGACCATATCTGCAAAATGTCTTTTGGGCACTATGTGTTGTCTTTTGCAACAACAACATTACCATGATGTTGTTTAGCAAAAAGACAATACACTCTACCCAAAACAAACAACACTGAGTCACAACAAAGGAGAACAAAGACATGTTCTCTTTTTCTTTTTACCTAAATACCATTATATGAAGCAAAAAAGTGGGCATTTTACAATATGTAGAAAGCATCACGAGTCTTGCTTGTAAATATTGTCTTTAGAAGCTTGATCTCATATCCCAAGTAGTCAAGATAGATATACTAAAATTCTTGCTGCCATGAAAACTAGTTGTTGAGCATGACCAAGAATCCCACATCATGATCTTGGACAATAGATTAGAGTTGAAAAGGTACAAGTAAGAATTCGCGAAGCTCCTTCATTACATCTATAACCTCAACAAGCACAGATGATAGCTAATTAAAAGTTACTCGAAAATTAGAGTACATGTGTTGCAAAAATCAGAGCATTTTAACAAGGCAATTAAGATCATCCCCTTTGTATGGTTAAGATCCCCATTGAATGCCTGGCCATATTAACAGAATATGAAATACACTTCACAAAAGCATTCCCAAGAGAAGATAATATTCAACAAAATTATACTAAGAAACATTCACACATGATTAGAGAAATTCTCAAGATAAATCAAGCTGAACACCAAGTGGAAGCACAACTCCAAATTATATTTCCATTAAAATGATCTTTTACATTTCATGTGTTTTACAAGAGTTATGTGAATCTACAATAGAAGCTGATCATAGCTTTCCTCAGGCTCAAGGGTATTGGTATCCTCTGGCACATTAGAACACCTATCTTGCCTCTCTTGCTCCAAGATTGGCTCTTCAAGGTCAGCCATGTCCCCAGGTTCATCTGCAAGTGGGGGAACAGGCTCCCTTGAAGCTGGTTGGAATCTCTCCGTATCTGCAATGTGCTTCCTTCCAACCTCTTGGTCTTCATCTGGGCATTCATTCAGCCCATTGATTCTCATTCTAATGAAGCTCACTTGAGCATCATCCTTCTCCACAGCTATGGAGTGCCTGAACATCTTTAAGGAGCAAGCCAAAGTCGTTCCACAGTAGAAAACCACTTAGAGGCTTCAATCAACCATGACTAATGAAAATTGTGAAAATTGAAATTACCTGTGCCCGAAAAAAGGTCTAGGACCCAGTCATCATCATTGGAAAATAGCTGAAGCAATCTCATTATGAGTTTTTGTGGCTTCTGATAAGGGTTAACCAATGTCATGTCCCCAGCTACATGACAAAGTTTCTTGGTAACCGCTGGGAACATGAGCACATTTGAGATCCCATTCTCATTGCAATGCTCCCTAACTCTCCTTTTGCTTACTTCATCATAATAGCCAACTGTAATGCATTCAGTGGCGCTCACAAACCGATGCAAAGGAGTGTGATTTACGTTTGTCTTCACCCTGCAAAAAAGAACTATGAGTCACAGAGGGCATCATTAAAGCCATGGAGATAGAAAGAAGATTACTTACCAAGTGAGGCACTCCACAGCATGACATCTTGCCTTCAGAGCAGTTGAAACAGAGAAAGACTGGTCTCTGCTATGGAAAATTACTATCCTCCAAAGAGGAGACATAGTCAACTCTGCAAAATCAGTGACCATCTTCCGAATCTGAGGGTGTTTGAAGGGTTCATCATCATTAACTGATCCTAACATCCTAAATCCATAGGGTATGTCCGCTATGAGAAGGGAGAAATGTTTTCTAGGCACAACAGAACAAATATTATTTACATCACTGCAGAACACATTGTAATATACAGGCCTAAGGGGGTCTAGGGGATTGGAGAAACATTTAAGATCAGGTTCATCATCAAAATCCATCTCCTTCGCTTTCAGTCTAGATTTCTCATGCCTTGCTCTTTGAATGTGAGCAAGGAATGCAGGGGGGCAATCATCTAGTACCTCTGTAGACTTACTTTTCCTTGGTTTCTGCAGAACAAATTGGAAAGACAATTAAAAGAGCTCTTCAGTACAGCAAACAGAACATAAAGAACGGATGTATGGCATCGATTTCTTGTTGGGGTAGATGCTAGGCATCGACCTTCTACTGAAAATCGATGCTTGGCATCGACCTTGGGACCTAAGTCGATGCCTGGCATTGACTTTTGCCACGAGGTCGATGCCAGGCATCGACTTTTGTTGCAGGTCGATGCCAGGCATCGACTTATGCTGCAAGTCGATGCCAGGCATCGACTTATGCCCCCAAGTCGATGCCAGGCATCGACTTATGCCCCCAAGTCGATGCCATGCAATGCATCAAATTGGTTAGGATGAAATATTCTGATAAGAGAACCTACCCAATCACGAAACAGGATGAAATATTCTGATAAGGCTTTGTAGGATGATGTGGTTGGATAGTCTGCTTGGACCTTTGTCCAAGAAAAGCAACCCAGCCTCTTCATCATCACCTCCTGAATCTTCATGTACACTTTATGACTACAGACACATAAATATAAAAGAGACTAGGTTAGACAAGAAGCATGGGAGGAGGGAAAAAGGATCTGAGAATAACATACATACTTATTGAGCTCAGTCACCATCTCCTCGAGGCTTAACTCCTTCGAGATTACCCTTGACAAAGTTGATATGATCAATGTATCATCCTTGATTCCTTGAAGGGCCCTCCATGGGGTCAGCTTCATGTCCTCAGGAGCCTCTTCAATTGAAAGGTCAACTTTCCTTCCCTTTCCCTTCAGATCAACTTGTGGGTCTGGCCTCGACTTTTGTTGCTTCTGGCCCTTGACCTCCTTGTGCTCCCACATTGTGAAAATTCTATCCTGTAGATCCCAGATCTCACCTGATCTGAATGCCAGTTGAAACCATGGATCATATTTCCTCAAAGCATCTGACTTTCTATTCTCATCCAATGCAATTCCAACCTCAATAAGGCATTGCTTTCGTAGATTGGGATGTATTCTTCCAGCTTCCTTCACAAGACAATCTTCATATTCATGGTGGAAGAACCGAATTCTCTCTATGGAGGACATTTTCTGCCTGTAGTCATTGTCGTTGTTGTGATCCCAAGCAAGAAGCTTGGCTTCCTCAGTTGTAAGACCAGCATATATCTTACACTCTGCATACCTAAAGAAAACTGTAGTAGGGTGCTCCTTCACTAACTGTCTACGAGCCTCTGCAGAGTGTGAACCTCCAATCACATAATAAGTGTAATCCTCAAACAAACCCTCATTGAAATCCTCCACACAGCTGCACTCATTCGGATCCACCATGACAAGGAATGGCACAACAGTAGCATGAGGATTTATTTTCATTTTCTTCTTAAGATTCTGGACGTGCAAATTATGTGGCTCCCTGATCTCAAGGGGCCTCCTCCCTGTGACTGGATCTACGGGTGGCCTGTGGATAATATTAATCGACAGGTGGAACAACTACCCCTTCTTCACAACTTTTCTTCTAGCTATGTCCTCCCTCATCTTATTCTGCCTAGTGCCAAGCACACCAAATGCAAGCTCTCCACCAGGTGCAACAATTATGTCCCCAGAGCTAGAGCTTGAGTCAGAAAACTCCTCTTCTGAAATTATCTTCTTTTTCTTTTGGGGCTTTTTCTGCACACTCTGCTTACCCCTTGCCTTTACAGGGGTCGTCTTCTTCTGCTGTGTTGGCATGATATTGCCCTGGATCCATGGCATCAGGTCCTTGATGAAATTCACTGAGTCTCTGCATATCTGAGCTAGCCCTTCTGGAACACAGCACTCTGGGCACAAGAAATCCATCTTGCATATGACATTTCTTAATCCTTTCGATGTCTCCACCAAGAAAAGCAGGTTGTCAGAATCTTCATCTTCATAATCCAGTTTGTAAACAAGTCCATACTAAAAACCTTGTGTTGTCGTGATCTTTCCTCTGCCATAGGCCCCTGCGAACACAAGGAGGACTGCATTCTTCTCTTCAACGTACTGAAGGCACCACTCGAGATTTGTCATGTCCCGAAGTGGACGATCTGTCCTCATGACCTCGGTCTCCCTAGACCTTTCCTTCATATTTGGATCCTCCACAGGAATTTTTATGCTACTCTGTCCACCTGAGGATATTCCTAGTGGGTTGCTGGCCTTCTCAGAGGATAATGGTGCAATAATTTTCTTTGGCTTTGCTTGGTGACCACTGCCTTTGTCATGTTGCTAGTCACCAGAGCCCATGGTGGCTCTGAGCTTCTTGATGGGCCTTTCATCCTTGTACTCTGCATCCCTGAAGGCACTTGGAAATATCAGATCAAACGTAAATGTGGTTTCAAAGGCCCAAGTCCATGCAAGGCATCGATTTTGAGCTTCAGGTCGATGCCAGGCATCGATGTTTAAGTGCATGTCGATGCCAGGCATCGACTTTGTGTGAAAGTCGATGCCACGCATCGACTTGAGGGTGAAAGTCGATGCCAGGCATCGACTTGGGGGTGCAAGAGTCGATGCTTGGCATCGACGTTTGGGCCCAAGTCGATGCTTGGCATCGACTTTTGGGCCAAGTCGATGCTTGGCATCGACTTTTACCCTCAAGTCGATGCCTGGCATCGACTTGCACACAAAGTCGATGCCTGGCATCGACTTGGGCCCAAAAGTCGATGCCAAGCATCGACTTGGGCCCAAAAGCCGATGCCAAGCATCGACTTTGCACCCTAAAGTCGATGCCTAGCATCGACTTTTCAGTGCATGTTGATGTCGGCAAGTCGATGCTTGGCATCGACTTTTGGGCCCAAGTCGATGCCTAGCATCGACTTGCAGGTGCATGTCGATGCCAGGCATCGACTTGCACCTGCAAGTTGATGCCTGGCATCGACTTGCAATCCTAAGTCGATGCCTGGCATCGACTTACACCTTAAAGTCGATGCCAGGCATCGAGCTGTACATGCTTTGGATCCATATTTCTAGAGGTAAGAAAAATAAATACCTAGAAATCAGATATTTACACAGACATACAGTGGGAATCTTTATTTATGTTATGATTTTGTCTACCTCTTGGTACTTTTGCCAACATTCTTCTTCTCCATCAGACTTGGCTTGCTGGTATGCTGACCTCTGTGCTCCATGGCTGTCTGTGCTCTGCTGCTCTCTCTTGCTCGTGGATTTTGAAAATGCGAATGATCTCCTCCTCTGGTATTTATAGGCAATTGGGTAACTTGAACCAGAGACTAACTGGATCTAACTGAATGAGTCCAGTTGCTAACTAAATCTGTCAACTTATCTAACCAGGGAATAGCACCCACACAAATAGGCTGTTTCAGAGCCACTTTAATGAAATATTCATAGACCCTTGCAACTATTTATATACATTTGCATAGAAATTACATTTCAATGGCAAGAGTATGGTATGTCCATGAGGATGTCTAAACTCATGTAGAGATTTGTTTCTAAGAATCTCTTTCTTGGGAGAAAATCAAGTCAAAGTTGTGTTAAATGTGGGAGACTAATGACATCTTTATAGTATTACCCTCCTCACTTTAGTTCATATTCACATTTATCTTGTAACTCACTGTTGAAATGGAAAATCACTATGAATAAACATTCTAGTACAGAACCTTGCAACTATTTATATACATTTGCATGGAAATTAAACTTCAATGGCAACAGTATGGTATGTACATGAGGATTTCTAATCTCATGTAGAAGTTTTTTCTTAGAGTCTGTTGCTTGGGAGAAAACTAGGTCTAAGTTGTGAGATTAATGACATCTTTATAGTGTTATCCTCCACACTTTAGTTCATATTCACATTTATCTTGTAACACATTGTTGAAATGGAAAATCAATGTATGAATATACTTTCTGTGTGCCTCTTTTACACATAATTCTTTTTCAATATACTTTCATCTACCTCTTTGATATCTAGCCAAGACCACAATAAAACCTAATCCTTGAAATCTTAACCAAATGTAAAATTTCTTCTTGTATAGTGTTCAATGGCATAGCATATTCCAGTTGGAACTCAACTTGGATATATTCCAGTTGTAAAATTTCTTCTTGTAAAATTTCTCCAAACAATTTTATTATATATTCCCGTTGGAACGCAACTTGGATATATTTTGATTCATTCACAATGCTTAGACTCAATGACTCATATGTAGTTAGAAATCAACTGTGTTTCTCATTTGAATCAAAAGTGAATCAAATCTTTGGTTCCCTTATTAGTGTATATTTGAGTAATTAAGTGATTTGATGTAATTTGATGTTTAATGTTATTTAATGTACTTTAATAAGATTTTGATTTCATATCTTCTTGATGTGACATTTGATGTGACATCTTCACTTGATCTCAGATTTCTACTTATTTAAAAAGGTCATTCATCTTCAGTCTTCTATGAACTCAGTGAAGATGAGCTCAATCTTTTCAGTGGATGCTTGGGCATCAGCTTCCTCTGCTCATATTGATTCATTGTTCTCAGTTGAACCTTTCCAGAGAAGTGATGATCCCTATGATTTAGAACGTGCTGATGATTCCATGTTTTCTGTTGAGTCATTTAAGTTATCCAATTCACAGTGCAATGCTGCTCAACCAAATGCACCTCTTGATCTCCCATCTGATCCAACCATTGATCTCCCTTCTGACTCAAGTGCATGTGGAGCAACGAAAAAGCAAAGCAAGCTCAATCTACGATTTAAAAGAAGGTCTCGTGAAGTAAGTCGAAAAAGATTTAAATTTCTTACTTCAGATAGACAGATTGCATTGGATATTGTGAAGCATTGTTGTGGTTTGAAATGTTTGTATAATTTAGGGATGAAGGAACTAAAGCACATAAGAGAAAAATTCCTCCATTTAGATAGTGAAAGGCAAGATATATACCTTGTTTCTTGCATGCAAATGATTGAGGATAACATGTCAGTAACGCGTGTTGGTTTTGAATATTTCTTTACTCAAGGGATGCCATGCTGTAGGGCTGCATTTAAAATTGCAATGGGTGTAGGAAATTTTAGAATACATAGGGTTCAACAAGGGTTTTTGAATGGGGACCTCATTTTGGATACGTTCCATGTTGGGACCAAAGGATCTGTTGGATGTCATGCAATGAATTGGATGATGAACTATTTTAGCTTGCATTGTGAAGTTATGCCTACAACTGGAAGGTTGCACTTGTCAGATAACTTTACTCGTCGAGAGGTATTTCAAATATATAGAGAAGACATGGAAAATAGAAATGAGAAGTATGTGTTGTATCATCACTTTACTCGATTATGGAAGGAAGAGTTTAACAATGTTTCTATTCCTCGTAAAGTTAGAATGGGTGAATGTTCAGTTTGCGCCACTTTGAAAAACATAGCAAAAGGGGCTACAACACCACAGGAAAAGCATAATTTTAAAAGACTTCTTAACAACCATCGTGACAGTCAAGCATTAGAGAGAAAGAAAGCAATTCATCATCGAAGTAAGGCACTCAGAAATCCGGAGCATTATATGTGTTTGTTGATCGATGGTATGGATCAAAAAAAAACTTGTTTGCCACATTTTTATCGCATCCCTAAGGACATTGGAGATGAAGTCCTTGTGCAAATGCATTTGGTTGGCGCTTTGGTATACAATGGAACTGTAATGTCCAAGGTTTTCTTCACATATCCGAATGTGCATAATGATCCAAACCTTACAGTTACTGTCATTCATCGTGTTTTGCAATCATGGAAGGGTCTTTTGCCACCAACTCTATATTTGCAACTAGATAATACTCCAAGAGAGAATAAAAATTCTACAGTCTTTGGATATTTGAGCATGCTTGTTGAAAAACAGGTATTTCAGAAGGTTAAGGTAAATTTTCTTCTGGTTGGCCACACTCATGATCACATTGATCAAATGTTCAGTACTTTCTCTAAGAAGTTGGCACGTAACAATGCTTTTACTCTTCCGATTTTATCTGAGCTGATTTCAGAAGCATATACTCCAAAACCAGAAGTTCAACACCTCACACAGATTTATGACTTTAAGCACTTTTGCTCAATGGGCCTTGATAACAGTGCTAAGGTTTTGGCTCCATTGCACAATATTAGTTTCAACCATGTATTCTTGATGAGGAGGGTTGATGAAATAACCCTTTTATTTGCAAAGCAGTATTCATCTTCTCTTGGGTGGGAGCCTAAAGATGGATGCAGATTCTTATTGCAGGTGCCTAATTTGTCTACTGTAACAGTGTATGGTGCAGAACAATCACCATATGAAGATAAAAACAATACAGAAAGATGTGGAAGTGTGGTTGATCAAAGTAAAAGCTGGATGCATGCAATCATTGAAAAGAAGAGACATATTGAGCGTGCAAAAAAATATGCTGGAGATCAAGATGTATCTTGGTGGGAGGACTTTTTCAATCATCAAGAAGAGATTATACAGTATACAATTGCAGGTCACTGGCCAGTTGATGTTCCATTCACATGGGATTTTTGTACACAAAGATCCGTGAATGTGGCCCAAGCATGTAATGCAGATGCACTTCAAAGTTTTATACATCCACCAGAAAGAATTATTTATGTAGGCCCAAGGATGACAAAACAGGCAGAAGCAAGATGGCAAGGAAATTTAATAGAGATAAATGTTGGAACGCTTATTGCAGTACTTGCTGATGGTGATGAGGCTACCAGACCATTTTGGATTGCAAAGGTTTTAGAGATAACTAAAGATATTGATCAGAGAAGAATAGAGGCTTTGGTGGTGCATTGGTATTACACTAAAAGTAGTAATGCATTCACAGGTAAATATAACTTAGAAATGGTGTGTGATACTAAACGAACAGGTTCAAAAAGGAAAAAGAATATTCGAAGCACATCCACTCTTAAAATGGATGATGTAGATATTCTTGTTTATGATTTTTCCTTGACAAAAACTGGTCACTTGAGGAAAGCAACCATCAACATGATAAAACAAAAGCTTCCAGATGTATGTGGTACAGGAAATCATAGGAAAACAAGAAGAGTTGTGCATGATCCTGCAGAATTTGGTATGTACGTGGATGAAGATAGAGCTCTTGTGGATATAGAAGAAGAAGAAGAGAGCTCTCAACAGTATGAGACTGAACCAAGTGCATCAGATGATGAGGGTGTAGACATAGATCGACAAAGTTGTGAGTTGCATTGAAGCTCTCAGACATTTTTAGTGCTTATGTAAATGCCTCAAAGTAGTTTGGTTAATGAAACCATGTTTTGTAGCAATTTTGAATAACAATCAGATATCCACCCATTAAAGATATGTCTAAAATGTAATTTTTGTGTAAAAACTATTGATTTCTACATTCTTATATATATTTTAGACATGTCAATTTCTTATAATATAGATTTTGGACATGTCAATGTCTTATCATATACATTTTGGGACACGTCAATGCCTAATATAGTGAAATTTTGACTACATTTTGAGCTCATTTTTTTTTGAGAAAATGACAAAAAATGTCAAAAATTACTTGTTTTCACCTCATTTTTGTAATATATGTATACAGGTGTAAAGGAATTCCAAAAATGAGGTGAAAACATGTAATTTTTGACGAGAGTGTTCTCTTTTTACGACATAGTTCTCGTTTGTTACGACTCGCTATTAAACGTAGTACATGTGATGTGTAGTCTAATGGCAACCAAAATGTGATTTCATAAAGCAAAATATTAATGGACACAAAACAAATAATGAGAATGAACCATGAACCATGAACCATGTACAAAAAAAGTTATATATTTCATAAATAAAGCATGTACAAGAGTTTGGCAAACCATTGTCATATATGAGGCTTTTACAAAATGTGGCAAAGCATTTCTATATAAGAATCAAATACAAAAGCTTGGTGCACCACTGCCATACGCATGCAAAGAATGTTCCATATCAACAGCGCTGCGACAAAGAACATGAAATGAGATAAATTCACATGAGATTTACAAACAAGTAAAAACAAAGTTTATAAATTCATGACCTCATCGCAAACGCTCCCATGGAAGGACCACACTGTGTCCCTCCAAGTCCTCCAGTAGTGCACTCAATCCATGAGGATATCCATAAGCCTCCTCCGTTCGTGTTGGAGGACGACCCATTGCCAGCTCTTGCAACAAATATACAGAACATTAGAGGAATATACATGACAAGATTAACACAAACAAATCCAATAAAGAAAATGGTACTTACAAACTTGTGATGCATTGTGTCATATGAGCTGGTGCTCAAATGTGACGGTCCAACCATATCTAAAAGTGTGGCTGCGGCATCTCACTACTAGCGATATCGATCAAGAGTCTACTGCTGCTCGTCGTGAATCATATCCTACTCCTCAGCATCTAACCATACAGGCTTTGGTAAGCCTGCTGTAAAAGCATCAAAAGCCTTGGATCATCCATGGTACATAACTTCATGTGCGGTGTGTAGAATCCACTCTCAACTAACAGGAGGCTACCCATGTGCTAGCCAGAACTCCTGATAAATCGTCTCTGTGATATAATTCTTTCGATCTTTATCTTGTTCACTCCATTTCAACATGATAGAGTGTCCAAAGTCTATGGAGCAAAGTTGTTGTATACGCTCACGCATTGCTTTTCCGATCACATCCATCATGGGAGCTCCATCTCGGATACTATACACCTTGGAGTCATCATGGTCATGAGCACCCTAAGGTGTACATGGTGTTCCATGTGGTGTACCACATGGCGTACCTACATCTGAGGTACTCATTCTAGGAGTAGAAGTGGGCGACACAATGTCCATCCCATTGCCTCCACAATGGTTGCCTCCTCCAGACCTACCTATAGATCCACTCTAGAACCTCATGCTACTGATCATGACCTCGACCTATGAGACAGACCAACACTTGTATCCCATTGAGGTGTCGAACGCACATATCTACTACTTGAGCCAGTAGGGGATGGCTAAAAAGATGGTCTTGATGGACTCATAAAGCTAAGAGACATACCTCCGACGGGAGTAGCACCACCCACAGGAGTGACACCGGAAGGAGTCACACCGACAGGAGCCATAACAATAATATGATTCTTGTATAGTCAATATGATGTGATGTATAAGAGCTACTTCAACAAATCTACGAAGTTACTAGTAATGTTTGCAAACTACTAAACTGTTTTGCTTGGTAATTCATATGATTTGAAGCACCAAAATGAACAAAACACAAATAAACATTTGATTTAGAAACATGAGCAGCCACTATGCTCATGATATGATGATAATTTCTAAATTTCACTTTATCATTTGCACTCGTGGATCCAGAAGTTATTTGTTGATCTCTTCTATTTTGATCTTGAATGTGCAATTATGTATAAATTGATGGAGTTTACAACAATTCCAAGGTTCCTTAGTTTATCATTACTTGAATAATTTCATTTAAGGTTTATGTGATGTATGTGGTTCCCCTTGCCTCAAAGTGTTCTCTACCTCTTGTATGAGTTTGTTATTGACCTTATTCTTGGTTATTATTTCCCAATCCATTTCCTAGGATTCCATCTTAGGCTCTTTTTCTACTAGATTGAAAACTAGTCAAAAACTGGTTTTTCCTTTGGAGTTTGATTCTTCATGAATGATATTTTCTTCAATTATGAGCATGGACACAATATCAAAAAACTTTTGGATGATCTTCCTAGACTACATAGAATTTACGAAATTTTTATATGGAACTCGGTATGAATTAATGAAACTTCAATCCTATCATAATCATCGTCTCATATGTCAATAAATGCAAAAGACTTAAGTATACTTTTGCCTTTCAAGGTGTATTATCTTACTAACAATGTCTTTCTCTCAAGTGTATACAACTCCTTCTTAAATTGCAATTTTCATATCTCTCCATCGATCTTAAATAAAGCATCTTTTGGAGTTCAATACATCTTGTATGTTCCAATCATGACATATTATATTCTAAAAAATAGCCAATATATTAACTTCATTCCTCTCTTCATATCTCTTGACTAGTTTTTTTCCTGATTCCCTTTTATTAATTGCAAAGTCTCTTCTTAATTATTTCATAAGGTTCTAGTATTCTTTTCCTATTAGGAAACTATTGATTGTAATTCTCCAAGAATGAAACTTATTTATTTCAAGCTATTGGCCTCAATTTGGATCATCCAATCATCATCTTTCAACTACAAAAATTCACAATACTACAAAAACAAAAGAAGCAATACCCCCACTTGAACACCCTCAAAGTATTTGACTTGACAATGCATACTCAAAGAAACATTCAGAACAATCTAGCTCATATTCATAGAACTATATGTGTTAGCTATGACTACACAAATTCTTCTCCAATCACTCAAGCAGGCTTTAATTACAACTAAGGGATTGATGATTTGTGGATTTTGTGAGGATTGCTTCAAATTCAAAATTGAAGTAGATTTCTTTTGCTTGATGTCTTGCTTCATGTGGCTCCAAGTGGCATCCAGCTTATGCTCCATTTATGTATTAAGGTTGAGACTTGATTTTCAACATTCCCCTTGAATCTTCAAGCTCCAAATCTCAAACCTAGATCCAACAATCCAATGCATTTTTTGAACATTGTAAGCTTCATTGAATCCAACGATTTGGTGGATATGTCCCAACACTAAAACTTGGTACTTATATTTTGCACTTGAACTTCCTTGGTTAGCACAATCGCTCTAATTTAGTGATTGTATACTTCTATGTGTTTGATCCTAGCATGGAACATGGGATTGGTAAATAAGTACACACTACTCATGTTCTCACATATAATTGGAATTGATTAACGTACAAAAATAATTCAATCATTAGCTTCTTTAGCCACATAATCACCAAAGTCACTTGAGCGAAAATCCTTACATTCAGCTTCAATGCATGATAGAAAAAATGTGGGTTGCTTCTTTGCAGACCAAGAGATGCCATTCTTGCAAAAAATCAATGCATATCCACTTCTACCCCTCCTTTATTATTTCAATCTATCCCAATTAGCATGTGTATATTCTTTTACCTAAAATTAATCTTTAAAAGGCTAGAGTAAATCTTCATTGGGTGTAGCTTTGAGTATTTCACTACCCTCTTGGCTACAAGTAAATGTGGACCCCTAGGTGTATGCATAAATTGAGATAGCACACCTATTTTTTATGCTAGGTGTGGCCTTGTAATGTTGGCATAGTTCAATGATCCTCCTATAGACCTATAAATAAGTAGAAGCACATGAGTTTCAAGAGGGAAATTTACTTTGATCAACGCTTACCCACCACTAAAGGAAATACTCAGAAAACTGATGAAACTAATGTCAATTTCACACATATGGGAGATGTCCGATTGAATGCATCTTAAGGTTCAAAGGTGTTCAAGGATGTGTTTCATATGTGAATAATCATTAAGAACGTTGTATTACTTAAAAACGATATCGAGTGAGGTTTAATGATGAAGTTCTCCTTTTTTTTGAAGATATTGATAAGTGCTTCAAACTCTTTGCAAGGGGAAGGATGCAACAAGAGCTCTTAACCATGGAGGTAAAACCATGAGCGCCTCACACTTTTATGTTTTTGATTTGGAATAAATAAAGTGCGAATATTGATATAAGAAACAAAAATATTATTTTATAATATTAGAATATAAAGCACATGTGGCAGGCATGTCAATGATAAAATTAGTAGGTGTCCACTCAAGAAGGAACCAAATGGGAGGTATGGTGTCAAGGCTCATACATAAAAAAAGTACGGGAACTAACAAGGGAGCTATCTATTGGGGGTAATAGATATCATGTTATAAATATAGATGATCAAACAAGGTGCTTTATGATATATTGTATGAAATCCAAGTCAAAGGTGTTTACCACCTCAAGAGGTTCAAAAACCTAGTCCACAAGGACAAATGAAAGTATATAATAACTCCCATATCAGAAGTATTTCTCAAGTGATGTTTTCTAGTTTCTTTATGAAAATAGCATCAAGATGAAGCTTAATTGCACTTGCACATACCAACCAATTATGATATTAGAGAGAAGAAATAGGTAAATATCTGGAGTGGCTATGCAAATTTAAAACCAATGGGTGCTCCTACTTCTTATTGAGTTAATGCAACACGTAAACTAATATGACTAATAGATAGTTATACAACCACAAGAGTATTGGGAGTCAAAACGTGGAGAATCTCATGGATTTGGACCTTGCATGACCCTCAAAATCTATAAGCACTATCTGTAACACATTCTCAATAACATGCTTATCATGTGGAAGTCTTGCTCTTGAATTTTAACAAATTCACATGTATTTCATACCTTCTAAATCTTTTGGAACTATAATTTGTAATCCAATGGCAAGCTCATTCGAGTTAGTGAAATTTAATATCTAGATGTTTGCAGGTCCAAATTTTTTGTGCCTTACTTCTATGTAAAAAATAACACCTACACCTTTTGCAAACATGAGCACATCTATTTCAGTGCTTTTCACGTTAAAGGAAAGAATCCTACCTAGTGTTCCATTTGCAAATCATCCTTCAATAATTCGTGTACTAAGTTGTAGTCCTTGGTCAACTATTAGAATTCAAAAATTCTAGTTCTTCGTCAACCATTTTTCAAATAAAAAATATGCAATACGTTTGTCCAATAGAAAACATGCAATACGTTTGTCAATTTGTTATGTGAGGAACATGCACTACATCAATGATATGTTTCACCTTACAATCGTCCATAACAATGTTATGCTCATTGTATACTCAATAGAATGTCATATATAAGAGCCCACTTCAACAAATCTAGGTACTAGTAATTGTAGCAAACAATTAAACCATTTTTCTTGTCTATTCATATGATTTGAAGAACCACAATCATATCATATCATATATATATATATATATATATATATATATATATATATATATATATATATATATATATATATATATATATATATACATACATACATACATACATAAAAACTTCCATGCTTGCATATATAAATACATAAATACATATGTATACAACTACATACATACACACATACAAGCATGCATACGTGGCTACACATATTTTCCTCAAATCTCTATTTTTCTTGCATACCTTTATATTTTATGGTGGTATATATATATATATATATATACATATATATATTTTCCTTCTATAAAACTGAATACCTACATAGTCAATCTTAGTAGCTAGATAGTTAATATTTGCAACTAAATTCAAGTTCAAAACCATAGTTTGCTCAACATCAAGCAAAAAGATTCTTTACTAGTTTTTATAGCCCACTTGGCTTCATCAGTCCGTTCAAAATTAGATTTTTCCAACAACCTTACCTACAAGCTATAAATGGAAGGATTTCTAAATACATATTCATCCCAAGAACTCGAGATTTTTCATGAGTCTATGATTATCACTTTGTCCTTTATCTTTGGTGACACCATAGTTATAAGTAGCAAGCTTGTAACTAGAAGAAACTTTTAAAACCTTGTAAGATAGTCATGTATATCCTCTTAAATCACATCATACAAATATATAATTCCAACATGAAAAACTTGGAATTATATATTTGTACAAGCATACAAATATATAATTCCAACATGAAAACCGTTAGTCGTTCATAGAAAAAGCACAATCTATGCTTGCTAAGATTTCCAAATTCTCTCATCCTCACAGACGAAAACAGTCCTGTGAACTCGAAGGTGGCAATAATAATGAGGTGAGAAAATAATTATTTGAAAAGTAAATATCATCCCTCTCAACTTTATCGTTTTGATTATGTAGGTCGAGGTGACTAGACCATCTCTATATCTTTCACCACTCTGATTGATGTCCTAACTCCATGGTTTTAGTCTCGCTTGACTGAATGAATGAAGGCAAACACAAATGTACCTGTCACCAATCTCTCCTCGTTTTTCTTTGAAATAGTGAGCAAATGTGAAGCATCCCAATAGCACCGTGCATTAACTCTCTTCTCGTATTTCTATATGAACATTTACTTAAAATTGTTGATCAAGAAGAGGACTTGATGGTGCCTGAAGGGGGGGGATTTCTTACTGTTAACAATCCTTTTGCCAAGGAGGAATAGCGATTTCTCAATCGACCACTCCCTGGGGGAATCGCCGAAGTTGAGGGCGCACCTCTCCCGCCAAATTTTCCACAGAACTTCCCCTCTGATGGCGTTCCAGAGAGGCGCAGAGCAGCCGATCGCTTCTCCCAAAAGGACTTGTTTCCAACTAGGCTGTTTTTGAAGCCTGATTTTCATTCCAACCGTCTGCCAGATTCTGTAGGAGTTGGGGCAAGAAAGGAAGATGTGTGGGACATCTTCGATAGCACGGTGGCAGCGTTTGCACCAAGGAGGGGTCCCACAAAGTTTGCTAGCCTTAAGGTTGGTCCAAATTCCTCGATGAAGAATTTGCCATAAGAGGACCGACTTCTTAATCTGTATTAGGGGGTGCCAGATACCCATGAATTTCATGTCCCACCGAAGCCGTGTCCAAGACAGGCACCACTTCTTGTTTAGGCTGAACTGGTGGTCAGCCGTTTCTTTGATGTTCGGTATTTTGAGAAGGCTATTCCCATTGTGCCATTTGAGACCAAGCGAGTTCGGCGTGTCGTGTCCCATGAGAAGGCGAGTCTTGTGACGATCCCAAGCGAGGCATCTGCTTTGTAAGGTGTTCCATTCTTCGTAGGAGATGTTAATGCGAGGGTCGATATCCTCGAAGTTGATCCAGCTGTTGGTGTCATGTTTCCAGAGGTGTTTCCATTTTTTGAAGCCTTTGTTCCATAACTTCTTGGCATTTTGAATGTTCCACGATTCCACACTCCGGATGCCATGTATCGAAAACCAGAAAGAGTCGTTTTGTCTGATTCCGGCCGCCCACTTCCAGTCCTCACTAATTCTTGTGAAGCTTTTGACTTTATTCCAGCCCTTCCAAAGCGAGCATGAGGGCGACGAGAGGGTGATTAACCTTCTCTGTAACTCAACCTAGGACTCATTCAAGCCTCCCCTACTTTGTGGGATTTGGGGGGTCCCGTGGGCACTAGTCCCCTTCTACTGTACCTTGATTTCTTAATTTAATTCAAGTCCGGGAGAGTAGGCTATTGCCGAACTTCCTTTATATTAAAACATTTAGTTAAAATTGAAAAAAGTCATTTATGCACCTCTTCTATATGTCTCTCAAGTCATTTAAGATACGAGAAAGAATTACAAAGGAAAAACTTGCAAATCTTCTTCAAGGAGTGGTGGGCTAGCAAAGCCAAAAAACCCACCAAAAAGATGTGCCACATCCTTAAAAGGAAAAAAAAAAACAGAGAATCGATTCCCATATTGCTAAACTCAACTGGAAATGTATGTAATATGGAAGACAATAATTTCCAGATCATTGAAGGGCACTTTACGAGCCTCTTGGGGACATCGACCCCCCTCTGCCCCCATACATGGGACCGCATGGCAGCCATTTCTTGGGTATCCTCTCATAGGATCCCACCCAACCTTTGTTCCCTTCTTGATGCCCCAATCTCAGGAGCAGAAATCATTGAACTCATTGATGCCCTCCCTTGTGGTAAATGCCCGGGTCTGGACGGGCTCACTAACGAGTTCTTTAAGTCCTTCATCTTGGTGATCGCCCACCCTCTTTGTCTAGTTTGGCAAGAGGCGCTCGAGTTTGGCGTTCTTCTAACTTATCTCAACAATGACATTATCAAGTTAATACACAAAAGAGGGGAAAAGAAACGAATTGAGAACTCGCATCCGATTATGATGCTCCAAACGGGGTATAAGATCATTGCCAAAGTCATTGCCAACAGAATTCCTGGCCATCTGAGAGCACCGCTAAGCGAGGACCCAAAAGGCAGGTCAATTTTGGAAACCATTATAGATATCTGGGAAGGTCTCAACTTCGCAAATGAGTCAAGACAAGATGTGGCCTTCCTCAAGATTGACTTTGATAAGGCCTATGACAAGCTAGAATGGGACTATATTCTGTAGCCGCTTAAAGATCTGGGATGTAGTCAGAAATTCACCAAGATGGTTGGGACCCTTTTGGAAAACGCCTCGACTCAAAGTAATGTTAATGGAAAACTTTCTAAGGTGATCAAACTTAGAAGATCGATTAGACAAGGGTGCCCCTTGGCTCCCCTTCTCTTTGCCATTGCCACGAAAGGGCTTAGCTAGCTGGTGGAACAACACGTGGAAGTTGGTAATATCAAAGGCCTCTGATTACCTTATGACCACTACCAGATCAGCATGAGACTTTTTGTCTATGATATGAATGCATTTGTCCACAATGATAGTACTAGCCTAGAGACATTCTCAAGGTGCCTCGATACTTTCTACAAAGCCTCTCAATCCAAAATCAACCACTCTAAGACCGTGTTTAGAGCTATTGTCGGGACCCAACCTAACCTTCTCATTCATCATGGCTATCAAATCATTCTGGAGGGCCAAAATTTTTGGCTTCTTGGGATTCCCTTGGCGTTCGGTATCTTGATGGAGCAAGGGTGGAAATGGGTGTTGGCTAGACTAAAAAACAAGCCAAAATATTGGAGAGGTATGCAAATCAATCTCGTTGGTCACGTTATGGTTATCAACTCATTCCTCATATCATCGAGCATTTACTTCCTTTCTTGTTGGAGATCGAAAGAGTAAGATCTATCTAAACTGGATAGTATTTGTAGAAACTTCCTTTGGAGTGACGACCACAATAGGAAGGGGGTGCCTAAAATCAAGTGGTCCATCTACACCAACCAAAGAAATAGTGGGGGCCTTAGCATTCTGGACATTGGGTGCATGGCTAACAAACCTGCAACAAAATGGATGATTAAGGATTGGCGTAATGGGGAGGCCTCATGGGCAAAGTTGATCTTCAAAAACAAGAACAAGTTGGCTCTCATGGGATTCCCGAATTGGAAGAATCTTGGCATTCTGACCCTTTTGTTTTCCCCGATCTTGGTCTTCTGGAAAAGCTCGAATCTCGTGTGCCCCCTATGGAAGAGTTGGAATAAAGTCAAAGCTTTACAAGAATAAGTGAAGATTGGAAGTGGGCAAGTAGTATCAAACAAAATGACTCTATCTAGTTTCTGTTCCATGGCATCGGGATCGTGTAATCTTGGAACATTTGATATGCCAAGAGGCTTTGGAACAAAGGTTTCAAAAGATGGAAACATCTCTAGAGGAAAGACATCAACCAGTGGATAACCTTTGAGGATATTGACCCTAGCATCAACATTTCCTATGAAGAATGGAACACTTTGCAAAGCAGACATCTCACCCGCAAGCGCTATAAAGTTTGCCTTCTCATTGGGTAGGACATGCCAAACTTTCTTGCTCTCAGATGGCACAATGGTAATTGCCTTTCAAAAATCCGGAACATCAAAGAATCCATTGATTATATGGTTAACCTCAACAAGAAGTGGTGACTGTCCTGGACGTGACTTCGGTGGGACATGAAGTTCATGGCTATCTGGCACCCCCTCATAGAAATCAAAAACTCTATCCTCTTACGTAAAATTCTTCATCGTGGAATCTAGACCAACCTTAAGGCTAGCAAATTTTGTGGGATTCCTCCTTGGTGCAACCGCTACTACCGGTCCATCGAAGATGTTTCTCACATCTTCTTAACTTGTCCCAACTCCAACAGGCTCTTGCAGATTGTCGAAAAGAAAATTAGACTTTAGAAACATATCACTTGGAAGCAAGCTCTGCTCGGAGAAGCGATCGGTTGCTCCCCGACTCTCTGGAATGCCATCAAAGGGGAGGTCCTATGGAAAATCTAGCGGGAAAGACGTGCTTTTAACTTTGGCGACTCCCCCAAAGGGTGGTCGATTGAAAAGTTGTTATTCCTCCTTGGCAAAAGCATCAATAATTGTAAGAAAAATTAATTCAAATCAAAGACAGTAGGCTAAGGCCGAACTTCCTTTCTTTATAAAAAAAAACAAAAGTTTTAGATATCGTGAATCTCCCCGTCAGCTTGTACGCTGATTACTCTCATATGTTAGACTGTTCCATCTCTGTATTCCATGGATTTAATTCCCTTTTCAATAGCTAAATCATAACATCATACACGTGCTTGTCTAACATCTTTAATATCTGTAACAGATAAGTTATTCATTCACTATTCATACTCAACTTCAGTTTGAACTCATACATGAAATGCAGACCATAAACTGATGGCGCTAAAGGTTTACAAGAAGTACAAAGCATGATTAAACAATAGACAAAAAACAAAGTTATTCTTTTCGATCATAAAAAATAATGGAACCATTTTGGCTGATGGATTATACAGACTTTTATAGCGTTGCATCGCAAGAGAAGAAGATCTGAACATATAGAGGCATACATATCATCGAAGTAAGTTAAATCTGTAGATACAAAAAGAGATGGATACGCTGGACATGACTCGTTCTTAAAGCTTCTACATAGCGTGGCTCATCTCATCCTGACAGGATTGTCGTCGAAGCATACCACCATTTGCGACATGAAAGATCGCTTGGGAACATCCGACCTCACTTTTATTACTATTGAAGCTCTCACAGCACTAAAGCTGCGGAATACCTTGCTAATCTACCATATGTGTGCAACTATTTGAGTCAGTTGGTAGACGTAATTCCATGCATCCATATAAAATTTGATGATGTCTTCTCAAAGCCAACTTTTGCGTATGTCATCTCTCTCTCTCTCTCTCTTTCTCTCTCTCTCTCTCTCTCTCGGCAGCAGTCAAGGTACCCAAGGACTCACAAGACAAGGAAGTCAAAGAAGGGATTCAGAGCGAAGAGAAAGCACAAGCAGACAAAGTAGTCAACGAAGATCTGGCAAGTAGGCCGTCCAAATTTTTCCATGAAGTAATACTTCCTAAATAGTGAATTTAGTCACTCTACATCATTGTAAATACCATTTCAGCTTTTTGTAGCTCCATTTTGTGCAAGCCAAGGAGTCCTTGAGCTTGAGGAGCATTAGAACTATCTACCTATCAATTTTCATATTTTGTAGACTCCGTTTGAGTCCTCAAATAGGCCCTAGAACCTAATTTTTAACTAGGCCGGACACTAGGTCTGGACAGGGCCAAAGCTAGTCAAAAACTATAAATAGAGCTAGGGAGCTCATTTTTGAGGGTAGCTTGTAATAGATTTGAACTTGTAAGAGCACTTTTGAAGTAATCTAAGGAACTCCATTGTCTTTCTCTTTGTCTTGCCGTATGTGCACGTGTGTGTGTATGTGTGTGCATGTTAGTGTGCTTCTCACTCACGCACTTGTGCCATCACTTGCTCGAGGTCTTCATACCATCCTCACGTCTTCCCCGATTGACATTAAAGGAGGTACTACTCATCAGTGAGCTACACCAAATTTTGGCGCCCTTGTCGAGGACCGAGCTTTGAGGATGAGCGTGTGATGGTAAGACGTAGAGTTGTGACGTTGGCGTTGTAGGTAATTTCTTTACTTTTTCTTACTTTTCTCTTTCTTACTTCACCATCATCATCCTCACCATATCCGATCTCCATCTCCATCATCGCAAAAAAATTCAATTTTTTGATCATATCTCCCTTCCCCTCCCATTTTCCTCATTTGACTTGTGAGAGAGAGCGAGAGAGCGATTTGTGTGCACTCTTTTTGCATGTTTCTTGAGTTTCCTTGTAGGATCAGGCTATCCCACCATCTCCAGCAGGCTGCGCAGGTATGGAAAAGCTCGGCCTTGTCTCTGTGTCCTAGACCCCTGTCAATCGTGATCGACAGAAAAATCGCTTATTTGGTAAAACAAAGTACACCACAATGACACACAAGATGAGCACACTCTAAATCACCAAACACAGTAAAAAAATTCCGAGTTCCTCTGTCAATCGCGACCGAGAGCCTCTATCAATCGCGATCGACAGCCTCTATCAATCGCGACCGAGAGCCTTGTCGATCGTGACCGACATGCGCCACGACCGATCGACTGCCACGTAGGATTCTGTCAATCGTGATCGACACCGTCGATCGCCACCGAGTGAAATTTGACGATTGACACTAGAATTCGCATGTACACATGTCCATCGCGACGGATAGGCCCACGATTGACTGAAATTTCACCGGAATTCTCGCAAAAAAGTGTTGATCGTGATTGACACCATCGATCGCGATTGACAGGACTCATGACCGACTCTCTCCATCGCGATTGACACTGCCAACCGCGACTCACGTGTCGATCACGACTGACAGCCACGACGGACACCTCTGTCAATTGCGATTGACAGACCTGTTGATCGCGATTGACAGGCATTTTTGGGCAAATTTCTAGGGTTTTTTATTCCAATTTTGGGGTAATTTTGGGCATACATGTCAAATAAATAGCACTTTGTGAGGTCCATACACTTGTTTTTTTGAGAAAAGTCATGTGATCTGTTAGCCTGTTTGAACCTTGTTTTAGCCCCAGAACCCTAAACTGCCATAACTTCCTCATACAAAATCTGTTTTCGATGATTCTTGTTTTGTTGGAAAGCTCGTGGGGAAAATTAATATCACGATTATTAGATATAGTATTTTGAAGTTGACCATATCCAGGGGGAACAAAACCAAGGGATCTCTAGAATTGTTTGCCTTAAAGAGAGGGGGCAAATTGATATCTAAATTGCATGAATGGAAGTGATTTGCTAAGTCAATTGAATCTAAGTCTTGAGCTAACTTTGGGACTTTTACAGGTCCACTGAGAGCATTAGGAGGCATCCAAAGCAAGGGCATTCCGAAAACTTGAGAACGGGGTTCTTGAGCACCAAAGAGCAAGGGATATGCAGGTGAGGTTGGAATACTCTCAACCCCTTTGTCAAGTCCTAGCTTAGGCTACACGTGAATAGTGCTAGAAGTAAGTGAGAGCAATGATAGGCACGAGACAAGTCAAAGACTATCTAAGGAGTCAAGTTCAAGTCAAGAGATAACCTGTGTGTGACCGATAACTTTAAAGGAAAAGAACCTAACGTGGAACGATCAACTTAAAGTGCGGAAATTAACTTAAGTATTCCTGACGATGTATATCAGACGAGATCATAAACACGATAATCAACTAAAAAGAACCAAGTCACTAATACAAATTGATTGGCAACGAGGCTTTACCTTGGGTAAAAATTGGGATTGCTGAGCTAAGCATATAAACCTTAGATCATGACGACACCTAGGGAGAGATAAACAGAGTCTTAGGTCTTTAGAGGCTAGTGTCAATCATACTGCTAGGTCTTGGGCCCACCAGTTGAGCCATCATTCATACTACCCTCGCATTGAGACTAATAAATCAGAGACGTCTCAAGGTATGGAGAGACCCACAGGAAGTTCAGGTGTGCCATACTTACATAGGGTAGAAGGCCCCTATAAGACGTAGCTGGAATACCTTAGGACCAACCGATTAGGTGCTAGCATCTATGAGGACGGCCTAGGAAGATCTGTGGTCCAGATCAAAAACCCAGATCAACCCATTGGACTAGAACGTCCAGCAGTCAAGTTTGAAAATGGAGCATACTTGGACAAAGAAGGAACCATATATGTAGTCACCAGTCACCCAGACAGGACAGATGAATTCAAAAATGTGATCCCAGAAACGGACTTAGGTGACCTAGAGCAAGGGAACATGGGTGTAGAACCTAAAACTCCTCGAGGCAAATTAGTTCTCACTAGAATTCTCACCCCATAATGGATCCCCCAGGACAACAAGAGCATAGATCTACTCTTGAACCGAGAAACTGACGAAGCCTTTTGGAGGTATAAGTCTGAACAACCTAATGAGATAGGAACGATCACTATTTATGAGTTCAAAGATACGGATAGCGCAGACAAAGTGACCTATCTAGACAGTACTTCAGAGAGGATCTTTGTGGTCACAGAACATGGTAGACATGCCTACACTTGGAAGGGGGAATTTATTTTTCCCCAACCAAGATCTAATGTCTCTTTTGGCCACCAAGGGGCTGGAACATCCCAAGCTCATGGCGCTCAAAGGGATAGAAGTAGAGATAGGCCAGAAGTGAGCTTTGCCAACCCAATAGGAAGAGAACGAACGCAAGCAGAGATGGATAGAGAAGAAACAAAGAGAACTAGAGTTCCAAGGAACCTAAGAAATGTTGATGAGTTTCCTTTGCCAAGGCCGAGGAAACACACCAGAACCTTGAGACCTACATAGCTGGTTAAGTCCATGAAGAATTACTTCGATGGCACTAGAGACCCATACGATCATGTGGCCGAATTTAGGCAATTCTTGAGAGCTGAACAAGTGGAGAACTTATTCACGCAATACAATGCCTTTGGTCTAACTCTTAGGAACACTGCTCTTACGTGGTTTCAACCACTAAATGAAAGACACTTTCGTAACATAGACCAAATTCTAGAGGCTTTCATTATTGAATTTTCTAAGAGTGGCATAAGGCATAACACTTCCTCACTGATTCATAGCTTCAAGCAAACCCCTCAAGAGACGGTCACACTCGCAGGAAGAAGGTTTAGGCAATATCTAGAGAGATGTCATGTTTCAGAGTTACCCACACCAGCCAAACAAGTGGCTTTATTCCTAGATGGACTGCTAAGTACAAAGTTGAGATCATACGTGTACTTAAAGGACCCGAGGATCATAGAAGAGTGTGTACGCATGTGCATCGATATCGAGGATAAAATAGGGGAGGAATTAGAGCTTTCAAAAATCTACAAAGATTCAGATAGTTCTTCTAGCCTCTCTTCCTCGCAATCCACATCTATTGAGAAACTAGCTGAGAAAGTAGCTCAAAATCTAGGTGTCTCTAGCAAACAAATCCCAAGATTTGCCCCAGTTAAACGGTACTATACTTGTGGAGGTGACCATATGGCGAACGTATGTCCCATTATGGCTCAACCCCAAGTGAATCCTAGTAGCCAGTACTGCACCATAGAACGGAGATACACAAAACACACAGCACAAGACTGCCCATACAATAAGCAAGCGGTTAGGCAAACCTACCCTCAGCCCTATCCACAACAGGGAAGATATCAGAACTAGTACCCACCACAACAGTATGCTAGGCCTCAACAAACCTATCAACAATAATATCAGGCCCAACAGAGACCTCAACCAGTGCTAGCACAACAACCCACTACTCCAACTAATGTAATTCCTGTAAAGTATGCAGTTGTAGAAGAAAATTTGAATAGAGCTATAGTACCAGTAACTCCATTACTTTTGAAAAGTGACCCCAGTGACCATAGCTTTGATTCTACACACATTAATAGCCCCCAGGCTTACTACATGCAGTCCTCTGAACATGGTGAGTCCTACTATAGTGAAGAACCGAGTGAGCCTAGCTGGGAGCCAGAGTATGCAAATGGCATGTACGCAAACCCCAACTCTAGACCTCAACCTAGGTAGGTAAGACCCCCATTCCCTAGAGGACCATGCTACAGGTGTCAGGGAGATTACCTTATTCATGATTGCCCCATGCCTACACCTACACAACCCTAGTCAATAACGATCCACGGCTTTTGTCAAGATTGTGGAAAGGAGCATCTCTTACGAGATTGCCCAAAGAACCCCAATAATCTGCCAAAAATCACTCCTATTAATGTTATTGGGTTAGTTGTATACTCCACAGGGAGTGTGACTTCCACTGCACTAGTGCAAGTGGTCACTAGGGCTCAAGCCTTGCAACAAAACCAAAGTGTAGGCCAAGAAAAGAGCTCAGAGGTTAGTGAAACGGAGAGCATGACAAAGAAGAGGACTAGAGCTTGGAGAGATAGCCAAGAAAGAATGAAAAGGCAATGGGCCAAGAAGATGAGTGAACTCAAGGAAAGCCTAAGAAAAACAAGAGCCAAGATAATTGAACTTACATCTCAACCTCCCTCTCACACTACCCCGAAACCATCATTCCCATCTCCATCCAATCCACCACCTTCTAACCCGCCTCATGCGACCCCACTACCCCCTATAGTAGGATCAGTTTTAGCAGATCCCACTCTCGAGGACCTAAATATGATGCTTAAGGCATATCAGGCCAGAATCCAAGAAGGGCCAAACGTAACCGATCATGAAAAGTGTTACCCTAGAGCGGAACTAGAGCTTGAACGAACCAAAATTTGTGTTAAGATGGTGGAATTGGCTCAAACTATGTTTGAAGCCAGTCACCTCTTTAACATCTCTAGTTTAGCTAAGACGTAGTTGCACTTTGATGGACTATTAGAAAGATTGGAGAGGCTGATTGCACAATCAGAAAAGGAACGTGCCTCTCAAAATAAGGACAATCGAAGTAAAAGGCTAAGCCTTCCCGCCCAGGAAGCTTTTGTGCCCAACTCCACAGAGCCAGACACATCTTCTTCTATGAATAGGTATTCACCCGAATTCGTGTGAGAAATTGAAGAAGAGAAATGGGCTAAAGAGAGTGAAGTTCCTCTTCCCATTGAATTGGTGAATGACGCACATGATCAATTCCCACAAGACATTCCTTCCATTTATGAGGAGCAGGAGAGTGCACAATCTCAAGAGAGATTAGACTTTGAGTCTAATTCTTTACAGGAATTACCCCACTTCACAGGCCCATGGGAAGCTAAGTCTACTTGTATGAGAGCACCCACAGTCCTGGTAAGAAATGAAGACTCCGTCATACCTAGGAACACGGAGGTAGTGAAGAATACTAAAGTGCACTGCAATCTCACTTTAGAAGAGCTACTCCAGGTTAAGCCAGAATTGTGGAAACATGTAGCCAAACAAGAACCAGAGATAGCTAAACCGTGTTCCCAGGTAGGTTCTCATAGAACAGTGCCAGAAATTCCTCTAGACAAGATAGTAGATATGAGTGAAGGAGAAGAAGGAAACACCTATCTTCCCATTACCCACCAGGGGTACACAACCAAGGCAATTCTCGACTCGAAGCATTGGGGCAAGCCAGCACTTAGGCCAATGAGAATGAAAATGCAGATGGCTGATGGTCACGTAGAAAGACCCTTAGGCTTGCTAGAAGGAATAACTCTCACTACATGCGGTGTTGAGTTTGAGCATACTTTTGCTATATACGACTTTAGAAAAAATCATGCTTATGAGATGATTTTGGGAAGACCATTTATGGGACAGTTACAGGTGGTACAGGATTGGGGAACCAATTCCTTGTTTTGCAACACTTAGGTGTCACGACCAAAGTGAATCTCAAAGATTACTCTCATAGGGATGTACCCCCCATTCAATGGAACCCCATCCATAGAGCCAAGGATGACACGGAGTATGTGCACTCCATAGGATAAGGATCCTCATGGATGCATGAAGACACCCACTTGTGGATGTGTAAAGTAGTAGTAGAAGAAGAGAAGAGAGAAAAAGCCAGAGAGGTAGGTGTGAAGGAAACCCATAGATCAATTCAAGACCCGGCCTATGCACTTGTAGTATTTTTTGACGAAGAGTTTGAACCTCACGGTTGGGCAGAAATTTTAGCAACAATGGATGTAGCCATCAATGAAGAACAATGGACACCCCAATGTGACGAGGATGGCTATGCCATTCAGTCTTCTCAATAGAGCCAATCATGGGAGAATCAATTCTAGAAGAATGCGAACCTAGCCCTGATGCATTTGAGGATGCAAGTGACTCCGATCCAGAGTCAATCATCATGGACCCACCCTTTGCATCAGATGAGGAATACTTCTATGAGGTAGAAGCTCACCCTCAGAGACACGCAGAAATTATGAACGAGGTGAGATTAACCACACAAGTGACCACCAAGAGTGAAGGCAAGAAGAGGAAGAAGAAAGAAGTCACACATGAGGAGGAAGAATCTTTGTTTGAGGTCCCTGAAAATTTTAAGAAGTATGAAATGGATGATAGGAGAGTCATGATAAGAATGCCTAAACATGAGGCGGAATCAGGGGAGGCCTATGATAACAAAGAAACCACCAAGAAAATAGTTGTAGCCATAGAGGAAGGAGAAGAAAGGTGCACCTACATAGGACATGACCTGACGGAAGAAGAAGAGCAGGAGTTGATTGCCTTGCTAAGAGAATACAGAGATGTATTTGCTTGGAGCTATAAGGATTTGAAGGGTGTTGACCTAGACATATGCTCACACACAATTCCCATGACCTCAAACGCGAAACCCTCTAAGTAAAAGCCATACACATATAACGATAATTACGCTACTAAGATCAAAGAAGAGATAGATCGCTTAGTGGAAGTTGGATTCATCTATGAAATTGAGCACACTGAGTGGGTATCCCCCATTGTAGTGGTGCCCAAGAAGAGTGGAAAGCTACGTGGATGCATTAACTTGAAGAAGGTTAATGGAGCCACAATTCAAGATAACTATCCACTTCCAATTACCGAACAACTATTAGAAAGAGTAGCAGGCAAGGAAGTATACAGCTTCCTTGATGGATTTTTGGGCTACAATCAGGTAGCCATAGCCCCAAAAGATCACCATAAGACAGCTTTTGCCACAGAGTGGGGCATATTTGCCTTTGGAGTAATGCCATTTGGGCTTACCAATGCTCCTGCAACCTTCCAAAGATTGATGTGCCACGTGTTTAAAGAGTTCTTGAGGAAGAATTTGGAAGTCTATGTTGACGATCTCTGTGCTCATTCCAACATTAGACAGACACATATACCAGAACTTAGGCAAATCTTTGACAAATGTAGAGAATATCGTCTGCCTGAACCTAGAAAAGTGCGTTTTCATGGTCAGGCAAGGCAAGATTCTAGGACAAATAGAGTCAAAGAATGGCATATCTACGGACGAAGAAAAAGTGAAAGCTATAGCAGAGCTACCTAGGCCAAAGAATGTCAAGGAAGTACAAGCTTTCATGGGGCATTGTGGTTATTACCGACGTTTCATACACATGTATGTCATCATAGCAAAGCCTCTGTATGGACTTTTGACTAAGTTTAAGTGGACTGATGAATGTGAGAATTCCTTCAATGAGCTTAAACGGAAAATATGTTCAGCACCAATCTTGACCACACCAGATTGGAATAAGCCATTTCATGTTCACGTGGACGCATCCAATTATGTTATTGGATGTTTACTCGCACAACCTACTGGTGAAGGTAATATGGACCTTCCAATTGTCTATGCTAGTAGACAGATAAATGTAGCTAAAGGGAACTATACCACCACCGAACGAGAAGGATTAGGCATGGTGTATGCAGTTAAAAAGTTTAGACACTATTTGCTTGCAAATAAATTTAAATTTTTTTACTGACCGTCAAGCATTGTTATATCTTGTGAACAAGCCATGCAATACAGGTAGATTGGTGAGATGGTTTCTCTTACTAATGGAATACGACTTTGAGGTTGTGGTGAGGAAAGGCAAGACTCACTTGAGAGCAGACCATGTCTCTAGGCTCACATCTAGAGAAGTCCCACAAGGAGTATCAGATGACCGTCCTGATGCTTACTTGTTTAATTTGGAAGTTGTACCTTAGTGGGCTAAGCCATTAGTGCCAGTGTTGACATACGGGCCTAACCACCCAGCCATAAACACTCAAGATAGGGAGGTAGTAAAAGCCCAGAAGTACCATATCATGGCAGGAAGTGTGTACAAACAAACAGATCAAGGGATATTGGCTTGTTGTGTGGAAGAGGATGAGTACGCAAAATGGTTGCAATTAGCACATGTAGGTGCATTAGAGCAACACCATTGGAGGCAAAGAACTTTACAGACACTAAGGAGGTTCGGAGTGCATTGGCCTACTATTAAAACTGATGTACATAAGATGTGTAAAGAATGCCCAATCTATTGCACTAAACCACCCGTGGAGCATGCCACTCTTTATCAAGTGTCCATAGTGCCAGATTGGAATGAACCACTAGTGGCCTTCCTAAGGACGAAAACATTCCCTCAAGATATGACCCTAACGAGGCAAAGAAGTTTAGAACAAGAAGCCCTAGAATACTCACTTATTGGTGATAATTTATACAAGCGTGGTAATGATGGGTACCTGAGGCTATGTGTCCATGAGAGCGAGTATCTTAAGATCTTGGAAACTGCTCACCAAGGTGTAGCAGGAGGACATTTTGGACCAGATCGAGTGATCAAGGCTATACTATTTGCAGGTCTTTGGTGGCTGACCCTTCACATGGATGCACATACCTATGTGAAGTGGTGTGATGTCTGTCAGCGAACTCAGTATCCTATACGTAAAGATGAGATGCCTTTGAAACCTATGATGGGTGGACGTGCATTCTCTAAGTGGGGAATAGACTTTGTTGGTCCGATTAATCCCCCAGCTAAGGGTTCACATGCTGAATATATCATTGTGGCCACAGACTATCTAACCAAGTGGATAGAGGTAAAAGCTACGACAAAGAATGATGCTCAGACGACCACTAAGTTCTTATTTGAGAATGTGTTCACTAGATACAGGCTACCTATAGAGCTAGTTAGTGATAGAGGGACTCACTTCTTGAATGAAGTTATTGAAAATCTGCTCCAAGAGTTCTTGGTAGTACACAAGAAGTCTGCTCCCTATCCCCCACAAGCTAATGGGCAATTCGAAAGCACAAATAAGATTCTATGCAATGTGCTGACTAAATTGGTAAATACTAAACGCTCTGATTGGGACAAACAGTTACACCATGCTGTTTGGGCATATCGAGTAGCCTATAAAATGGTACCTTAAGCCACTCCTTTTCAAATGGTGTTTGCCCAAAATGCAGTGCTACCATTGGACTTCTTGATACCTACACTAAAGGTAGCACAAAAGCATGAGTGGAGGGTCACAAACTCTCTTCGAGGATTGTTTATCTTGAATGACTAGGTCAGACAAGACTAAGAGCTACAGCAGGTATATATGTTGCTAAGAAAAGACAGAAGGCGTACTTTGATGCCCATGTTAAGGATAAAGGCTTGAAGGCCGGAGACTTAGTTTTGGTGTATACCCTAAAACATGTGAGAAAGCTAGAACAGCGTGGCTATGGACCTATGATCATCAATAGGATTTCAACTAGTGGAGCGATACAACTAGCCACTTTAGAAGGTGATGTTCTCCCTAATTACATAAGCGGATGCAGAGTCAAGTTATATCAAGAACGCCTAACTGAAGAGATGCTAAATAGACTCAACACTGGCAAGAAACACAAGGAAGAAGAAAAACGAATTCGAGAAGAAGCACAAGGAGAAGCTTTGGAACGCATCCGAAGAATGAAGTTGAGAAGACAGGGTAGCGATCAGCCTAGGACAAATGACTATGCGCACCAAGGATATCATATGGCTATGTGTGAAGTTTCAGGCATTAGCTCTCATAGAATAATTGATCGACGTCCTTTTGTAACCTTAGAGATAGGACAAGGAAAGAGTGCAAGGACTATAAGGGCATTGATTGACTCAGGTGCAGCCACTAGTGCAGTTAAATTTTCTTACTATCAAAAGTTGAACTTAAGTATCAATCCCATTGAAGCATATCTCATAGGATTGGGAGGCGTGGAGACCACTTGCATGGGCGAGGTGGAACTTCCCCTCTATATTCAAGATGTTTTACTGACAGTTAAAGTACTAGTGTGTCAAGATGAGGATCTCACTGAACCCCTTGTCTTGGGTCAAGATTGGATCTATGATCATGCAGTCAACCTAAACCTAAGAAGTGGACTTCTTCAGGTATGGGTAAATCAGAGTCAAATTACAGTTGAGTTAGACAATGGAGCACTCAAGGAACTAGGAAAGGCACACACTCCTGGTCCTTCCAGGAGTACACATGAAGATGACCATGTTATTCTTGTCCGAAACTATGTGATGCAGAGGGATGATTATCTCAACAAAGAAGTCAAGGATGCGACGGAACTCCCTTCTTTTCCAAAAAGCATAGCGACGCAGCAACCAAAGGTGGATCAAATGCAGAGGAAGCAGAGGACTTATGCTCGCAGCCAAAAGAAAATACAAAGCACGGTGTCTCAACCATCAAAACAAGTGTGGGTGCGGAAAGGCGAGCATCCTATTGCGATCAAGCCACAACAATTGGCTCCACTTCCTATTAGTGAACAACAGCAGGACACTAATAAGAAATCTTCCAAAAATTCTCTTATGAAAGTGAAGTCTATCTAGGTACCCAAGAAGTCGATGAAGGCTAGCCCACAATTAAGACAAATTTGGGTGCCTAAGGCTTGCTTGCGGGCTCAAATAGCTACATAGAGACCACACCCTGTACAACATAGTTCACTCACTCGAACATCTGATACCCATTCTTATACATCACGCACAAACACATATTCACCCATGAGCACGAGTAGAATCACTAGTAAATGGGTCCCTAAAAAGCCTCATTTCCAAGCAGACACTCTCACAAAGCCCTCGAAAGTCCCCATCAAACAAAAACCGAAAGCCATCCATTGTGTTTGGCTGCCCAAAGCTTGTAATAAACCCCCGAACCCCACCTGTAAATGCACCTCCACCTACTAACTGCATCATTCTTACACTACATCTTTCCATTTAGCTCCTAGGACTATCCAGTCTCTAACTACACACACGATCACCGAGCACTTAGTGGCCTACTAACGTCTCATTGACCTCATGTTAATGTTGTAATGGGGACAAAAATTAGTCTATCTTGTCCTTTACAATGTTAACACATGCTTCTATATTCTCACAAAGCCAGCAAACTAGAAGTAAAATGGCCGAGGCTGCAGGAACTAGCTCCCAGGCAGGCACCAGCCCTCAGATTGTGGACATTGAAAGCCTCCCCATTGAGGAAGAGTTGAAGGAAAGATCAGTGGCATTAAGAGCTTTACATGCGCTACCTGTTCTGAATTCTCCCCAAGGGCACACATCACCAGTAAGCAAAAACTCACATTGGTTCAGTGATGTGGCAGGACCTCTTGGAGACGGCACTTATTTGTGGGAGGCTGAAATAGAGTTCAATGGACAGTAGGGTCGGTATCATTTCTTTACCAGAGAGTTTGAGAGGCTTCAAAATAATGAAGGGTTGAAAACGATATGGAAGAAGGCGGGACTATATGATTACTTCAAAGCCCAGTTACCAAAGCCTGACTTTCTAAGGTGTTCATACTTGATTAGCACCCTCACTCCTAATAAAGAGAAAAAGGGGTATAGCACCTTTGTCCTACCATCGCTTACAAGAGGTAATGAACTGAAGCGCTTTAGATTGACGAACAATTTGGTAAGGGAAGCTCTCGACATGAAAGGCATGCATATCCCCACAGAGAAGGAGTCAATGGTCCCAGACAACATGAAAAACAGGAATCTGACTAAACTCAAGGATATGGTGGCAATGACACCAACTATTGCCATTCATCTCCGCATGTGATCTAGTTTAGTCTATATTTAGCAGACGCCTTCGATTTGACAATCAACATGCCTCATTGGATTGTTGACCAAATACACTTGGCACATCAATGGTGGTATAAGAAGCAAAAGTCAGTACTTTATGGATGTGCTCTCACAAGGATTGTTTACAGATGCTTGGCATATGATGTGCCAATTCAAAGGGCACTTTGTTTGGACCAGGGTGCAAGAATTCCAACGTAGACTATCAACCGCTGGGCCTCCATCCAAGAAAATGAGGGGAGCAGTTCAGATGCCCTGTGCACAGGCCCGCGGTGCTACATTGACACCAGAAACAACTCCCCGACTCCCAAGGCGAGTGCAACCCTTCAGTATCAGATTACCAAGGCATAGCATAGAAGGACCGAATCTGGTGTTTCCACCTATACCCACCTACTTAGAGTTCCCTCATGGCTTCACACTAGAAGATCTAACTGATGAGGAGGTAGCCAAAATAATTAATGCTACTAATTTAGAAGTTGAGGCAGAGCAGGCAAGCGGACAACAGATAGTCAAAGACCAACCCCATCCAGTCCAACCAGAAGTAGTCGAAGTGGATGATGATGAAGAGGAGATTGCAGAAGTGGAGCAAGAGGATGAACAAGAAGGATTGTCCGACGAAGAAGAGTATGAATATGAGCAAGAAGTTACAGGAACTTGAAGGAGCCCCTGCTTATACGAAGCAACTGAAAAAGCTGTATGATACCATCAAACGAGTTCAAGAACAACACAAACTGTCCCTGGCAGCAGGAAAAGCCCTCATGAACCAAATCCTTGAGAGAAAGGGCTGGATGATGAATACAGAGCAACCCTTGACATGATCGCTGACACATTAGGGGTACCTGAGACGGTGCATACCACTCTTGCGCACTCGAGAAGATCAGAGAGAAGATATGGCAGACGCCCCCCTCGATCAGGGAAACATATGAATGTATTGGTATCAGAACCACAGGGTACCACATCCACGACCATGGGCACAGCTCAAACCATTCATGACACTAAGGAAGCCCATACCTCAAGTGCACCCCCGTCACCTCCTTTACCACCCCTACCTCCAACTCCACCACCTTAACCTCCCACTACCAGTGTCACCACCACCGTCACCGCCTCAAAGTCCACTTCCCATACCGAAGCAGAGACTTTGAGTCAACCCTCACAATCCGCACAACCTACCATCACCCCTATTGTAAATACTACCACTGACATGGTAATTCTAACTCTAGCCGCTGAAATTCCCATTCCCCCGATCACGCTCCCTGGCGGTCCATATTCACAACTACACACACCACTTTACACCTTCACAACCATCACTACACCGACAATTCCCATGTTCACAATCGCTCCCACGACTGCATCCACATATGATGTCATGGACATATCACCTACCTCCGCACCTCTCCCTCCCCCCATATTTCCACAATCTCCCATTCTCCCACCACCCACTTCACCCTTTTCTAGCACAGCATACACACTCCCATTCCCTTTTCCCTACCCCCTGCATTCAACACCTTTCTCGCATCCACTCCTGTTAATAATGTATTTAATAATATGTACTAGTGTATGACTCAACTACAACAACATTACCAGCATCTAGATGCCCAGCATACGAGCTTGTTCAGAAAATCATGAAACACTACACAAGAGATTCATTAATTTAGAGAAGCAGAACAGGCAGTTACAACACTAGTATAGTACATTGCAAGCACAACATGATCAATTAATCGCCAATCCACCCTAGATAGATACTGAAGAAAAACATTAACTTGATGATCTATTGCACGCTCAGATAACAGATAATCTTAAGCTTTGACGTAACCTTGCCTTACTACGCAAGCACATGTCTGCAGCACTCGAAGAAAATAAACGACTACAAAAACAGAACGAAGAGAACCTTAAGCAGCAATGGAGGGTTCACCGCAAGAAATTGACCCAGAGAATTTCAAGGCCATCCCATCGGCAAATCTGCAAATCGTATTGGAAACACACGCCGATCTCTTGGAAGCACACACTGCCTTGGAAAGAGAGTGGGATGATCTACTAAAGCAACTGGCAGCTCAACAAGATTCACCAAAAGAAGTTACAGCCACAGTAGACACATCTGAAGAAGTCGCAGAACTCAGAGCACAACTGGCAGAACTACAAAATAAAACTCTTCAATATGAGCGTCAACCCTCTCCCCTCGTGGAACCGGAACCTGAAGACTTAGTTCCAATTGAAGTTGAGGAGATCTTTGAGGACCCATACGTACTAAAGCCTGCACCAGGGGATAAGCAAACAGATGAAGGAATGGACACAATTGAGATCGAAGCTCCTGAATGGATGCAGAGGTTAGAGAAGGTTGCTATAACCCACGATGAGAGGGTGGCAGTACAGATACAGTCGATGTCCCGATTGGAAGAAATCGTTGTCGGGAAGATTTGCATCTTCCAATTGATGACCCGAAAAATTAAAATATTTATTGGTGAATTCTAAACCTCGTTTATATCACTGTTGATCAGTTGTGTTAATTGGATTAACTATTTTGAAAGTGTTTTCAGGTAT
>CM035417.1:178914988-179059988 GCA_020310875.1 Ceratopteris richardii | reverse complement strand
AGACCGAAGAGAACTGTAAGATGCTTCTGGTGTGACCAACTAGGTCATACTTATAGGAATTGTCTGGCTTATGAGAAAGCATGTAGCCAACAATTGGTATTAGAAAGTGAACAGAAAATATGTGATTATCAAACGCATCTACCATTGAGATTAAACTTAGGTAGAGGAGGAATGATAGACTATTTTGACCAAGAAAAATTTAGTCCTAAAACCAAACTTCAAAAACAATGGAAACTTAAGAGTCATAAGGAGAAAAGCAATGTATGTCAATTACATTCTGTGAACACCAAGATTGTGCTTAAATGTGAATGTTTGGACAATGATCAAAACCTTATTAAACCTAAATCTATGAATAACATTGATCTTCAAATTAAATCTAAGGATCAAGATATATTGCAAAAGTTTAAGAAAGAAGAAGATGTAAAGATAAAAGATGATGAAAATGAACAATCAATTGATGGAAATATAGATATACAGGCAGTTAAAACAGAACCTAAAGTCATAGAAATTGACAATAAATGTGATCAAAATAAAAATGATGAAAGAATAGTACAAACATCTGAAGACGAAAATCTTCAACTTCAATCAGAACATGACAAGAATATGGGAAAATGGGTACAAGAAGCCATATGGAAGATTGAAAATAATATCAAAAACTCATCTAAAGGTAAGAAAAAGGAGAAGAATTTAAGTGAATAGTTTTATTGTGATGGAATTGTTTATTGAAGATAAAACATTTCAAATTTTGATTTTGCTTGCTGCATATATGTTGTTTTCCTAAAAATTGAGAAACATATACCTAAATTGTTTAGTTTTAATGTTTGAAAAGCTAATTACAAACTTATGATTAAGTTTACATTACGATTTGTTTAATCAAAAGAATTCTAAAATATGAAAACACAAAGTTTGTTTCAAATTAAACAAAAACATGTTTGTAATTATGCTTGCAAATGATTTTGATCAATATGCTTGTCATTTCCTAAACTTATGATAAATTTATGATTTTTTTTCTTTCACAAATAAGAAGAAATCTATTATGAAGAACGATTATGAAGAATATTATTATGATGAATATTTTGCACAAAATGATCTTTGTTTACAACAATTATGATGATATACTTTTAGAAGAAAGAAATATATATGATATAAATATGATCATGATAAATATGAAGAACATGAAAAAAATGTTACAATATGAGGATGATTTTATTGATATACCATATGATGAGTAAGAGGAACTTTTATAATCCAGATATGAATTTTTCATTGATATAAAAAAAAAAAAATGATGCTCATTTATACAAATACAAGTTAAAAACTTTGAACATTTTGATTTTTCCTAAATTTTATGAACTTTGTTTCATAGGTTGAAAAACCTATTTAAAAAATTAAGAATGCATTATTTATGATAATTATAACCACTATGAATTTTTTATGATTAAATTTGTGATATGATAGAATATATGAATTTATATTTGCAAGATAAATGATAATGAAGATTACTTGTTTTGTAGCTTCTATTTTATAAGTGATTATAGGTTCTGAAGATGCATTGATCAAAGCAATTGAAGATGTTATGCCAAAAGTTCTGATAAATTTAAAGAGAGCAAATTGAAGATGAAGCAGATTAAAGATAAAATTGATTTTAGGTCGTATTTTTCTTTGTCTTAAAATTTTGTTTTACGTATTTTATTTGCATTCATATAAAATTAATTGATAAAAATTGGAATGAAGAATATTAATTTATAAAGGACTCTATTTAACCATATTAGGAAAATAAACATAATTTATATTTCTACATTTATAGATTAAGTGAGATTTGTTAAAAATAGAAGGATTTGCAGTTCATTTAGATAACGAAAGTAGTTGTATATATGTAGGAGCATATTGTTGCATGATACATGTCTGTGAAAACCTAGATCTTTCTTGTCCATGCAGCTAGATCCTTAGCTCGGATTAAGGGGTTAAGCCTTTCCCCTTTAAAACAAAAAAGTAGCGAAAAAAAAAAAAAAGAATATTGACACGGAAGTTATACCTTCTTCCACCCCAAAAAGGTATTTACATTTATTATCGATATGAAGTTTACATCATATTTACATGAAGAAACTAGTTGTGAAAAACACATCTAGTGATTAAAATTGGGCATACAAGGCGGCTGTCTGTCCAAGTAGATTTAGTAGATTTCTTTGGCATGCTTGATTGCTCATATGTGAATGCATATATATGACGAAACCTGCATTTGAATGAATGAAAATGAATTCTGTTTTATACTAATCTTTACATAGTTTATAAATGGATAAAATGTAAACTAATGTTTGTTGACTGAAAAGGTTAATAGTTTACCTTTATACTTTAATATGTTTTCATTGCCAGATGTAATTGAAATAAACTTCATGTGCATGTTGAAAAGATTTAAAATTTGATAAGATTAAATATATTTAAAAAAGAATTGATGTTGTTCTATGATTTAATTTCAGGATAATCATCGAAAATGCTGCTTCCCTTAATCTCCAAGTTGGCCCATCGGGACGATGTGCAGGTTTGGTGGTGGTGGATGTCGGGAAGATTTGCATCTTCCAATTGATGACCCGAAAAATTAAAATATTTATTGGTGAATTCTAAACCTCTTTTATATCATTGTTGATCAGTTGTGTTAATTGGATTAACTATTTTGAAAGTGTTTTCACGTATGAAGGATGAAGCAGGACATATGTTCATATTAGGGTTTACCCTAAGTACTTAATTAATGAGTATTTATATTTATACATGCTAGAAACATGGGTATATAACTCTAGTTCATATGATTTATGACAATAGGGTTCATTTGAAGGGCCTCAAAAGGTTCTAATAGGTTCATGTTAGAGTTTATTTATGTTCCAAAGGGTTAATGATAGGGTTTATTTAAATGTTAATGAGCAATGGTAGGATTCCAAAAGGGTTTTAAGGGGTTTAGTGTGCAAGAATGAAGATTAGCCTTAGTTTGAAGGGTTGAAACAAATAATATTTAATGAAATTAATCTATAATTTAACATTGGTTAACCTACAAATTTAATTTATGGTTTAATTTGTTAATTTAATAGTGTTTATACTTTTAAATACTAAGTTTCTAATTAATTAAACCCTTAAACTAAGATTGAATTAAATGATTTATTTAAAATAAGAAATATAGGCTAATTAAATTAAAAATGGTAAATTAAATGGATAAATAACTAGTGGTCTATATGAGTACTAGGAAAAAGAATGGTTTATAGAAGATGTGTAACTAAAGTGATTGAAAGAGTGGTTGGAATAAATGATGCAATTAAAGGAAGTTAAAGAGAAACTTTAAATGAATGGTGTATATGAAAAAGGTTAAAAGAATGGAGTAAGTGAGTTGTGTAAATAAAGTCAATTTAAAGTGTGGTGAAAGTAAGGAGATTAAAGTGTGGTTGTAGATTAAAAGTTAAAACCAAAATAGTGGATTAGGAAGGACTTGTGTATGTATTTAAATGTGTGTTGAGCTCAAGTTTCTCCTAATGTTTTTTGCAGGTACTGTCTCCTGCTCTTTACTTTCTTCTGTTTTTCCTTCTTTTTCATTAGACCCTCCTCGTGCTCGGGATATTGAGCCGTCATGTCCTACTGTGTACGATGATCTTGATATGCCCCATGCTGCTGCATGAATGATTGTCTGGCCGAAAGCATGACCATGCCTATTCCGTGGCTTGGTCTGAGTCCCTGCAGTAGTGTGTGTGTATGTGTATATGTGATGTGTGTGTGTGTATGTGTATGTGCGTGTATGTGTTATGTGTGTGTGTGTGTATGTGTATGTGTTATGTGTGAATGTGTTATGTGTATGTGCGTGTTTGTGTTATGTGTGAATGTGTTATGTGTATGTGCGTATTTGTGTTATGTGTGAATGTGTTATGTGTATGTGTGTGTTTGTGTTATGTGTGAATGTGTTATGTGTATGTGCGTGTATGTGTTATGTGATGAAGTGTATGTGTGTGTGTGAAGTATATATGTGATGTGTGTATGTATGTGTGTGTGCAGCAATGTGTGTATGTGATGTGTGTGTGTGTATGTGATGTGTGTGTGTATGTGATGTGTGTATGTGCGTATGTGATGTGTGTATGTGATATGTGTGTGTGTGTGCGTGTATGATGTGTGTGTGTGTGTGTGATGTATGTGTGTGAGAGAGAATCTCTCCCTCCCCTCCTCTGCTGCAGCGCGACAGCGCGCACAGAGAAGGAGAGAGAGAGAGAGAGAGAGAGAGAGAGAGAGAGAGAGAGAGAGAGAGAGAGAGAGAGAGAGAGAGAGAGAGAGAAAGTAGAGAGAGAGAGTGAAAGTCTCTCCCTCCCTCCCTGGCGCTGCGCGCAGCAGCGCGCAGAGAGAGAGAGAGAGAGAGAGAGAGAGAGAGAGAGAGAGAGGGAGAGAGAGAGAAGAGAGAGAGAGAGAGAGAGAGAGAGAGGTTCCCTCCCTCCCCCTGCAGAACTGCGCACGGCAGCACGCAAAGAGAGAGAGAGAGAGAGAGAGAGAGAGAGAGAGAGAGAGAGAGAGAGAGAGAGAGAGAGAAAGAGAGAGAGAGAGAGAGAGAGAGAGAGAGAGAGAGAGAGAGAGAGAGAGAGAGAGAGAGAGAGAGAGAGAGAGAGAGAGAGAGAGAGAGAGAAGGAGAGAGAGAGAGAGGAGAGAGAAGGAAAGAGAGAGAGAGAGAAAAGAGAGAGAGAGAGAGAGAGAGAGAGAGAGAGAGAGAGAGAGAGAAAGAGAGAGGCGCAGGAAGAGAGAAACGCAGAAAAAGAGAGAGAGAGAGAGAGAGAGAGAGAGAGAGAGAGAGAGAGAGAGAGAGAGAGAGAGAGAGAGAGAGAGAGAGAGAGAGAGAGAGAGAGAGAGAGAGAGAGAGAGAGAGAGAGAAAGAGAGAGAGATCGGGAGAGAGAGAGAGAAAGAGAGAGAGATCGGGAGAGAGAGAGAGAGGCGCAGAAAGAGAGAGAGAGAGGCATAGAAATAGAGAGAGAGAAAGCACAGAGAGAGAGAGGGAGAGAGAGAAGAGAGAGAGAGAGAGAGAGAGAAAGAGAGAGAGAGAGAGAGAGAGAGAGAGAGAGAGAAAGAGAGAGAACGAGAGAGAGAGAGAGGATGGGAAAAAAAAGAGAGATAGTGAGAGTGATTGTATTTATTTATTTAATTATTGAATGATGAAAATTAGTTTCATGTCTTAATCGTATTAAGTGTTTGGTTTACTTTTAGTTTAAGTATTTTAGTATTAAGTGATTAGTTTCTGCATGAATGAATTAATACTCTTGATGTATGAGTATTCTAAAGTTTAGGTTATCATGAGAAGTGTATTTAGTATAATTGCACATGTATACATTACCTAACTAATTGTATTCGAGTCTATATAAATAAGGTAGATGCATGTGTGTATATGAACAATTGTTAGCATGCATATTTATATAATGACAAATGTGTGTTAGTATATGTAAATGCATAAGAATGTATGGGTATAGAAATATTCACATACATAAATGTTTTATGTGTATGGTAAGTGCATTAGCATGCATGTGTATGCATAAAAAAGAGTGCATTTCCATGCGAGTTGCATATGCAATGAACGTAAGAAAGAGAATACATGATATATACATGATGTAGATATATAGATGTGTGTTAACATGCATATGAGGATGCACGTTAGCATGGTTATGAGTATGTGTAATTATGCTTATTCCAATAAGAGTATTTATTAGAGTAATGCATGATGGTCTGAATGCATGAGTATGTGAGTATATGTGCATGTCTATGAGTGTATACATATGCATGATTGATGTGTACATGTAAGAGTATGCATGTGTGTGCCAGTGACATGCATAGCTATCTGATTGTGTTTTATAAGATATACTGATGTTCCTAACGTTTTTTGCAGTGCCGAGAAGCATTGAAGATTAATGAGCAATTGAAGAGCAAATGAAGTGTAGTGAACCTAATGTTTTTTGCAGAAACATTGAAGATTACAATTAATTGAAGTGAAGACAATTGAAGTGAAGCGGCAGCTTAAAGATCCATTTAAATCTTATTTCCCATTTAGTCAACTATCCAATTGACTAGACATTTATCCAATTGTTTAGGCCTTCCAGTTGTATTAGTTTTATTGATTCGAACCATTAGCTTATCAATTAATTTATTTAAGCAGTTTTGCAACAATATTCTTTTCCATTACTTTCATCAAGAACCATTAGCATATCAATTAATTCATTCAAACAGTTTAGCATCATATTGTTTCATTAGTTTTTCCATTACTTTTCTTGATGTCTTCTAAGTTAGTTCATGAGTCTGAGCACAGTACTATTGAAAATATTGAAAATATTGAAAATGTTTCGCCAACTCTAGACAGACCAGAACCCTCTAGCTTACCTGAAAGTTTAGTAGAAGAACCCATTATGGAAGTTTCAATCTCATATCAGGAAGCTGTTGCTATGTACGAGGCTACCCGTCCTTACGGTCCATAGCTAGTTAAAACTATTTACTTTTGGTAAGAAAACTTTAGTTTCAGTCATAGAATTAGGTAATTTATATTGTTTTGTCATTAGAACCCTTATTTCCTTAAGCCTGAGTCCGCTACAGATACCCTACGTGTGCCGAACGATTTAGGCGGATGACTTGATCCACCATCCGAGCATCTCTCACGACCCGACATCGTCATCAAATGCGATTACTTCAAAAACCTCTCCCATCATAGGTGGATTGGAACGTCCAATGATTTGTATGTTCCCTTCTGTGTCTTAATGGCAGATTATAATGCTGAAATAAAGCAGCGGACAACAAAAGAACCAACCTCGGTGACACAGTTGGCACTAGAAGACATCTTTGCAAGTGCCACGCATGGGAATATATTTCAACCTACCTGGAGGATCCGTCTGCTTGAAACATACCCTGAGATGGTATGCACTTGGAATAACATGCCATTATACATCAAGTATAACCCATGCTACTGCCCTGTCTTTCGAAGAAGGTCTTGGCCAGAGTACACCAAAACAGTTTTGACGGTTAAAGGATGTGAAAAGTGGCTAAACTATGTGTACTTAGCACCCCCTCATGGCCAACCCACGGTCAACTACATGATTTCAAGCATCCAACACTCGGCAGTTAGATTCAAGAATATACTAGATGTCATGGCACAGATGTGCCTCAAAATCTTTGAGCTAATGCTGGTTACATTCAGGACCTTTAAGAATTTCAAGGAACCTCATCTTTCGGCTCTTGGATTTAATGAAGGAAATCAAGACCTTGTTTATAATATGAGCACCACACCATCTATCAATGTCATCTATGCATGGCATGCTCGTATCAAGTATCTACCAGCTTGCTTCAAGCAAAAGTTTGAGGAAATGTTTATCACTGGGTTCTGGGAATATCATTCAAAGATATTCATTCCAACACCATCTCATTTATTACAGCTATTTGCTGTGGAACAAGCTCTACATTCAGAAAAGTTATGCATGCCACATCGGGAAGTTCGTGGGCCAGTAGACTGGGATGCCCTACTCACCGATTTGGCAAAAGGACTGAGATTATCAAAACATCACTTGGTGACCGTCGTGAATTACTATATCCAACGATCCACTCAACAAGGGTCTGTCAGAGATGACAGACGCGAGAGAGGGGGGTGTTGGCAGCAGTCAAGGTACCCAAGGACTCACAAGACAAGGAAGTCAAAGAAGGGATTCAGAGCAAAGAGAAAGCACAAGCAGACAAAGTCAACGAAGATCTGGTAAGTAGGCCGTCCAAATTTTTCCATGAAGTAATACTTCCTAAATAGTAAATTTAGTCACTCTACATCATTGTAAATACCATTGCACCTTTTTGTAGCTCCATTTTGTGCAACCCAAGGAGTCCTTGAGCTTGAGGAGCATTAGAACTATCTACCTATCAATTTTCATATTTTTTAGACTCCGTTTGAGTCCTCAAATAGGCCCTAGAACCTAATTTTTAACTAGGCCGGACACTAGGTCTGGACAGGGCCAAAGTTAGTCAAAAACTATAAATAGAGCTAGGGAGCTCATTTTTGAGGGTAGCTTGTAGTAGATTTGAACTTGTAAGAGCACTTTTGAAGTAATCTAAGGAACTCCATTGTCTTTCTCTTTGTCTTGCCGTATGTGCACGTGTGTGTGTATGTGTGTGCATGTTAGTGTGCTTCTCACTCACGTACTTGTGCCATCACTTGTTCGAGGTCTTCATACCATCCTCACATCTTTCCGGATTGACATTAAAGGAGGTGCTACTCATCACTGAGCTACACTCTCTCTCTCTCTCTACGCGTCCATGCACTCTATATCAATGCACTGAATGTTCTTTTTCCTAGTTTTACTGAATTCTCTATTTTTGGATCTCACACTTTTTTACATTCACATTATGATTTTTCATTGTTTTGTTTTAAGTTTTATATAAATTTTGTTCTATTGCTTTCATATTACTATTACTAGGTCACAAAGGTACTTAAAATAGCTCTACAACCTTGTGAAGTGAAATCATGATCCAAAGAAGAAAAAATGCATATTGACGTATGGAGAAGTGGATTATTTTTTTCAATTGATTCTTTAACTTGAAGGTATTAACCTTTTGATAATGTTCATGATCTGATTAGATTTGTAGGAAATGGTGATGATGGTTTATGTGGATATTGTTCAAGGCGTTGGGAGTTCTCAAACAAATACATGCAATACACTAATATCTACAAAACATATTACATAAAAAGAATTAAGATTAGAAGGATTTAGTAAAAAAATTTGTGTACCTGATTTGTAAGATAGAAATCTTAAAACAAATGACCTTTTGATAATCTTCATGATCTGACTAGATTTGTAGGAACTAGTGATGATGGTTTATGTAGATATTGTTCAAGGCTTTGGGAGTTCTCAAACAAATACATGCAATACTCTAATTATCTACAAAATATATTACAAAAAAAGTATTAAGATTAGAAGGATTTAATAAAAAAATTTGAGTATCTAATTTTTGAGATAGAAATCTTAAAACAAATGAAAGAAACTCCTATAGGACTGAGAATTTTTAGTTTTGACTCCAAGATATGGCCATAATAAAAGAATGAATGAAATTTGTTAGAGCTCATGTATCGAATGTGCTAGGTTTAAACATATTGAAAAATTTGAGCACATATATTTTCGTAATGAAATAATGAAATAGCATATGTTTTGAAATTGTGGAGTTTGGATGAGAATGCATGCTTAAAACCATTTATTTTTCAAAAACTAGTGAAAGAAATGAAGTTTTGTTACACTTATCTCAAACTTCAAGAGAATTGTGATGGTATTGGATTGAGTACAAAGGGTAATGGAGTAATTTCAAAAAGTCTAGAGGTTCTTAAATTTAGTAAAGGAGAAAGATTTGGGTTACTTATACCCAATCATGTAAGAAAGTATATGCTTTGCTTGAATTATAAAATCTTATCTCTATATGGTGATTATAGACAAATTTATGGAAACATGTCTTATTAGGCAAGAAAACACACTTTTCATTGCACTTAGGATAAGTTTGATCATACATGGATAAATATTAGGAGAATCAAACATATATGGTTTAATTTTATGATATAAAAGGAAATGAATGTTCTAGGCTTTCAAATTTTATAATAAAACTTGATGAAGATGAAATTTAAAAACATCAGAAGACGGAGAGAATTAGTATTGCACTAATGAAAAAATATCTGGACTATAGCCTTGGTAAACTTGATACTCCATCTTTCAAAGTACAACCTGAAATAGAGGTATGGTGTGTGGGGTGTGCTCAAGTTCAATGTAAAAATCATAAAATACTTAAGTCATTGTTTGCACAGATAGACATTCCAAATTTTATTCAAAGGCAACCTAGTCAATAGGTGGTTGTTAAACACTGTAGAAAGTTTAAAATTAAGTGGCATTTTAGTGGAGATTGATAGAGTCTAAAATTAATGTTTGGTATAAGTCAGGGTAAAAACGACAATGACCCTTTTCTATATGCATGAAATGACCAATACAAGAGGGGGGATTGCTAGAACTAAGTTTCTGCAAGCTGTTTCTAGCAAAATATTAATCTAGATAATTTATTAATTTCTATTGTCATATACTTCCAATACAATTCACAAATTGACACATTCGTACATTCCATATAGAGCTTAGAATCATTGACAACTTAGTTTTTGGTCATTTCGACTATGCATTTTCATCAATTCTACAACTCTTGTTGATGAACACCTTAAGAAATTTGAACCTTTGTTCTAAAAATGGGATCTCATGGTGGTGATGGTCGTCTTAGGAAAGATCCAAATCTTTCACAAAGTACATGTGTACTACAAGATGTGTCAATGGGAGCTGCAGAGGAAAGGAGATTATTTTAGTACCAGTGATGGTAAACAAGTTAATACAATCTAGAATTGCTCGAAACAATTATGTGAGGTGAGAACAAATGTAATGAAGAATCCAAGAATAACAATTACGTTTCTTAGAACTTGATGAATTTTAAAGACCATGAGGTAATAGGTTATTTCTAATGTGTATATGATTGATTTAAGAAGGGAAATCCTAGAGCTTATAGCAACCATTACAAAGGTTTGGTGTGTCTAAGACATATATTACTACTTTGTGAGTTATATAATAACTTACTACTTTGTGAGTTATATAATAATGTTTCAAGTTCTTAATCTTTATTTTTTTAACATCACATTCTTTCTCTCGATGGTCCACTCTTTGTAGGAAAAGGAAAACTTGCAATATAAAACACATAGGGAATGGAAAAGTCTCAATATCAATATCAATCCTGCAAAATCTTCATTAGAGGCATAAGAAAAGGAAGCACGGAAAAACAAAATCCACTTAAAGAGATTTTTTATTGGTTCTTTAGAAGAAAAATACAAAGGAGTACATGCCAAATATTATAAGAAAATTTAAAGTATAGACATCATGGCATTTACATATCCTTCTAAGGAACAAATTTACTTTTAGGACAAAACTAGGATGAAATACAAGAAGACTTCTATCTCATTCTAATGTGAATGTAAAGGAACAAAGATCAAAATCAAATAGGACCATTAATTTTTTTCTTTTTGTGTATTTCAGTGACCTTGACTCTAGAAAGTCTCCTCTTTATTTAAGGGACTCTTTCCTTCTGTAATCAATAAGTCATTTTTACATCTACAACTACAACACCTAGTGCATACTTAGAATAATAGAGGAAATAACCAGCCTTTGAATCACTTAGCCCTAGGACATAGCCAAATATCTTGAATTTTGTTGTTCCTTCAAGAATAAATAATCTATATTCATTGAATGAAGATGAGAAATAAACCATATGTTTTGATAGTCTCCTCAAAGAAAACAATGAAAAATCAAGGTCCTCATAATATAGCTTATGAACAACAAAATATAAATTTGGAAGATAGTGCATAATTGAATGTATATCCACTTTCTCTTTCCTTCAGTTTTTTAATTTTTCCTTGAGCCCTTCCCTCTACTTAGATAATTATCTCTAGGTGATATGGATAGCTTTGAAAGAAGCAACTTAGTAAAATTTTAACATAGGACTAATTACATAGTTCTATATGTGATGACGAAGAGGTAATTACAAACAAAAATTGGTTGAGGCTAATCACTGATTTGATCATGTGTTTGAATCATAATTAAGATCTAGTTATTTTCCTCATTTCCTTTGCTATTATATATGTACGATGAAGGAAAAGGAATTTGCATAGAAAGAAAAACAAAAAAGACTTGAAAAATCACACGAATCTAGGTCATGACCAATGCAAGCTATTAGGCTCATCAAAAAATCTTGGATAGGCCTAATCACTTCAATGTCATTGCCTCAAGATTCTTGAGATGTTGGTTTGTACCTTGAGATTCACAACAATCAAATTGCATGGACCAATCAAAATGTGCCATGTGTAAAGGAACATGAGGATTTCCAATGGTTAGATGTTGTGGAACAATCTTTTATGGCACTCTTTTTGTGCTCTCTCTAGTCCCTCTCAAAGCTCTAACTTGTTTCTGGCATCCATGATTTTTTACTCTCTCTTCTACAAGAATCATCCTCAACACACCTTTATATGCAAGGTGAGATGTGAAAATCTCTACTTGTTGAAATGTCTATGCTCTTTGCTTAATATGAAGCATCCATTTAAAAGCTAGAAAGTTTAGACACTTCTTTTAACTGAATCAAATCAAGCAATTAGGGCCATCTGAGAGCCTCATCGAGCCCTAAATGCTTGAACTAGAAGTCTCCATTGCAAATAATTATTTGCTGTATATTTTTATTTTTTTAGTATTATGAATTTCTTTTCTTTAATTTAGAAATGACCAATTCAAGGAGTAAGGACAAATACCTAAAGCCAAAATAGGTTGTAAAAAAGCCTATACTAAGAAAATGGTCAAATATCATGTGAAATTATTGAGGGAAATTATAAGACCATAGAGTTGTTGGAATTCTCATGCCAAGGCTTCCATTAATTAGAGTAGTAAAAGGCATCACCTTGAAGCTTTGTTCATTGATGTCCACAACCTCAGTTGTGAATATCAAATACAAAACCCAACCTCTTCTCTGCTTTCAAGAAGCTCCAAGAGACTTTGCAATTGGCTTCATGAATGATGCTTATTTATGTGTTTGCCATTTTCAAAGAGTGACATTGATGATAAAGGACTATGTTGTTGAGAGAATGCTTTGGTAAACTTTTGCAAAGCCATAGTACCACTTGATATGAATGATCAGAAGTTTTTTAATAGTCTCAATATTCCTATAGTAAGAAAACATAAGCCCTCTTTAGTTAAAATTCGATAGATTTGTAGTCATGTTTACATGGGAAGAAATCAAATAGAGGTTTCTGAAAAGAAACAAAGAAAAACATTTTATAAAAAGAAATTCTTTTTCTTAAAGACCTTGGCAAATTGAGTAAAACAAATTTAGAATTATTATGAAAGATTTAATGCCAAGGAGGAGGAATACTTGTTAGACATAAGGCTTGAAGAGAACAAGATGTTGAGAGATGTTAATGTTGAAATCTACGATAGCATTGCCCTAATGGGCTACTTATGTTTGTACATTCTCTAGTAATACATTCAGTATTGTGTGTTGTGCTCCAAGCTTCTTCTTCCGTGTGTTGTTCGCATGCTTCCGCAGACATCTAACTCCAACAGTAATCTACTTATAACCTTTGAGAATTTAGCAATCCCCATTGAATTTTTTGGTCCACTAAAAATAATTATATTTTACCTTGAATGAAAACATAGAACACCTTCAGTGTGATAAAACTATTTTTCACTTGTTGTCTTTTTTTTTGGGTTTTCAAATATTGCAATTCGTTCAAGTTCATAGTGGTTTTTTGGTGCTGTACATCATTCCTTCCTTCACTTCTTATGATTTTCCTTCTCGGAGCCTTCACCTTTGTGCATTTTCTTTAGAGCATAGTGTAAAGGATATTGGATAGATGGACCTTGACTCTTATCATGATTCTTCTTTTCTACTATGGTGGAAGTCAATTTGGATCTATGAACATATAACATCCTTCAAAATGTTATGTATTACTATTTCTATCACCAAGTGGAGTCAAGCATTTGGGTATTTAGATAGATTTAGATCAAGACTATAAGATCTAAAATCTAAAAGCCTCATTTCATTGACAATTACTCTCCATCCACATGAAGTAGAATCATTTTGTAATGAAACACGTATTTGCATAGAAGCAAATTTCCTCTCTTCATTCATTTTTCAAATGTATGGATATTTCTTATTAAGAAGCTTCTTCAAAATTTCAGAAGCAGTATAAATTCAAAACATTTCGACATGCATGGAAATGTGGAGATACAAAAATGCATGGAAATGAGGTGATACATAAAAATGTGCTCTAATGTATATTTTACAATTGTAATGTTTTCTTTGTAGGAAATTTATAAACAAAGCTTGGTATTGAACAAAGTCATTTATAATTAGAATCCAATGACCTCTTAAATGGTATGTCCTACTTGTTTATGAAAACTCACTTGTCAAAAAGAATGATTACATAGAAAGAATAATAAAAAATTACCTCTCAACGTATGGATGAAGAGTATAATTCACATCCATTCTAAAACTTCTAAGGAAGTGATCAATCTCTTAACTCTTATTTAAAGTACATTGTGTCTCAAGTAGATCCAAGATAAAAAACAATTCCTTGAAACATTCTCTTGAAATTTACGGAGTAGAACCTTACAAAATATAATCCAAATGAGATATAGCAAGAAGGTTCTCACAAAGCTAGATACCTGGGAGTGATTTGGTGAGCAAGGAGCTGGCACTCATGCATAAGGAAAGCTTCAAACTTCTATGTAGGCAAAGCCTTCATGAAAAGGTCTGCAATGTTCTCCTGCGTGGGCACATATGCCAAGCTGATCTCCCTAGCAGAGAAACTCTCCCTCACATAATGATAATGCAAGTCAATGTGCTTAGTGCGAGCATGGAACACAGGGTTCCTCGCAATTGCAAATGCGCTGTATCTGTCATTGAAGATCGTGGCTGCAGAAGACTGACCAACACCCAAATCATCCATAAGGCGTCTGAGCCAGAGACACTCATGAAGAGATAATTTTACAAGCAATCACAAAATATTTCAAGTTTGATGACTCTTGGGGCAAGAAAAGAAGAGGTGACCTAAGTCTTCTCTTCCACTAGTACGTCACTTGCACCACCACATCACCCCACAAATTATATTGCCTTTGACATTGGTCCAAAACCCTCTATGAAAAACTTGACACATAAGAATTAATTTTTTTTTTAATAAGAAAGTTCAATAGATCCTTGATTTTGAACTCCCACCTAATCCAAGGCTAGTTGAAGCACCACTTCTTGTTAAGCAATCGATGGAAGTTTAGATTCCTCTTGATACTAGGGATCACCACCATCTTACTAGCATAATGTCATTACAATCCTTCTAGGCAAGAGGACTCCTGACCAATCAAGAAGTGGGATTCTGACTCACCCCAAGCACTAATTCTTCTTCTTAGAACGGAATTGAAATGAATAGTGTGGATCCTTTCTATGTCCTTGGATCAGATCCAACTTCGTCTATCTTGATGGAAGCTATGGCTTCACATATGAAAGCCCTGATTTAAGAGTCTCCTAGCTCTATGGAGGCACTGAGGCTCAACAAATTTGATTCAAAAATTGGGAACCAAAAGAAGTCTTGTTATTCGATGCCAGTAGCCCACTTTTAATCCTGAGTAATGGTGCAAAAATGATTTACCTTTTTCCAACTCTTCCAAACGGAGCAGGCTATGGTCGTGATTTCAAACTTATGCGTCCAAACAGATTTAAAGCATCTCTTACTAACAGAGTAAGCTGTGGTCCTGAGTTCAAACTCATGCGTGCAATACAAATCTCAGTTAAAAGACGTAAAAATCAAGTGAAAATTTCACGTATATGTTGTTTATTGCATGTTGAATAAAAAAGAAAGCAAGAAGTCATTAAAGAAATTTTGGATTCCATCAAGTTTCACTTGAATGGTATGAATACTATCAAGAGGAATATATCACATGAACTCTTTCCTCGGAAGTCTTATTGCATGAACGCACATTTCTTGGGCTCACTTCATGAATGAATTGGGTTCGCATGTGTCATTTGACACGGATTTGGATAGATGGATTCATATTGCAATATGCGTTCTTTAAGTATGTAGAAGGAAAATTGGAATGTGAAGTATGCTAATGAGTGTGCATGCATATAATTATGTGCATATGAATGCACTTGCAATGTGTGAGAAAAATATGTATATGTGTGCCATGATTACTAAATACAAGTGAAAGTCTATGTACTTTCTGATTGAATGTTCAGTTTGATAAGTTTTCTAATATATTCATTTCGAACGATTATGGAAGGAAAAGCATTAGTTTCGTTGAAAGAAGCTTTACCACAAAGAAAAAAAATACTAACTTTTCCTTTCCTAAAACGACTGAACCTTTTGCTTTACATCATTGATTGAAGCATGAATAAGCAACTTGTCTTGAGAACAGAAAATTTCTGAAGTGACCAAGTCAGCCTACTACTAGATTTATAGCCATAAAACTATTGAGAATTGTGAAAGGTCCTTATGCGCATGGCTATGAGGGATAGTGTGAATGCTTATTGTATGATATCCGCATGATTTCAAAGTGGATGAGATTGAAACCACAAATGGGCTTCGTAATAAAAAAGATGTAGAAATTATTTTCTTTATATGAGATTTGAAATTTTTTCTCTTTAAGAGAGTTCTATTCGCTTCTTCAGATGCTCCTTCCCAGAAGATTTTTCATTTCATGGAACAAGGTTATTTCAAAGAGATCCAAACCCTAAATCATCATCTGCTTCTTTTGACCTCCACTAGCAACATGAAAGTGATATTATCAATAAGCCTTATATGAATTTCTTGGCTCGAGGAACCCAAGGGAAACAATGCCATGAAGAAATTCATCTAGAGAGACGACTATAGCAGAAAGTTTTAGTTGCGATTCTCGTTGAATATAGTTGAAACACATCATATATCCATCATGAATGCTTCATTTTCATTCATTCTAGAAAAGGTCTTTTGATTTTTCAAGCGGAGCTCTCCATCTTCCCTCCTCTATGACCATACCCTTCCCTCCTCTATGACCATACCATGATACTTGCTGAGATATTAAGTGGACCTCTCCACCTTTTCTCTCCCTCCTTTCTATGAAACTTCAACAGACGCGAGGGACGTGGCACGAAAATTATTAAGCCAAGAAGTTAAGAATTCGAACCAATGACATAAGTCTAGCATATATATTCTGACCGACCCTTTAGCACATTTCTTACGATTTCGACAAGAAGGTAGATGAAAAACACTATCCCATCTCTTCATGGGCAAATAATCAAGCATCGAAGATTTTTCAATGGGAAGGATGTTCCCAAGTTATGCAAGGAATATAAACTAGAAGAAAAAAACCTAGGTGTTGGTCTCATGCCCATGAAAGATCATGAGCTTAGCAGAGACTTTGTAAATGTGTCTGACTTTGATGTCCATGGTCAACTCATGCAAATAAAACAAACAACATGGACTCCATAAAAAAAAGCTTTCCTGAAGTGGTTCATGCTAGAGGACATGGATAAAGTGATGCAAACATTATTTTTGAAGTCGGTCCATACACCTAAAGACCATCCATTTGTGGAGGTCAAAAGAGATCTTGGGAAACAATTTGATGATCTTTTTGTGCACATGAATAGATATTAAAGCCGGATCAGAATTATTTCCACCACACTTGGAAGAAATTGATTCCGAATTGACACTCATAGAAGATTGGACACTTTTCAATGACGTGTTGAGGAGATAAATAAGGAAACATTAAAGGATGGAAAAGTTTGTTGGAAATTCGAAAGAAGATCTTCATAGATGTGATCATGATTTGCACACTCATTGCCTTTCAAAATTTGGGAAACCTATAGACGCTCATAACATAAATAAATGCCAAGTTGTGCATGAAGCAACAATGCATAGCGTCAAAATAAATTCTTATGATGAGGTTCCTCAAGAAAAACGTAAAAATAGAGGAGAAATAAAAGTAGCTGAATGATAACACATTGCATTGAGATGCTCGAACACAAGTGAAGTCTCTAATTAATAAGAATGAGGAGATGTTAATGATTCATCCTCTTAATGGTAATAATTATGTAATCCACAAAAATCATGATTATGATGATGTGCGAATATCAAATGTCATGTAAATATACAAGGATGTGCATGTAAAAGATGATGCTATGTGGTAGAGAATATGCAAGAGCAAGATGAGATGCTCATAACCAATGTTGCATATGCAACAAATTACAATCAAATGTGAAATTCCATGCATGAAAATGAGGAAGCCCTAATTGATAATGATAAACATAATCATGGCGTGCAGCAAGAGACAAATGGTATTCAAATGAATAAAGAAGTGTAAGTAAATTATGAAGCACAATTGGGTGTGAGCATGCATGATTATGATGAAGTGTATGAAACATTGATTCTTAGATGAATGATTTAGATGAAAACCTAGCAATGAATTCTAAACCCCCCCAAAAAAAAAGATAATCCCAAGGTAGAGTGAATTAGATTCACGCAACGCTATCTATATCCATACTGATATGAAAATAAGTATTGAGGTGCAAGTGAGTGAAGATATGTTGCATGAATGTATGCAATCAAATGATTCAATGCATGAGAATGATGAACCAATATAGGACGATGTAGATGAAGGCATTCATAAAGAGAAAGATCTGGTTAAGGACGTGGATATGTATGCAAGTAGATATATGCACATAGGGAACGCAATCCATGCAAATTCACTCGTTCGAATGAAAGCCATCATGAATGCAAATGAGAAGAGGGATACAAATTATTTGATGTGCACAGCTAAAGAAAGTGCATGTATGAAAGTATCTCCTACTATAGGAACAACTACATTGTGCACCAAAAATGTTTGTACAAATGCTCTTAGCAGATTAAACGTATCTATGTGTGATGCATTTGAGAATATAAGGTTCAAAACTGGTTTTTTGTTTTTAAGAATCCTCCTAAGGATTCATCGATTCTTTAAAACCTACCCATAAATTGATGCCAAAAGGATGGACAAGCAAATGAAGTGGCTTGCCTAGATATCAATTTTTTTTTAAGAATGCTTATATGATGGATGGAGGACAAAATTGGTTCATCTACAAGCATAGCTTCTTTGGTGAGCACCTAACAAGCAATATGTATTACAAAGGGGAAGCCTTCATCACCAAGAAATCTACAATATTTTGAGTGACTTCGTAAATATAATGTATAAGTATCTTTTAGTTGTTTTTTTATTCCAATAATGATCCAGGAAATTTAATAAAGAGATGAAGACAAGGATTTCGACTAGGAATGCTTATGATGATAAATACATGTGACATCAATCACTTTTCTAATCAAGAATTAGGTGAAACGCTTCCCATCAAACCTCTTTTCTACTTCAATTGTATGTATAAATGCATCGCATCATGTGTATGAATGGCATGTTGGATATTGTAAAAAATTAGAAGAATCAGGAAGAAAAGAGTAATTGTTTGGCTAGTATGATTATGTAAAATACATGAAGAACCAAATGGCATATATGAACAAAAGTATCTATCAGAGTAAGGAGTTATTGAGTAAAAATCTAAGTAAGAGAATGTGATGCTTGACCAAATACTTATATATACCAGTGAGCATGAATGCTTGACGAGGTTGGACTTCATAATTCCTACTATTAGTCTCTTATTAGACCTTGCCTCTATTTGAGATCATGAGGTACCACCCGTCATTTACAAACCAACTATATTTGTGTGTATGTGTTGTGGTGCACTACAATGGGCTAGACAACAAGTCCAACCACCCTGATTAGGTGATCATCACCACAAGATGATGCTATCCTCATCAAATTCGTGACCTATCTATTCTTCCATGTCGGTATGGATCAATATATTCGTGAAGTCACTATTCTTGAGTGGTCTCAACCACGAGTTGATATCCATTTTTCGTAGGGGTAGCGTTTTGTTTCTTGTGCTATTTTGGGTTCATAGATAGGTGGAGTGAACCTAGATAGATGGCTCATTCACGAGTCACATTTGAATTTGGAATAGGTAGGCTTGGTGAAAATAAATGAATAATTAAGTAACCAAAAAAAAAAGTGAGCTCAGGTAGGATGAAATAAAGAAGTAAAAATTATATTAAAAAAAGAAAATAATAAAAACATTTATTAAGGTTCAATGCACAAGGAGAGACTAAGAGGGGATAGAGTTGTAGTGTAACGAACCAGGTTAGTTTGGATTGGTATATATAAGTGTTTGAGATAGCATACTTAGTCTAGATTTTAAAAGATTAAAAAAAAAGAAGAAATATGAAGCTTGAAAATCATATATATGGCTTTTTAGTATGATTGTGTTTGTTATGACATGTTACACCAAGTATGGTACTTGAATCTATTACATTATTTTAAGTTCATAATAAAAAAATCAATATGTTTGCATTAAATGAGCATGTGTTTGTTTTTTAGTTTAAATGATTTACATCCACCTATGACTATTTGCTAATAGTTTATATTTGTTATGTATCTAGGTTGGTGCATATAAAGCATTCAGAGGTTCAGAGAGGATGGATGTGTTCATGATTTGAAACTCAAACTAACAAACTGATTCAAAACACTAATGGAAAACTTAGCTAAAGGTACATAGAAACCAAACAAAAATTGTCATATATGTTATTTTTGCATTTCGAATAAACACAAAAGCAAGGAGTTAACATGGAATTTTTGGATGCCATCAAGCATCTTCGGATGACATTCATGATATTAAGAGAAATATATTTGGTGGAATCTGTTTGTTGAACTCTTATTCAATGAATGTATGCTTTGTGTGTTCACTTCATGAATGATTTGTGTTTGCATGTGTCATTTTACATGCTGAATTATTGTATTCATGTTCCAACTTTCTTTCTCCAATTATTTGCAAGGAAATCTGGAATGTCACGTAACCATGAGTGTCTTTGCATACAATTATGTGTATATGAAAGAACTTGTTTTAGTACTTTTTTTTCCAAAACCAAAATCATATGGTCTATGAAAGGTGGTAATTTTTTACAATTACATGTTCCTTTGCCAAACAAGCCAAATGATTTTCAATGGAGCATTCTTTCATATGGTCTTCAAAACTATTTGGATGAATTTCTTTCCATATATTGTAAAGGGCTTCCCCTCTAATGGTATTGCACAAGGCAGAATAATAGCCAATTGTTTCTCGAAGTAACCCTTGGTTCCACTTGATCTACCTTTGTAAACTCAAAATTCAGGGAAGGGATTGCCAAACCAAACAACTCCTAGGGCATGAAAAGAAGAGGTGTCCAAGGTCCTCTCTACCTCATAGGAAATTCTTGCACCAGTAAGGGTCCACATAAATTATATTAGCTTTTGTATTGGTCCACATTCCTTGATGGAGAATTCACCACAAGGAAACCAATTTTTCATTCTCAATGAGAGGAAGCCACAAGTCAACCTACTTAAATTTCCGTCTCAAACAAGGCTAGTTTAGACACCATCCCTTGATAAAGGAGATATGAAAGTCAAGGTGTTTATGTATCCTCAAAGCTTTATCCATTTTTTGTATGGTTGGTCCATCTTAATCCTTCAATTTGGGATAGATCATTCCGCACTAAGAGACACATCTTTGAGTTTTCCCAAGAGTTGATTTTGTGTCATGGTAGACACCAATTATCATAATCAATAGTGCTAATCGGGTCTATGTTCTGAATCCCATTGGGTCATTGATTTGATGGTTCTAGAGATGTTTCCACTTACAAAACCTTTTTTCCCCTAGTTTCTTTGCTCTTTGGAGGTGCTCATGGTTAACCTCTTTGGTTCTGCTAATAAGAATCCAAATAGAGTCATTTTTCCTAATCTGGACTACCCACTTCCACTCTTCATTAGCCTTGATGAATGGTTTCTTCTTGTTCTAACTCTTCCATGTGGAGCATACTAGGTCCATACGTTTTTGAGTCACTAGATGTGGAGAAAACATCAAAGATGGAGTCCCTCCACCTAGGGATTTGTGTTAGTGTAATAGAAGTTTTTTAAGAATCAAATTTTCCCATACTTTGATAAAACCACTTTGTACCTAGATTATGTGTCATCCCTTCAACATCCACAACGCCCAAACCTCCACAATATTTATGGTTAACAAAAAAGTCCTATAGATTTGGGCACACCCCTCCTCTTCGAATCACCAATTTAGAGGAAATTTCTACAAGTTCTTTCCAACCTCACTAGTTATTTGTGTTTTGGCCTCCAAAAAAATAAAAAATAGATCATGTATAAAAGGTGGAGGGTGTTGATCACCATGGCATGCCCTACAAGGTTGATGTGCAACCCTGCCACTAGGCAAAGTAGTAGCGACATTGGCCAGAATCGAGCTCCATCACTTGCCATTGAAACTTAGAATCCCATCCAGATATCGAGGAGCCAAATGATTTCTCCACTTTCTAGCTGTTAACATCCCAATTTCATCAAGAATTGCAAAGAGGGTCTAGCAATAGCCTTAAAAGAAGTTCTAGGATGATTTGTTTTAGATTTGGATGCAACAAAAAATGGACTTAGACATTGCCAAAAGGTGTTGATATTATTATATTCTGCATTATGCACAAAATGGTTCATGTAGTTAGCTATGAGGGAACCATCAATCTTCGATGTGGTAATTCATATGTGAACGTGTGTACATGAAGCTCCATGTGTGCATGACGGTATTAAAATTATACTATATACATAATGGAGAGTTATGTTTATTTTGAGAGAAATTTCAATGAACATTCCAAAGTGGGAAAGTGGATATTTGTACCATCAACTTTAGATGACATAAGCAAGAGTTTTCCATAATTTTGTTTTCGAACATGACACGGTCATTCATATTTAGTATGCAAAAAACGTGGAATAAACATTGTTAGAGCTTCTTTGTGTTACAAGAGTAAAGTACTTTACATTTCATTTATGAGCTCTAAAGTCTCCGACTTGATTACTAGGAAAAAGCCTTGTGTTGAAATGTATACTTCTTAACAATCAACATAAATCAGACCGTCACTCTATATAAAAGAAATACTCTACTGAAGGTTTTATACGCTCATACTTTATGCTTAGATGTCCTATGTCTAGTGGGTGTTGAACGACATTACCGTCACCATGACATAGCATTATAGGAAATAGAAAAGTCAAAAGCAACTATGGGTGATAAACGTTAAGAACTAATTCTACACAACTATATAATTTCTTAGTATGAATGTGGAGATTCAATATGATGGTCCTTTACAAGGGATAGTTGCCCTTTTGTAAAAAAGCAAGTTTCTAAAGCTTACTCTCTCATGATTTAATTAATAACAGAACAAATACATAGTAAACGGGCTTAGTGCCCTTAGGATCCCTTGTATCCCACAAAGCAGGGTGCAAGTTGTGACGGTCCACAACTAGTAGGATACCTAAGATACAATATGTGACAAACATTGAAAGGAGTTAATTAGGAGTTTAATTATTTTTCAACCACCCTCATGAGACACCAACTTGCTTTCGATATTGTTCTTCTCAAAGATCATGTGGGATTTGAACTCAAGACCTACCGGCTAGGAGTAGGATGGGCTAACCACTTGCCCCAAAAGCCATGGTTGAGGATTCCTTTCTAATCCTCCCTCTCAGGGTGTGGTTCAACCATCTCCTGCCAGTCATATCTTGAGTCTAACACTCTCTTCCCCTTCTAGAGATCATTGTCCTCAATGACCAATCCTTGCTCTCCCCTTGAATTCATGTCCTCAACCTTGCATAGTCTCTTGAACCATCTTGTTCTCAACCTTGGTCTCTTGAATCCTTGCTCTCAACCTTGGCCTCTAGAACCTTGCCTTTTCGCTTCTTGGCCACTTGCCTACGGACTTGCCTTGTTCGCAACCTTGGTCTTTTGAGCACCTTATTCTCAACCTCAGTATCTTGAACCTGGTTCTCACCCATGCTAGGTATCTTGGTTCCTCAATCTAGTGCTTCCATTAGAACATTTGTTCTGAGAGCTTTCTAATGGTGTCTTACACGTTGAAATCCAACCTACGGATTGGGAGATAGAATCTAATCTATGTTGAACTCACCTTTGAAAGCGATGTGCGTGCCTTCCTTGCCCACGCCTACTTCCTAGGCTCTGATACGAAATGTGAGAAGTGGAGAAGGACATGCTTGGGACTCACCTCCCAGCCTATTTATAGCCCTTGCCTAGTCACCATCTAGAGTTCTCTCTAAGGTCCCTCTACTCATCTGGCCATCATGAGTAGGCACCTCGTATGAACTCTTTGGCTTTTGGCCTTGGCTATCCCCCGAGCAAGGAACTTCTCGTTCCTCCAAGCATGTACATCTCTGAAAAATAACAGATCATCATCCTATGGTGTCCAAAAAGCATATATTTTTACAATTACAAATTCTTCTACCTAATAGGTAGAGGGATTTTTCAATGGACCGATATTTTGGATGGGCATCAAAGGTGATCCCACAGTTTTCTTTCCATATCTCCTAGAGTGCTTCCCCTCTGATGGTATTTCCAAAAGAACAAGAAGAACCAATTGTTTCTCAAAGTAAAACTTTGTTCTAGTTGATTTGGATTGGTAAGATCAGAATCATGGTGAGACACTATTAGATGAGGTCGCTTCTAGGGCAAGAGAAGAATAGATGGACAAGATCCTCTCTCCTTTTAATGCAATGCTTACACTAGTGAGGGGTCCCACAATCTTTATTAGCTTTTGCATTGTTCTAGATTCAAGGATGGAGGTTTTGCAAGATAAGTATAGATTTTTAGTTCTTGATGAGAGGATGCCACCAGTCCCCCACACACAAGTTTCCATCATATGCTAGATGTTTTCTGACACCATCTCATGTTAAGAGAGATATGCAAGTGAAGGTGCTTATGGATGCTGAGAGTTTTATCCAGTTTCTTACCATTGGTCCATCTTAATCCTTAAATCCAAGGCGGGTCATTCCCAAGCACGAAAGGAATCCTTGAGTTTCTCCAAGAGTTGATTTTGTGTGTAAGAAGGCACCACTCATCATAGTCAACTCTCCTAGCATGGTTAATTTTATATTCTAGAGATAAACATGCTTGGAGGAACAAGAAGTTCCTTGCTCATGGGATAGCCAAGGCCAAAAGCCGAAGATTTCATATGCGCTTATGATGGCTAGATGAGTAGAGGGACCTTAGAGAGAGCTCTAGATGGTGACTAGGCAAGGGTTATAAATAGTCTGGGAGGTGAGTCCCACACATGTCATTCTCCACTTCTCACGTTTGGTATCGGAGCGTGTTGGAGAGATCCAGAGAGAGAAAGGTAGGATGAAGATGGAAAGACTCGATGCTCTTTGGGGGAAACTAGTTATGGTCCTACTTAATTTCCAACATTTCTTTTCTGAGTGTCTGAGTGATCACCTCCTCCAAGGGTGTGAGACTCCTCCTTGATCTCCTTGAGAGGATTGCTTGATGAGTGATGATACATAATGAGCCTTGTATGTTCTTATATAGTTTTTGTGCTCCTTGAAAAGCAATACTAAACGTTAACTCAATAAAGCATAAAGATACTAACGTTATCACGTTTTGAAAACGTTTTACGATATGACATCGTTTTGTTTTTTCCAATTTTACATCCGCCAAAAGATTTTTAATACCGCAATCTTAAAAAAAACACTCTCTTCGTAGTGCATCGATCACGGGACTTGAAGAGTGGTGGGTTGAGATTGCATTTTCAACGTTTCTCCTAGACCAAAGCGCCCATGTGCATTTGTTGAAGAAGATATAAAAAATAATTGTTATAGCATAGTTTTTTTAACGTGCCCGCTTGGGTTCCTTTGAGAGGATAGAAAGTCCATACTCTATAGTTATTGTTGGACCATTGTTGGACATTGCTTCCAACAATCCCTCCTTCAATGTCACAATGGTACAAGTTTCAATAAAGCGCAAATATTCTCATGACTATCTCTAGTCAATGCTTTGGTAAATATATGTGCAACATTTTGACTAGAAGGAACATAAACTAGCTCAATGTGCTTCTTAGCTATCTGGTCTCAAATATAGTGGGAGTGTACCTATATATGCTTTTTTCTTGCATGATGCATTGGATTCTTTGCTATAGCTAGTGCACTCTGGCTATCTGAAAATATCTCAATGGGTTCATGTACTCTCATATCAAGATAACCGAAAATCTTTTGCAACCATACTGACTCTAGAGTAGTTGTAAATGTTGCATGATATTCAGATTCACACAATGAAGTAGCAATAGTGGGTTGTCTCTTCGAAAGCCATGAGATAAGACAATCTCCAAAATAAAAACAAAATCCACTAGTACTTCTTCTTGTGTCTCTATCACCTGCCCAATCCGAATCTGAAAATCCTTTTAGTAACAAATGTATAGATTTTGAAAATACCATAGCAAAATTTGAAGTTCCCTTCAAATATCAAAAGATCTGCTTTACTGCTTTCCAATGTAACACTCGGATTCTGCATGAACCTTGATACTTGAGAAACTACAAACTCTATATCACGACGTGTATTACAAAGATATATCAAGCAACCAACTACTTGACTATATAAAGTAGCATCAAATGACTCTGCATCTGCTACCATCTATAAAGATGCATTCTGATCCATAGGTATGTGCATATGTTTACAATCACTCATCTGAAACCTCTCTAAAAGTTTCTCAATGTACTTTTGGTATGTCATATAGATACACTCATTTCGAAACAGAAACTGAATCCCAAGATAATAATGCAAAATGACATAAATCATTCACATCAAATGTTTGCTTCAATTGTTCTTTGAACATTTGTAAATCTTCATCTCTGGGACCTCTGGCTATAAAATCATCCACATAAATGATTTCTATAATCATCATATTTGTTTCAGCTTTGACATAAAGAGTTGGAGCTGCATCTGAGTTATGGAAACCAATGCATAAAAGATATGTATATATCTTCTCATACCATGCTCTAGGTGCCTATTTTAAATCATACACATCCTCATATAAATCACCATTTAGAAAAGCAGTCTTAATGTCAAGTTGATATATATGCAAACCAAAATGTGTTGTTAAAGCAAGTATTGACCTAATAATAGTCATCCTAGACGTAGGAGGGAATGTCTCATCATAATCAATACCTTTTTGTTGTGCATATCCTTTGACAACTAACCTGGCCTTGTATCAATCAATAGTACCATCTGCTTTCCTTTTGATTTGGAAGATCCATTTTACACGTATAGCCTTCTTTCCCTCAGGTAACTCACATAGCTGTCAAGTTTAATTTTTATGAATAGACTCAATCTCTTCTTGCATAGCTCTTCTCGAAATAGGAATTTTAAGTGCATCTTTAACACATGCAAGTTCATCTTCAACTGTTGTAAAAGCCAAAATATCATGAATCTCAAAGTCTTGAGCAAAACTTACATGATCTTTTTGTTATTGCTGTCTAGTCTGACTTCTTGTTCTTATATGATCTTGTTGTTGTTGTTGTCTAGTCTGACTCCTTGTTCTTCGAGTAAAAGTCTTTATACCACTATCTTTCCAAGTCTGATATAACCAAGTAGATGTATCTTTAAATAGTGGTGAAACTCTTTCTCACCCTTTAGCTTCCATAGGTTCTGGAACTTGTCTCGCCGAGGTACTAGGACTTTCTCTAACTTCTTCCATTTTTGGAATCAAAGTCTCTTGTGGAAGTGACTCTGTAGAAGATTGTGAAATTCCTCTTTCTTCAACTCTTTCTTGAATCCTAGGAATTTCAACTCCCTCCTAATATGGTTGAACATGTACATCCAAAATCTTTCCAAAAAATCCATAGTCATTTTCACTGATGAACTTTGGAATTTCTAATTCTTTATCATAAACCTTATTTTCAGAAATATAAGCATTACGTGAAAGAATAACTTCACCTGTCTCATGAACATAAAACCTATATCCTTTACTCTCAAAAGAATATCCAATGAAAACAACTTTCTTTGATTTTACATCTAGTTTGCCTTAGTCCTTTTTCTCAACATGTACATAAGAAAGTGATCCAAACACTCTGAAGTAACTCACATTAGGTTTTCTACCATAATAAGCTTCATAACGTGTGATTACCTTTAAAGATTTTGTAGATGATCTGTTCAAAATGTGATTAGTTGTACGTACTACATCAAACCAGAATTTTGGTGAAAGCTTCTTGGATGCCATCATGATCCGCATCATTTCAACAAAGTACTCTATTCTTTCTTTCTGCGACACCATTCTGCTGAGGATTTTAAGCAATAGTAGGGTGTCGAGTAATACCTTTCTTATCACAAAATGTCTGGAACTCATTTGATAAGTATTCTCCACCTCTATCACTTTTGAGAATCTTGATAGTCTCCTTACTTTCGTTTTCAACCATAGTTACAAACTTCTTGAACATACGAAGACTTTTACCTTCAACTTAAGACCATAGATCCATGAATATCTCGTAAAATCATCAACGAATAGAACAAAATACCTGAAGCCCTGAATAGAGTCTGATCTTATAGGTCCATTCACATCTGAATGAATAATCTACAATTTCATGGTAGTTGTCATATGACCATGTTTCTTGAAAGGTAGTTTATGCATCTTACCTTCAAGACAATCTTCACATATATCTAAATTATCTGGTAGCTTTAATGGAGGTAAACTCTCAACCATACCTCTGTGTTTGATAATTTTGAGAGCTCCAAAACTAATATGTCCAAATCTTTCATGCCATATCTTCATATCTTCCACTGGTGACAAAGATTTGATTGCATATGCCTGACTGATTTTTGACAAAACAAAGATCCCTCCTCTATGCTCACCTTGTAAAATACACTTGTCATCTTTGTATGATAAGATCTTACAAAGATCTCTCTCAAATACAACTTTAAAACCATCACATAAAAATGCAGATATAGATAGCAGATCCTTCTTCATTTTAGGTACATATAGAACATCTGAAATCTGAAAATTACCACCTTCTCTTGACTTTAGGGTTATTGTACCTATTTCTATAACATCCAAATCATTGCCATATGCAATAGTAGATCTTCTACATGTAGAATAGGAAAGAGAAGAAAACACATCTCTGCAACCTGTCATATGCTTTGTAGCACCTGAGTCAAATATCCAAGAACTTGCTCAAAGAACTTGCAAAGCTGCATGATCAAAAGCTACTTCCTCAATGGTGATACAGGCATAAGAATCACCTTGACATTTCCCTTTTTTTTCATGTTCTGCAACATTACTTGATGCCTTTTTCTTTTCTGCTACAATCCTTTTATAACATGCTGCTTTTAAATGTCCAGGTTTCTTGTAGTAAAAACATATTACTTCCTTCCTCTTAGAAGACTTCTCTTTAGATGTAGTAGAAACAAAATCTAAAGTAGAAAGTGAGAGGGACCTACTTTCCTTCTTGGATTGCTTTTCCTTCTTATCCTTCTTCTTTTTACCCTTCGATGAAGATCAAAGTTCTTCTTCATTCTCTTCCATTCCCTTCAACTAATCTTCATCTTGAAGTAACAAGAACTTTAGATCTGGAAATGTAACCTCTTTATCTCTTGTGGTAAGGGTAAGAGTGCTTATGAAAGACTGATATGAAATAGGAAGTGAATTAATTAGCGTATTTACCATTTCTTCATCAGATATCTTAACTCCTACATTTAGAAGTTGATCTTTCAAGTCAACGAGTCTCATAATGTGGGTTTGAATTGACTCACGAGCTTTCATCCTTGTATTTGCTAGTTGTCTCCTCGAGAGAGCTTTCCTAACAAAATTTCTACTCTGAAAAAGACTTTCCAGCTTCAACCAAGCTTGTCTACAACTTCTGCAAGCTCTGATCTATGGTAGAATATGCTTTTTAACACTCATTGCTATGAATGAAAGTGCTAAAGCATCTCTAGCATCCCATCTTGCTTGATCTTTAGTAGGAGGAACTCAAGGTAAAGACCTACCTGTGACCCTAGATGTCGAAGTGGTTACCTCTTCTTTAGTTGGTTCTATAATAGTAACTCGAGTACCTCTTGAAGGTGTTGTGGCTCCTTCTTCTCCTTCTTGTCAGTGTCTTGTTAAGGATCCATTGAAGATACTCCATAAATTGTTTGTCACTAAAATATTCATCATCATTAAACTCCAAATGGGATAATTAGAAGAGCCATCCAACTTGTCTTCAATCTCAATTCTAATCTCACTCATCTTAACTAAGTGTGTATGTCAATTATGCTTTGATACCAAGTGTTGCAATTTGGGGCTCAAGGATCGTTCCAAACTAAAACCTTTTGAGCATACACACTTAATTTATTAAGATGATAAGTGAGAGATAGAAAGAAAGAGATCTTGAGACAATGATAGAGAACGTAAGTTGGATGTTTACTCACTAAAAAATAGATGTCCAAATTCCAACACAGTTTAAATATGTAATTCATCGGAGTGCACCCATTCAAATGCTAGAGAGGTAGAGCGGTTGAGAGAGAAAAAAAAAAGAGAGAAAGAAAAGCAGGAGATATATATGTGTATGAGTTATGTATAAGTTGAAGATTTTGAGCAGGCAGCTTATATGTTCCCTCAAAGAATTCTTGGAGTGTCAATACAGAGCTACTTCGTATATGACAAGTTGAAGAAAAGTAGTTTTCTTCTTTACCTAACTTTTGAGGTAAAAGAGTATTTGTAGCAGATGTTGGAGACTTGGAGTAAGTTTCTTGTTTGGAAAAGGTACCTCATATTCTGTATATTTAGTATATTCTAAAACTTCAGAGTTTTTCAAGATGAAAATTTAGAAATATCAGTATTTTGAGAAAATTTAGAAACTTTAGAAAATTTAGAAAATTTAGAAAATTTAGAAAATTTAGAAAATTTAGAAAATTTAGAAAATAAAAAAATTCAGGAAAATTTAGATTTTTGTGAAGTACTAGTCAGTTAAAGAATTTACTTTCTATGATTGTCTAGATTTTTGGATACATGCTTGTATTCAAAAAGGTGTTCCATGAAATCCTATCACTTGATTGAGAAGTGGAGTTAGCGAAAAGAAAGTCAAGCAGATACTATCACATTTCACCCGGTAGAATATGAAGATATGAAGTATCAACTTGGAGCTTTTGGAGCTCTGAAGGTGAGGAGTTGCAGATCCTTGGGAAGGATTTGGTTGAAGAAAAGTTTTACAACTTTATGTGAGAAGCATGGACACTTAGAGACATGTACTTAGTAAATCAAACAATTAGTCATGAAGGTTTAATGAAAGCAGATTGACGCAGGTATTTTGTTAGAGAGATCTTGATAGATCTTGACTGATCTTGAAGATGTTGAGTATTTATGAGTCAATTGTCTATCCTTTGTTTAAAAATTTCTTAGCATTGGAAGAAGTAAGTCAAAGATTGAGATTCTATCAAATTTGTATTGCAGAGAAAAAAGAAGAAGATACGTGTTATGTTGTAGAAGATTATGGATCCTAAAATTTTGTTTAAGATCAGGTATTGATTATTCAAGTTCATATTTATTGAAAGAAGGAAGACGTTCCAGATTTCATAAAGTATGATATAATTTGAAGAAATCTGGATACTAGTGTTAAATCATCTAGGGAGGTGATGAAACATGAAGAAATATTTTCAGCCATATGTAAAAGAATGCAGATTCATACTTATAGGTATTTCCTATATCAGGTATTCCTATATTTCCTTTGTCAGTTTCTCTTTATGTTCCAGCTTTGAAAGAAGAAGGAAGAAGGAGAATGTATGGAGAAACTTGTTAGGGTGTTCCTGTTCAAGAGAAAGTTCCAGAGTTCTATTGCAGAGAAGCTTGATATTTCGAAGAGGTATATTACTTATGAGATGCACACATTTATGTTTATACCAGATTCTAAAGGAAAGAGGTATGAAGGACTTACAAATAGAACAAGGATGTAGATAAGATGACATCATAGATATGAAATTTTGAGACTCATGGGTTGAGTTGAGTTGACTTGAGTACAGTTAGAGATGAACCAGCTAGTGTTCATAATACACTAAGTTGTGAGTTGTCTGTCACAAGTCCCAGGATTCAGTTCTTGATTTTGTTTAGTGTATTTACATGACACAATAGAAGTACATTGAGAAACCTTTTGTAAGGTAAATGCAAATATGTGGATCCTAGTGTATGTTTACAAGTTTGAGAAGAGAGCAAATAGCAGCTTCATTGTCAGTTCATGCTACATATGTTGTCAAGCAGTGATTGCTTGATGTATACACTATTGGATATCTAATTTGCATATTTTCTTAAATATTATGGTTCATATTCAGCAAGTTTAGTCTTTTGAAGTTTGAAGAAAGTCAAATTGAGTTTTGAAGAAGACTTTGAAGAAAAGGTTCAAAGGTCAATTCGGGAGTACAAGTTTGAAGTTTATGATAGTTTGTAGATGAATGAAGTTGCTTATCCAATTCAGTTTGTACCAATATGACATTGCAGGGGCGGATTGTTGGAAAACAATGTCACATCGGTACAAAATCCATTTAGGGCAAAAACCCTAATTTTGGTACTTACTCATTTTTGGCATAGAAATGGGTAGAATTTTTATGAGCCTATCTTGTAAAGCTTGAAAAGAGCTTTCCAATGGTATGTTCATGTTTTATCAACATTGGAAGATTACTGGATTCTATGTTGTGGATCTTGGAGCTATGGAACTATGGACCTATGGTATTAGTTATGGGCCTACTTAATTTCCAACATTTGGTTTTTGAGTGTCTGAGTGATCACTCCTCCAAGTGTGTGAGACTCCACCTTGATCTCCTTGAGAGGATAGCTTGATGAGTGATGATACATAATGAGCCTTTTATGTTCTTATATAGTTTTTGTGCTCCTTCAAAATCAATACCAAACCTAAACTCAATAAAGCATAAAGATACTAACGTTATCACGTTTTAAAAACGTATTACAATATGACATCATTTTGTTTTTCCAATTTTACACCCGCCAAAAGATTTTTAATAACGCAATCTAAAAAAAGCACTCTCTTCATGGTGCATCGATCACAGGACTTGAAGAGTGGTGGGTTGAGATTGCTTTTTCAATGTTTCTCCTAGACCAAAGCGCCCACATGCATTTGTTGAAGAAAATATAAACAATAACTGTTATAGCATAGTTCTATAAACGTGCCCGCTTGGGTTCTTTTGAGAGGATAGAAAGTCCATACTCTATAGTTATTGTTGACCATTGTTGGACATTGCTTCCAACAATCCCTCCTTCAATGTCACAATGGTACAAGCTTGAGTAACCTGCAAATCTTCTCATGACTATCTCTAGTCAATGCTTTGGTAAATATATCTTCAACATTCTGACTAGAAGGAACATAAACTAGCTCAATGTGCTTCTCAGCTATCTGCTCTCGAATATAGTGGGAGTGTACCTGTATATGTTTTGTCCTTGCATGATTCATTGGATTCTGTGCTATAGCTATTGTACTCTGGCTATGTGAAAATATGTGAATGGGTTCATCTACTCTCACATCAAGATAACTAAAAATCTTCTGCAACCATACTGACTCTAGAGTAGTTGTAAATGTTGCACGATATTCAACTTCACACGATGAAGTGGCAATAGTGGGTTGTCTCTTCGAAAGCCATGAGATAAGACAATCTCCAAAATAAAAGCAAAATCCACTAGTACTTCTTCTTGTGTCTCTATCACCTGGCCAATCAGAATCTGAAAATCCTTTTAGTAACAAATGTATAGATTTTGAAAATACCATAGCAAAATTTGAAGTTCCCTTCGAATATTGGAAGATCCGCTTTACTGCTTTCCAATGTAACACTATCGGATTCTGCATGAACCTTGATACTTGAGAAACTACAAACTGTATCTGAGGATGTGTATTACAAAGATATATCAAGCAACCAACTGCTTGACTATATAAAGTAGCATCAAATGACTCTGCATCTGCTTCCATCTATAAAGATGCATTCTAATCTATAGGTATGTGCATAGGTTTATAATCACTCATCTCAAACCTCTCTAAAAGTTTCTCAATCTACTTCTGCTCTGTCATATAGATACACTCATCTCGAAACAGAAACTGAATCCCAAGATAATAATGCAAAATGCCTAAATCATTCACATCAAATTTTTGCTTCAATTGTTCTTTGAACATTTGTAAATCTTCATCTCTAGGACCTGTGACTATAATATCATCCACATAAATGATTTCTATAATTATCATATCTGTTTCAGCTTTGACATAAAGAGTTGGAGCTGCATCTGAGTTATGGAAACCAATGGATAAAAGATATGTATATATCTTCTCATACCATGCTCTAGGTGCCTATTTTAAATCATACAAAGCTTTTATAAGCTTACACACTAAGTGTTCTTTACCTGTCTCTTCAAAAACTTCTAGCTGCTGAATATACACATCCTCATATAAATCACCATTTAGAAAATCAGTCTTAATGTCAAGTTGATATATATGCCAACCAAAATGTGCTGTTAAAGCAAGTATTGACCTAATAATAGTCATCCTAGATGTAGGAGCGAATGTCTCATCATAATCAATACCTTTTTGTTGTGCATATCCTTTGACAACTAACCTGGCCTTGTATCAATCAATAGTACCATCTGCTTTCCTTTTGATTTTGAAGATCCATTTTATGCCTATAGCCTTCTTTCCCTCTGGTAACTCACAGTTGCCAAGTTGATTCTTATGAATAGAATCAATCTCTTCTTGCATAGCTTTTCTCCAAATAGGAATTTTAAGTGCATCTTTAACACATGCAGGTTGATCTTCAACTGTTGTAAAAGCCAAAATATGATGAATCTCAAAGTCTTCAGCAAAACTTACATGATCTTTTTGTTGTCGTTGTCTAGTCTGACTTCTTGTTCTTATATGATCTTGTTGTTCTTGTCTAGTCTGACTCCTTTTTCTTCCAGTAAAAGTCTTTATTCCACTATCTCTCCAAGTCTGATATAACCAAGTAGATGTATCTTTAAATAGTGGTGAAACTCTTCCTCACCCTTCAACTTCCATAGGTTCTGGAACTTGTCCTACCGAGGGACTAGGACTTTCTCAAACTCTAACTTCTTCCATTTCTAGAATCAAAGTCTCTTGTGGAACTAACTCTCTAGAACATTGTGAAATTCCTCTTTCTTCAACTCTTTCTTGAATCCTAGGAATTTTAACTCCCTCCTAATATGGGTGAACATGTACATCCAGAATCTCTCTAAAAAATCCATAGTCATTTTCACTGATGAACTTTGGAATTTCTAATTCTTTATCATAAACCTTATTTTCAGCAATATAAGCATTACGTGAAATAATAACTTCACATGTCTCATGAACATAAAACCTATATCCTTTACTCTCAACATGATATCCAATGAAAATAGCTTTCTTTGCTTTTACATCTAGTTTGCCTCAGTCCTTTTTCTCAACATGTACATAAGAAAGTGATCCAAACACTTTGAAGTAACTCACATTAGGTTTTCTACCATAATAAGCTTCATAATGTGTGATTACCTTTAAAGATTTGAAGATAATCTGTTCAAAATGTGATTATCTGTATGTACTACATCAAATCAGAATTTCGGTGAAAGCTTCTTGGATGCCATCATGCTCTGCATCATTTCAACAAATACTCTATTCTTTCTTTCTGCAACACTATTCTGCTCAGGATTGTAAGCAATACTAAGGTGTCGAGTAATACCTTTCTTATCAAGAAATGTCTGGAACTCATTTGATAAGTATTCTCCTTCTCTATCACTTCTCAGAATCTGGATAGTCTCCGGACTTTCATTTTCAACCATAGTTACAAACTTCTTGAACATAAGAAAGACTTTTGACTTTAACTTAAGACCATAGATCCATGAATATCTCATAAAATCATCAATGAATAGAACAAAATACCTGAAGCCCTGAATAGAGTCTGCTCTCATAGGTCCATTCACATTTGAATGAATAATCTACCATTTCTTGGTAGTTGTAATATGACCATATTTCTTGAAAGGTAGTTTATGCATCTTACCTTCAAGACAACCTTCACATATATCTAAATTATCTGGTAGCTCGAATGAGGGTAAACTCTCAACCATACCTCTATTTTTGATACTTTTGAGAGCTCCAAAACTAATATGTCCAAATCCTTCATGCCATAGCTCCATATCTTCCACTTGTGACAAAGATTTGATTGCATATGCCTGACTGCTTTTTGACTAAACAAAGATCCCTCCTCTATGCTCACCTTGTAAAATACACTTGTCATCTTCGTATGATAAGATCTTACAAAGATCTCTCGAATACAACTTTAGAACCATCACATAAAAATGCAGATAAAGATAGCAGATCCTTCTTCATTTCACATACATATAGAAGATCTGAAATCTGAAAATTACCACCTTCTCTTGACTTTAGGGTTATTGTACCTATTCCTACAACATCCAAATCATTGCCATCTGCAATAGTAGCTCTTCTACATGTAGAATAGGAAAGAGAAGAAAACACATCCCTGCAACCTGCCACATGCTTTGTAGCACCTGAGTCAAATATCCAAGGACTTGCTCAAAGAACTTGTAAAGCTCCCTCATCAAAAGCTACTTCCTCAATGGTGAAGAGGCATAAGAATCACCTTGACATTTCCTTTTTTTCTCATCTTCTTCAACATTACTTGATGCCTTTTTCTTTTCTGTTGCAATCTTTTTATAACATGCTACTTTTAAATGTCCAGGTTTCTTGTAGTAAAAACATATTACTTCCTTCCTCTTAGAAGACTTCTCTTTAGATGTAGTAGAAACAGAACCTGAAGTAGAAGGTGAGAGGGACCTACTTTCCTCCTTGGATTGCCTTTCCTTCTTATCCTTCTTCTTTTTACCCTTCGATGAACATGAAAGTTCTTCTTCATTGTCTTCCATTCTCTTCAACTGATCTTCATCTTGAAGTAACAAGATCTCTAGCTCTCAAAATTAACCTCTTTTCTCTTGTGGTAAGGGTAAGAGTGGTTATGAAAGACCGATATGAAATAGGAAGTGAACTAATTAGCGTATTTTCCATTTCTTCATCTAATATCTCAACTCCTACATTTAGAAGTTGATCTCTCAAGTCAACGAGTCTCATAATGTGGGTTTGAATTTACTCACCAGCTTTCATCCTTGTATTTGCTAGTTGTCTCCTCAAGTGAGCTTTCCTAGCAGGATTTCTGCTCTGAAAAAGATTTTCAAGCTTCAACAAAGCTTGTCTAGAACTTCTGCAAGATCTGATCTATGGTAGAATATGTTTTTTAACACTTATTGCTATGAATGAAAGTGCTAAAGAATCTCTAGCATCCCATATTGCCTGATCTTTAGTAGGAGGAACTGAAGGTAAATACCTACTTGTGAATTTGGATGTCGAAGTGGTTACCTCCTCTTCAGTTGGTTCTGGAATAGTAACTCCAGTACCTCTTGAAGCTGTTGTGGCTCCTTATTTGCCTTCTCCTCTAGGTATTGTTAAGGATCCATTGATGATACTCCATAAATCCTTTGTCACTAAAATATTCATCATCATGAAACTCCACATGGGATAATTAGAAGATCCATCCAACTTGTCTTCTAATCTCACTCATTTTAACTAAGTTTGTATATCAATTATGCTTTGATACCAAGTGTTGGAATTTGGGGCACAAGGATCATTCCAAACTAAAACCTTTTGAGCATACGCACTTAATTAATTAAGATGATAAGTGAGAGATAGAAAGAAAGAGATCTTGAGACAATGATAGAGAACGTAAGTTGGATGCTTACTCACTAAAAAATAGATGTCCAAATTCCAACATAGTTTAAATATGTAATTCATCGGAGTGCACCCATTCAATAGGTAGAGATGTAGAGAGGTTGAGAGAGTAAAAAAAAGAAAGAAAGAAAGATAAGGAAGAGAAAGAGAAGAAGGAGAAAAGAAAGAGATAGAAAATCAGAAAGGAAAGAGAAGGAGAAAGAGAAGAAGGAAAGAGAGAAGGAAAAAGAGAAGAAGCAGAAGAAGGAGAAAGAGAAAGAAAGGAAGAGAAGAAAGAGAAAGAACAGAAGAGGAGAAAGAGAAGAGTAGAAAAAAATAAGAAGGAAATAGGAAAAGAGAGATAAAAAGAGATAAAGATAAAGGTAGAGAGAAAGAAAGAAAGAGATGGAGAGAGAGAGAGAGATAAAGAGATGAAAAAAAAGAGAGGTAGAGAGAAAGACATAGAAAAAGAGAGGTAGAGAGGAAGAGATAAAATAATATGAAGGAGCAAGAAAATGGATGAAAAAAGAGGAATAGGAAAGTTGAAAGTAAAGAGTAGAGAGAGAAGGAAAAGATTAGAAAGAGACAAAAGAGTAAAGAAAGAGAAAAAGAAAGATAGGAAGTAAGAGAAAGACCAAGGTTAGCATACCTACCTCTACTAAAATGGGCATATCTCTCTCATATGATGTCCAAATTGGATGATTGCACTTGGTATAGAAAGAGATTTCCAATAAGTGGCTGGAAGGTATGATGCAATAATTAAAAACCACATATAGAGAGTATTTAATTCTCTGCATACTTCTTCAAAGAGGTATGCTACCCACTCACCTAGCTCCATTGTTTTGGCCATAATTTCGTCATACAATATCCAAATTAAGAAATTCAAATTGATATATATTCTAAACTTCAAGGCTTTTGTTTGACTAGCTATATGCGATATTTTCAGCATTGAAAGCCATCCCTGCACAAGATGGTTGTTGACTGGTGAGAAACTCTTTTTGAGTGAATTGATTACTTAATTATGATAGTTAGGGCTTACTAATCATATTTTGAACCATTTTAAGTAGGAGTGAATTGACATTAATATCTTTCAATCATAGTTTTGCTCTCAAATATATTCATTTGAATACTTTGCATCAAAATTTACAATTTTGCATTGTTTTCTCTTCCAATTTTATGAAAACCACATTGCCAGAATGTGCATGAATGTTCGTTTATACATGAATTCATTTATGCACATGAAGCCACACTAACTTATTTTGATTCATATAAGCATGCAGAGGTTGTTGTTCTGTGTTTGAAGATCTTTGTGCAAGTATTGGAGCCAGAAAAGACCTTCTTATGAGGGCGTGTAGTGCCCAACAACACATATTGGAAAAGTTTTTTATTTGTGGGTCTCTAGAGCTAAGACAGTGGTTTGCTTATCACTATGCTGATGCCTATCATTGTATCATGAATATTATTTTTTTGCGGCTTCATTTTCTTGCGGAAGTGTTGCCAAAAGTTTTGTAGCCACATGGTGTTATTATATGCCATGTGAGAACTAGAGTGATGTTGTGTTGTGAGAGAAAGAGGAATTCTTATCTGTGCATAACTAAAAGCATTAAATTTGATTGACTTAAAGAAGAAGATGCATGAGTGGATGCATGCATACATAGATGATATGATTTCTAGAAAGGTGAAATGCATGATGCATTTTATGTCTATAGAAGATCATTTTTATGTATCACCATGATGAGTTAGGATGAGCATGAAGTATGTGATAGAGGTACCATGCATAGGCTAATTGTGCCATTAGAAAGTAAATGAGAAGATATATTCATCAAGAACAATTAAGATGTGTTTTCTTCTAGTACCTCATGAGCACATGGACTGTTCCTCATGGGAGTCTATGTACTTGATATAGAATTTTATCCCAAGTCGACACAAGAGTGCTATGGCTATGATCATCAATACAAGTATTAAATGCTCATATATGATTGTTTGTGATATAGTTAATGAATATGCAAGAAGCACAATGAATAGAATGACATCCATACATATTCACTTTCATTGAAAAGTGGATATTCTACAGAATCTATTTTTCTACGAGGTGATTTGGATTGTTGAATATTTTGCATTGATCTAGATGATCATCATATGCATGGATATGTCTCCATGTCATAATTCATTCAAGAGAATGAATGACTATGTCTAATCATAAAGATTAATATGTCTTGTCATTTTTTAGATTTGAAAAATAATTGAGCAAATAGCTAGTGAGGTAGCAGCTTCATAGAGATTTGGATGCTTCTCTTTGAGGGAATGCCCAAATTTATTGAAATTTTGAAGGCAGGTAGCTCATACTCTTTACTTTATGTTGACTAACTTGTAACTAATTTGGATGATTTTAGACAAGTCAAATGACCTTTGCACTAGAAGTGCTGCTAATAGTTGTAGAGGCCTGAAACAATTGACATAGGCCACTAAGAAAAGGCATTTCTCTTCATTGGTAGATTCACATTGCATGATTTTTGTTTGACATGAAAGCTTGACGGATGCACTTTGTGGATACTAATTTTATTGTTTTTAAAGATTATTTTGGATCAAAAGATCTATGCACATGAAAGTGCAACCTCTGTAATTCATGAAATAATCAGAGACCATGTCACCTACAGGTGATTTGTTCTCTTAGCTCATTTAGTTACTTTGAATAATGTTTCTTTCTAAGATTAGCTACATACTCGAGATGGTTCTTACAAAATTTCAAGATGAAATTTTTCTCCATTTAGGAGATATAAAAAAAAGACTAAAAGTTACCACAAATATCTAAATACTATGAGATTTGTACCAATATGGGTAGATGGTAGTACCTATATGCTATGAAAATTTAGAAGAAATTGGATATCAATTGGTAGGTCAAATGACCTATTCTTCACAGAATAATCTCAAGCAAGGATTTTCAAAACAATGTTACATGAGTCTGATAAACACATGATTATTTCATATTCAAAGCTCCAATTTCAAACATTTTTCTTGAAGAAGCTACTCCAATATAGACCCTATAGTATATCCAAAATTCAAAGATTTTGGAATGTGTCGTCATAGTCAGAAGATATTCTAAAAGTGCAACATCATTGTTTTTAGGCTCACCTAAGCATATGTATAGTAGAGATAGAATGATACATTTGAATGTATATTTGATTTAATTTTGAGTTGAAATTTGTTTGGAACAAACTAGATACATTTTTCTAGATTTGGGCAGAAAGAAATGAAATTTGGAGTTTGTTTTCTCAGTATAAGGGCTTCAAGAAGATGACCTTGTACATTTTCAAAGTTGGTCAAGTGTTCGAGCCTTACAATGAAATGGTTATAAAACTCTGAGAACATATCCAAATCAAGTACGTTTTGAGGCTAAAGAAAGCTTGCACAAAGTTTCATAAGCCTAGAGAAGTTTATAGCTTTTCTTGATCAACAATTAGTAAAGATTAAGCTTTAATCTGCTCCTATTGGAAATTGTTTATCCATGAGATATTATTGAAAGGAAAAGATTTTCCACAAGTTTTTATGATATTTTCTGATATAGTGTGTTCACCATGGGCTGGACATGTCCTACATACTTGTTTATTAATCATTGTTTTATGATGACCATTCTTAGTAGGACAGAGGAGACTTTGTCTAAATTTTTCAAAATATATTTACTGCCATGAGAGCACAAAACAAGAGAACTTTAGTAGTTGTTCTCATACAAGTTGTATAGATTCCCATATCTTGTGAGTTAATATTTGAATCAAGTCACATGAGTTGATATTTGATGCAATGTGCTGAGAGTATTGTATTCCAGAGATGTACATGCTTCGAGGAATAAGAAGTTCCTTTCTCGCGGGATATCCAAGGCCAAAAGTCAGAGAGTTCATATGAGGTACCTACTCATGATGGCCAGATGAGTAGAGGAACCTTAGAGAGAGCTCTAGATGGTGACTATGTAAGGGCTATAAATAGGATGGGAGGTGAGTCCTAGACATGTCATTCCTCACTTCTTAGAGTTAATGTCCTCATATCTTATCCATTGGCCTCTCTTATGGTTCCAACATCTTTCCCCTTGCTAAAGCCTTTTTTCCATAGCTTCTTTGGTCTTTGGAAATTTTGCAACTCAAGTTATTTGATTTCCTTATTAGGAAAACAAATAAAATAATTTTGCCTAACCTTCATCGTGATTTTGCAATCCTAATTAATCTTGATATATGGTTTCATCATCTTCCAATTCTTTCGTATGAAGCAAACAATATTAGAGCCTTTAGGAGTGAATGGAAATTAAGAAAACATCAAGATGAGTAGATCGATATCCTTCCACCCAACAACTCCCAGAAGCGTAACAGAGGATCTGTCTTGGAGAACTAGTTTTGCCCAATAAGCTTCCACATTGCATCACACTTTGATAAAAAACTTGGAATCCAATTTATCTGCCATACATCCCACATCTAGAATTTCAAATCCATTAATCTCTTTTCTTGTTAGCACACAAGGCCTAGTTCATTCTGGGCTTGCCCCTCGTATTGGGATCACCAATCCAGATGAAATTTCTACAAGTACTTTCTCCTTTTGCTAAGTCTTTGTCTTTCACTCTCCAACGTGCTAGGAAACAAAAAATAGAAGAAATGAGGAAGGTAATAATCCCCATAGCATGCCCCACTAGGTTGAGTTGCATGCATTTCTAGTAGGATAATTTAGTGTCTAGTTTGACAAGAACCCAAAAACTTTATGGAACCTTTAATAATGAATTTTTCTTAGCATACAACATTAAAATTTTGTACCGTTGGAATTGATAAGCATTAATTCAAAGTTAGGTCTTCACTTTTTTAGCTTGTGAGTGATAGATGTGATTCATTATTCTTTGCATTTGCATGGATCTATTGTCTTTGGTCTAGCATTTGAAACCAATTACCTTGATTGTCCAAAATTTCAATGAAAGGTGGAATATGAGATTTTTTCAATGAATTGTTGCCAACTTTTCAAAAATGCAAATGCTTTGCATATTATAATTTTCTTGAAAAGAGATGAATGGTGGGAAACATTGGTAATATTAGTTTCCTTTTTGCTCATTTCTCATAAGGCTACTATGTGAAGCAAAGTCCTTGGTAAGGAAAATATTTCTTTATTACCATCAGTGGAAACACTTTATTTAAGAAACCATGTGTTCTGGATTACTGCATGTCCATGTTGGGGGTTCGTGCTCTCCAAATTCAGATGAATTGTATGAAAAAGGACTCTTTGAAATGCACATAAATTTGTAGCTTTGGGCAATAATCTTTTTAGCTCTTGAGAGGGACAAAACTCTCTTCTATCACATGAGGAGTGTGATAAATTTTTAAATATCTTTTTTCTAATGATAATGACAACATAAACACAACTAGTTTTGTTAAAAAATACTTACCACAAAGAAAAACATATAGTGACTTTTCAACTCTAGATTGGTGAAAGGCCTTGAATGGACATGGCTATGAGAGATAGTGTGAAAACAAATAGTGGCATAAAACTAGTGAGAATGGTGAAAGGCCATAATGACATCATCTATCCATCATAGATTCTTGATTATGCTTCATTCGACATGAGCTTTTTGATTGGTCAAGTGGATCTCTCCACCTTTTCACTTCATCCTTTCTATGACCTTTATCATGATAAGGTGAGATCGCATCCTCTAGGATTTATTGTGAGAGGAGTGAATAGGAGAGTGATTAAATCAAACCCCACACCACCTTCAAGAGAAAGAGCCTCGCATTTTTTGAACACAATATTGGTCCATGAAGTTTTTTTTTCCTTTTTCTGCTCTAAACTGCAAGCATCCACTTGGAAGCCAACGTGTTGGATAGAAGCTCCAAATGAAGCATACCCAATCCATCGAAGTCCTTTGGACTAAAGGAGATTTCCCATTTGATTTTTAACATGCATCCTTTGTTGAGATTTCCCTTCTAAAGGATTTTTTTACAAATTCTCCCCAACTTGAATAGCTCCTTTTTGCTAGTCCTCCAACAAGCCAATAAATAAATCATGGATGAGATATAAAACATATGGATCACCATCACCCTAGGTTGCATTTATTCGATTGAATAATGAAAAAATACCAAATATACTCATTTTTTGTGGATTTTTGAATAAAGGTGAAAAAAATAAGACATAGATTTGTGTTCAACCGAAAGACTTTTGATCGAAAGCGCTTTTGATCGAACATATTTTCATTCGAAAGCACTTCCAATAAAAAATATATTTCTTAGCAAAAAAATTATATATTTGCATTCGATCAAAAAGATAACTCCTCACTTACTATTTCACAAGTTCATACAAATCTACTACTATCATACCACTCATAGAGCCCTCTTCTAACCATTCCATTTAGGTATTGCTCTATTTTTTAGTTATTGTCTATTTTATTGATATGTTTATTATGTCATGCATATGTTATGATTTTCATATGTGTCTCTTAGATATTTAGTTTTATGTATTTTAATCATCAATAGTATACATGATCAACTCACAAAAGCATTTCTTACCTATATACATTGATTAATGAAATATAAAGTAAACCACTATTATGTTTTTTGACTTGCTACATTGATTCTTACTCTCACAGTCCTATAGGATTGAGCAATAGATCTATTGAGATTGTTTGATTCACCACCCCGATTCCTACTTTCTCAATAGTATACAGAGTGTATAGGGACTATTGTGATTGTCTGATTGTTTGGTTCTTACTCTCACAATAGTCACTTAGATTCCTATGAGCATAAATACAATGTAGGTCACAAGGTGCATAGAAACTATTGTGATTATCTTATTCTTTGACTCTTACTTTCACAAGAGTTATATACAATCATGTGACAAGAATTATAAATAGAATAGTGAGTGTATATGAACTATTATGAATGTTTGATTCTTTGACTCTTACATTCTTAATAGTTACATAAACTCACTTCAAGATGATAATTGTACTCTCTATTTCATTCTAAATCTAATAATCTAACTATGTATCCATATTTTTATCCTTTCTACATACTATTGATCCATCTATCCATACACTTTATGATATATCTATTTATATGTGTAATTAAAATGTATTTAAGTACCTATCATTTTATTTATGAGACCTATTTTTTATTATTGCTTCTATGATATAGATTAGTGTTTAGAGATTTAATATCAATTTTCATTCAACTTTATCTCATAGTCATTTTTCTTATATTTGCACCCATGGCATGTAAAATAAATAAGCACGAGCAAAAGGTTTTGGAATATTTTGTCTACTCATACATGTATGGAATGAGAGAAGACAAAATCACTATAGCAATGCACATATCGAATTACAAGGATTTCATTGAAAAACTATCTAGAAGTACATATATCAATATTGAAGATAAATTTGGAAGTGTATCAACACGATCACAAGTATTAGAAAAACAAATGTCCAAAGAGCTTACTCGTATCTTTCGATAGATAATCAAACGAGGAGAGTCGTCGGCATTTGGATACCACCACAATTCCTGGGTTCATCAACAAAATCAAATTTGTAGATTAACATTATCAAACAATGGAGAGAGGAAAGCAAGTGAGACCCAACATGACTAAACAAGGAGAGAGACCAACAATAGATCCAAATGCAAAAGATATACAAGTAAATATGAGAGATTAAACATCAAATAATCTTTGTTTGCTCCCATATTTATCTATTCATTTCAAAGATGCAACTCTCTTGGGGGAAGGATAATCTAGAATGATCCATAAAGTTAGAATAACCCCCTTCATATTCATCACCATGATCTTTCCCACAAAGTTATTCAAATTACATGGTAGTGACATACAGACACGAGAGAACGAAGCCATGAATGAAGCCATAATTTTAACTGTTATGTTTAGTGGAATTATCAATCAACTTGGATTGGATAGGCATCATAGCAAGAGCTTCTGTCTGATTTTCATATTGTGGAATGGTGGTACCTTAGACATGTGGTTGGAGAAAATGAAAAAAGAATACTTAAACGTACCACAAAGTAGAAGTATTAAAGACACGAAAGGAGATATAACAATTGTGAGGACCAATATCTAGAAGCTCATCAATGGATTATTGCAAATAGTATCATTCATACACACCTATAACATTTACTATAATGATCTCCATCCATGCAATATTTTGTTGGATTTTGAAGTTGTGCATGCTTATATCGGACTATGTGATTTTGGTAGAGCATTGCGTTTCCAAACAAAAAAAGGTTTTTTGAAGCTACATCATTTGGAAAAATCAACTAGAAATGATTGGAGCCAAAAGTAATGGTGGAATGCACACAAATGTGTATCCACTAGCTGCCATTTAATCAAATGCAAGAGACATATACGATTTCAATACCTATGTAGGAACTTGTGAAATACATAGATTGAAATAGTTATCTAATTAAAACAATGGAGTTTATAAGTTTAAATATATTTTAGAAGTAGCATGTGATAGAGATGTATCAAAAAGAGTATATGCACATGAACTACATAGAGTATTCTCTAATCTAATGTGAAAATCCATTACAGATGGATTGAGAACATATTGAAAAAATGTGTATTCATTTAAGCTATGTGGATTAAATGATATGGATTCATTTGAACAAGTAGAGAAAATGAGGTGCATTCATTTGAATTATGTGGATTAAATGATGTAGGTTCATTTGAACTAAGTGTAATAACTGATCTCTATTCATGTGAACTATGTGGAGTAAATGATATGGATTCAAAGGTTAAATGATGTTGATTCATTTAAACTAATTGGAGTAGATGATGTGGATTCATTTGAATTAAGTGGATTAAATTATATGGATTCATTTTGAAATATATGGATTAAATGATGTGGATTTATTTGAAATATGTGGATTAAATGATGTGAATTCATTTGAATTAAGTGGATTGAATGATGTGGATTCATTTGAACTATGTGGATTAAATGATGTGGATTCATTTGAATTATGTTGAGTAACTCATGTGGATTCATTTGAAATATGTGGATTCATTTGAATTAAGTGGAATAAATGATGTGGATTCATTTGAACTTTGTGGATTAAATGATATAGATTCATTTGAATTAAGTGGAGTAAATGATGTGGAAACATTTGAATTAAGTGGAGTAAATGATGTGGATTCATTTGAAATATGTGGATTCATTTTAATTATGTGGATTAAATGATGTAGATTCATTTGAATTATATTCAATAAATGAAGTGGTATCATTTGAAGTATGTGGATTAAATGACCTGGATTCATTTCAATTATGCAGATTAAATGATGTGTTGTCATTTGAATTATTTGATTTATGTGAATTAGATGATTTGGATTGGTTTAAGTTAAAATTAGTGTTTTTGTTTTATAGATTTGAAAGTAAAACATGGCAAGAATGCCATATGTGAATAATGACCTTGATCATGCTAAATCTCAAAATATTTTTTGTGAAGAGAATACTCAATAGGCGCAATCGGGATTAGCATTTTTATTCCACCAAGATCTAGAACAAGAGGGATTAGAAGGAGAACCATTATCACTAAAAGAAGTAAAAAAGCTATGTTCCAATCATTTTTTTGTGATGTTCTCTTTTGAGTAATAGGAAGGGCAAAAGAAATAACTTTATAAGATATTTATGAGGTACAACATAAAGGATTAGAAGAAACTCTACTTCGATGCTTTGTTCAAGTTGAAAGATCATTACCAAATATTAATCAAATAACTCTATATTTCATTCAAAGAGTTTTTGTACAAGATATTCTTCATCAATGTGTAGATTGGGATGATTTCCCAAACAATGTAGGTATAGGTTTGGCTCCTCCTCAAAATTGTGTACAATTTTGTAATCAAGGACACGAAGACCCTCTTCCTCGAAAATGGCCCTACATTCTACAACTTGAACAACATAACCTTATCCATGATCTAACATCACAAAGAACAGAACTATACAATTAAGTATTAACAATTCCTAGATTACGAAAAGCAATTGATGATCAACAAAAGAGAGTTGATGATTTAAAAAATCAATTGAAAAATTTATAAATATCTTTTGCATATGAGAACTCATATGGAAGACTAAGAGAGGCATCATCATCTTTTGATCATTTCACTACCGATGAATTATTCGATCAACAAAACAGCGAATAGACAAACCACTTTTTGTAATCAAAGAATAAACTTTATTATAAAGACAACATTTTTGCAATTGATTTTAATCAACTTATTCAAAGTAAATTATTTTTTTCATTTTGAATATCATCATCTATTGTAGCTACCATATCATCTATTTCCTCTATGCTTGAACCTTCACTATGATCTACATCTAAATCATGATCACTCCATGAATCATATGTTAAACTTTAATGAGTTTGGAATTATCCAAAAGCTTTTTGTGATGTTGTAGAAGCTATCTTGGTTGGATATGTAACAAATGCATAGTACAAAAAATGTATAGAAAATCATTGGCATGTGAACACTTCAGTGATTTATTCATTTGAATGAAGAAAATCATATGCACTCCAATTAGATTCACAATTGTCCCTTGAAGTTGTTACTAAAAGCACTTTCATCATAGGTATATATTGGAACTCCACTGATTCACCTCCCTACTCTTTCCACCATATAGGAGGTGGATGCTTTTGAATCACTTCAATGTTCCAGAAGTCTCTAGAACATCCATCTTGATTTAGATAAGCTACTCTCTGGTGGAATTCATCTTGATGATCTGTGCTTGGAAGTAAAAAGTGACACACATTTTCCATAATTTTTTTGTTTGATACTTGATCCTTGAGATAAAATGATGGATCCAAGATGAACATTGTTCCATACAAATGAGTATGCCTTTGCACCCATCTTTACTTTACTAATGATATAGTCTGTGTTTTTTCTCGAAATAAGAATTGATTAAAGTGTTTAAATTTTTGAAAAGCTTTTTCCATAATCCAATAACCTTTTCGTATCACAAACTTATTAGCATCAACAACTTGTAAACTTTCCACAAAATATTTAGTGATACCGATGATTTTTTTCCAGGATTATGCAAAAGATGTTAGGATTGTATTAGAGACATACACTTTCAAGCTGCAACCCAATAAAAAGGATACATCTCTAGCCATGCCTCCCATCTTTGATCTGCAAACATTTGTACAAGAGCTAGCTTGAATTCCAATAATCCATTGAGCACAATATGTTGATAGATCTGGATATTGATGTGTTGAACACACGAGGACCATTGGGGCACTTTTTTCCCTCTTTTGGAGGTTTCTTTTCCCCCGACATGTATATATGCCTATTACCCTAATGGACTACTTATCTTTGTACATTCTCTTGGTAATATATTTAGTATTGTGTGTTGTGATCCAAGCTTCTTCTTCTTTCTTGAGATCTTCACATGCTTTGATAGACCTTGAACTCCAACAATTGGTATTAGAACATGTCATCCTTTCATGTAGGGTGTGGTGGACACCCTCTTTTCATAGTCTCAAAATCACACAAAAATTGGTGAGCATATTCAGCGTGATGAGGAGATCAAAACTGCTTTGCTTTGTGGTGTAGAAATTGCATTCCGAGCTCATTTTGACCTTTGAATGCACTATCATAGTACTTTTGCATGCAATTTCATCTTTTTATGTCAAAGATATCTACAGGTTTTGGTTTTCTAGTATAAGTGTCTTAAAGTCTGCTACAAGTTTGGCTGAGCTTGACAGGGTAGTTTGGTTCAAATTTTTGAGATATAGTCATTTTTCTACATCAGGGTATTTTTAGTTAGTAGCCATGGCTGAAAGCAATGATGTATTCCATATGTTGGTTGTTGAGGATAAGTTTGAAAGTATCGGTTACCCATGATGGGCTTATACGATGCATCATGTATTGGCTACAAAAGGATTGTGGAACATTCTGTAGGTTGTTGAAACATGTCTTATTACAGATGCAAACAGAATTATTGAACGTGATGGAGACGGCATTGAAGATGGTGGTATTCTTCATGTTCATGATTTTGTTGCAGTTCCTCTTGCACCTACTATAGAGAAATTTTCGTGGGATGGAAGAGATGCTTATGCATATGCATTGATAGCCTTGTCTATCAATCATGCCATTATTCCTCACATTTGCTCTTGTAGAACAGCTAAGGATGCTTGGGATACACTTACAAATTTATAGCAGGCAAGGAATGAGGATAGGGTTTCTTATCTCTGAAAAAATTTAGAGAGTGAGCACATGAATGAAGGAGATTCCATGGACACTGAGAAAGATCAAAGACTTGAAGAAATAGTTTATTTCTACTGATGTAGTCTTGCTTAACAGACCATTTGTATAGACTATCGAGAATGGTCTTCCCAACTTATATCAGAGTTTTTCTTCTACTCTTTGTTTGATGATGAAAGGCAATCCAAATGCCTTAACATTTGAGGAGTAAGTCTCTGTTCTGTTGCAATAAGATTAGTCTAGGCAGAACACATCCATTGTGCATGATGCAAATCAAGATTTCTCGGCTAGCTAGAAGGGCAAAGGTAAATGGAGCTCTCTACTAGTAAGCAAAATCTACTAATTCTATAGAATCAAAGAAGGATAACAAAGACGAAAAGAAAATATAACAACCAAAATTGTTTTGCAAATATTATAAATGGAATGATCATGTCATAAAGAGTTTTCCAAAATTGGCTTCTAAAGAGGCAAGGAAGAAAGAGGCTGGAATGGTTGTTGCATACGCCTCTACACCCAAAACAGAGTCTACTAATCTTGTGCAGAATGAGGAATGGGCATTTACCAATGTTTGCATTTATGACCCATCTTCTCATCAACAATATATATCTGGAGTAGACTTAGATGTTTGGTACTCTAATAGTATGGTACTTTGCTAGTGGGGCAACCAAACATTTTATCTCACAGCATAGTTTCTTCACTTCACTCGAGCTTGTCCCTATAGGGAATACTGTCACATGCACCAACAACTCCTATTATCCTATCATGGGAGTTGGTAAAATCATTTTGATTACTAGTGATGGTACTTTTACATTTTTGGATGATTTATTTGTGCTAGGGATCAAGAAGAATCTATTATTAGTTTCAGCTTTAGCCAAGATTGGCTTGGTTGTGAAATATGTTGATGATAGATGTACAGTTCATCATCTCTCAAATGGTGATGTCATTATTGCTTCTGGCGTTTTATGTCATGGGCTATTTAGGCTCATAGACTATGAAAAGTCTGTGAATGATTCAGCATGTGTAGTACATGATTGCCAGGCTATATCAAATGCAAAGGTTTGGCATGAATGCTTTAGTCATCTCAATTTTGCTAGTTTGCTATGCCTACATAAATCTATAATGGTGTCCTCTTTGCCCAAAATTGAGGCAGCTTGTAGACATGTTTGTGAAGGCTATATTTTGGGAAAAATGCAGTGTTCCTCATTCCCAAAAGATGCTTCACTTTGAGTGTAATAAAGTAAGTCTATGATCGAAGGGTCTGGCCGGTTCAGACGGATCTGAAATTGGGCACCGTTTGGTCATCCGTGTGTATGACCAAAGATCTCGAGTTTTAGACTTACTAGGAGGTCTTGTGCTCTTGTGAACAAGTGATCCACTTAGCTTAGTGGTTAAGACTCAAGGATGTGAAGGAAGAGGTCTTGGGTTCAATCCCCATGCGGGACATGGGGAGAGTATTTTGCCCAAAGAGATCTAGAACATTCTAGAAGCATCTACTTGAGTTAACTCGAGTTAACTGGGACACTTGGCGCACATGTAGTTACATGGCTGACACTTGGATGGTTAGTATCCACCTGCCCAAGAAGGCAGTCCCCTAGAGAGAGCTATATATAGAGGCATTTGGTTGGAAGGAGAGTGATCTCTCTAGCATGTGGTGGTCATAATCCTTGTTCTCTTGCATTGAGCTACTAAAAAATTGCAGCTTGTTCATTGTGATGTTTGTGGTCTTATGCAGATACCCTTTTATGGAAACTATCTTTACTTCATGACTTTCATTGATGAGTTTTCTAGGCATGCATGGGTATATCCATTGAAAGGAAAGTCCGGAGAATTTATATGCTTCAAACGGTTCTTGGTTTTGACTAGAAATCTATGAGCATGTAAAATGGGAATCCACCATTGTGATTGGGGGGATATGTCTTCTGACTTTAATGCATTTGTAGCTGATCTTGAGATAGAACATCAGTGTACAATGCCATAACACCCCAAAAAAATGGATTCGCTAAAAGGAAGAATAGGTCACTCATGGAGATGGTGATGTGTATGGTCAAGAGTCAAGTTTTACCACATAGTTTCTAGCTTGAGGCTATTATGTGTGCACCATATGTACTTAAGGGGTGTCCTACTAAGGCATTGTAGTCTATCACTCCATATGAGGCTTGACATGGTCGTAAACCATCTGTTGCTCGCGTGCCTGTTTCTGGTTGTCTGGCATATGCATTATTATGTGGACAACAATGAAAGTAATTAGATGATAAACCACTGAAATGTATTTTTGTTTGGTACAGTTCTGAAAGAAAAGGCTATTGTCTATCTAATCCAGACACTAAATGCATTTGGCTAGCCATGATGTTGTTTTTGTGGAAGATTCTATTAAGCTATTACTTTTATGTACAAAGGAGACATCTGTTAGCTCCAAAGACATGTATGACCACTTTGTTCCCTCTTTTTACACATGGATAGTCTAGTGCTGGTCCTAATGAGGCAACTTCTTAGCCTTTATAAGTTTCATGTGATGATGCATATCATTCCATTTCTCATGGAGATTTACATGAGGCACTTATTGGTGAGAGAGTTGATATTGTGGAGGAAAAGACTATGCCAAAATGTCTGGTGCAGACTTTGCATGGTAGCAAATTAGATGCATTTCTATCATATAGTACTCATTCAGGCTCTCATAGTGCTTCTTTTGCATCAGATTACTATGCCACGGCTTCCTCTAGTCTCTGTGATGAAAATGAGCCTATTTCATTTGATGAAGCACAAAATTCACAAAATTGGATGGCCGCTATGCAATAAAAATATGATGTTAACATTAAAAGTGGTACCTAGTCTTTATGTGACTTGCCTTCTAGGAAGAAGACTCTTGGAACTAAGTGGGTATACAAGGTGAAGCATAATCTTGATGGAATAGCTGATGGGTATGTGTATGATTGTTGCAAAGGGTTATGCTCAGGAAAGAGACATTCATTTTGATGAGAACTTTGCTCTCACATGCCAAATGACTACTGTTCATAACATCTATGCACTTTTAGTGTTGGAACATCAAGCCTACATTATGCTTGAAATCGAATTGATCTACTTTAAAGGCTATCGTGTCAAAAGAATATCTATAGCAGAGTTTTTTTTTTATGCTCACTTATTGTATTTAAAAAAAAGCTATTTCATGGATCTTTTACCATTATAAAAGCCTTGAGATTTACACATGTAAAAGTATAAAGAAAGAGCCTCAATTCCACTAATTTCTTGTGTTTGAGTTGCATTCAATCAAGCAATCAATCACCTAAAAGTAGATCAAACTAGATCTTCACTTTTCCTAGATTATAGGAAAGTGACTTGATTCCCTCCAACGACCATTCCCACCTTTATTTGAATTCAAATTCCACTTTTAGAAGTCATGGAACACTCCTAGATTCTATATAAAGACTTCAAATCACTTGTACAATACATGGAAGCAATATACATACACTTCTGACTATCATTGTCTTGCTCTTTCAATTTTTTGCATTATCTTCTTCACCAACAATAATCTTGTAGAGGCTGCTGCTCTCTCTACAGAGCTCCAAATAGAGTGCAGGATGGCTCATTGGAAAGATATTAGTGTCTAGTTTATGCCTATATATTTTTAAAACGTCTGATCCATAGTAGATTTGAAGAAATCTCAATGTTTCTATCTCAAGGTCAATCTCTACATATTCTTGAAAAATAGGAAGTACCACCGTTGAGTGTTTGATTCATTCCTATAGCATATTTTGCTTATTCGTTATACTTCTATGCATTCTAGACACTCAACCCTATGTGTATCACTGCCATAAAGGATTTTTACTAATTGTAATCACACTCGTGTCTATGATATTTGAAGTTCATTGTCTCTTCCATAGATAGTAAGTTTTTTGAGCTAATCGACATGCGAACCTATCTGTTTTGTATCGGCTCTCTCTTCTTGATGCTCAAAAGTACATAGTGCATTTCTTTGCACTCATCGCATTCCTATAAGGTCTATTTTAGTCTCCATAAGCTCAAGGGCAGGTCTTGTGCCAGCTGGTTCGACCAAACTTCATTGCTTCAAAAAATGCACTTTTCTACCTCCTACAAGCTTCTCCAAGTTTCTTTTAGTGGTATCAGAGCTAGATCAAGATAGATGATGGCTTTCCCTCAATGATAAAGAAGCTTGATTGACACAAATACATGGCTTGAAAAATCTGAATGGAGGCCTCTTTGCAAGGTAGAAATCTTTATGGAATTGTAGCAAGTGATGAACCTATGCCTATTCCAAGATCCAAAGGAGGACCTACACAAGAGGAGACATATAAGCTCACACTTTGGTGTGCAAGGGATGCTTAAGCAAGGTCGTACATGCTCAACTCTATCTCTGACTTTCTATAACCACATATTACAGGATGGAAAACATCTCAAGGGACTTGGGATGCCCTCGAGACTTTCTTTTTTGCTAGTACCAAAGCAAGAAAGAATCATATTTGGAACGAGTTCAACCAAATGAAGAAGACACCTAAAAAAACTATCACAGAGTTTGTTACCAAGGTCAAGGATGTTGGCGATTAGTTAGCATCCATTGGAGATCTGATTGAAGAAGAGGCTATCATGAGGCAAATTCTCAATGGCATTCGAAGTGATAAGCAATGGAAATCCTTGGGGATGGCTTATGATCTCATCATCGATGTGCAGACTCTAGACTTCAACATCTTTCTTGGACAACTCTTCAATCAAGAGGCCAACAATAGCATAAAGGAAGGTAACTCCTATCATGGTAATTCAACTAGTGCTCTATATGTAGATAAGAAGGATAAGAAGCAGAAAGGCAAGAAGAAGGAAGAAGATGAAGAAGAGACTTCCTAAGACAACGTCCCAAGCAAGAGCAAGTGGAAAGGGAAGAAGAAAGGACCAAAGCAAGAAAAGAAGGAAGAAGATGAAGAAGAGACTTCCCAAGACAACGTCCCAAGCAAGAGCAAGTGGAAAGGGAAGAAGAAAGGACCAAAGCAAGACAAATCCAAAGTTTAGAATGCTCAACCTTGTGCCATCTACGATAAGACCAACCACACCACTCAGAATTGCTGGTTCAATGGGAGGACCCAGAAAGGAAGTGGAGGAGATGGATATGGCAGCAATAGAGGCAGATGTGGACACAACTTCAACAATAGCAATAGAGGCTATAATAGAAGGGACTACAACAATTATTCCGATGATCAACCACATGAAGACTCATTGCTTCTCATGAATCTAAGCCACAAAGAAGGTAAAGAAGATGATCATTTGTTCTACATAGATTGAGGATGTTTGAATCATGTTGCAGGGAACATTGCTCTTCTATCTAACTTGGAAAGTCCAAAGCATAGACATGAAGTACAAACAAGGGGTGACCCAAAGCACAATGTGGAGAATATTGGTAATGTCAAAGCTTCTAATGGTAGGACAAACGTTTTGATTAAGGTTCTCTATGTACCCACTATCACTAAAAATCTAATAAGTGTAGGCCAAATAGTTGAAAAAGGCTTGCAAGTTAGGTTCACCGAGCATGGAGCTTTTGTGGAACATCCATGTGAAGGCTTAAGGAAGATAGCTAGAGGTGAGAAGCATGGTAGGCTCTTTACTTTTGAAGTAGGAAAAACCAGCAACATAGCTCTATTCAACTTTGGGTCTCAAACCCTAAATGAGCTTGAAGTGTGGCATAAGAGACTTGCTCATGTGAATAAAAGAACCTTGAAGGATATATGCACGGATCAAAGTGTTCTAGGGTTGTCGAACATATCAAAGAAACACATGATCAACAAGTGTGATGCATGTTAGATTGGGAAGGTACAAAGACAACCATTCAACCACAAAAGCTACATCCACAACAATTTATTGGACTTAGTACATAGAGATGTATGGGGACCAAGTCAACAACCTTCATTGGTAGGATCAAGGTATTATTTCTCATTTATTGATGACCATAGTAGATGGACTATTCTTTGCTTTATCAAGAGTAAGAATGAAGTGTTTGATTGCTTCAAGAAGTATCTAGCACATGTGGAGAATCATATAGGTAGATCACTCAAGAAGCTGAGATTAGATGGAGGGCGAGAATACTTCTCCAAAGAGTTTGATGAGTTCTTCCAGGATAAAGGTATCAAAAGGGAAGTGACTACCATGTACTCTCCTCAACTAAATGGTATCCTCGAGAGGAGAAACAAGATATTCGTTGGATCATCCAGAACAATGCTTGAAGAGAAGAACTTGCCTTATTATCTATGGGCAGAGGCTATTTCAATTGATGTGTACCTTGTCAATAGACTACCATCCAAAGCACTTCAAGGTATGACTCCTTATGAAGCATGGCATGGAAGAAAACCTAGTCTTGGAAATTGCAAGGTTTTTTGTTGTTTAGCTTATGTTCATGTACCATCACAAGTAAGAGGTAAGCTAGATGAAAGGGAAACAAAGATAGTGTTTATTGGATACGTATTCAACTCAGATGGGTTATAGGTTCTATAATCCTTCAACCAAGCAATTCACTACAAGTAGAGATGTTTTGCTTGAAGGACACAGGTCTTGGTATGATGAAGACAAACAAAAGGTAACTCTACCATATGATCTTGATTTTGATTCTCATCAATTAGGAACCAAGCATGATACAGAGTTCCAAGATCCAAGAAGTTATACAGACGGTGAACAAGATGAAAGGGAAAAGGATTACAAGTTATGGAAGTCAAGAGGCAAAGCAAAGATGCAAGAGGTTGGAGAATACTCCAAAGAAGCACCAAGAAGATCAACACGAGAGAAGAAAGAGCTAGAAAGGTATGTATACGATTCCACATTTGTTACGAAGCATTCACTCTACTTGGCAAAAGACTCTTTTTTAGAGGAACCCTCAACCTATGAAGAGGCAAATGGAAATCCTAATTGGGAAAAGGCCATGAAAGAAGAAATGGATGCATTGAAGAAGATGGACACTTGGGATTTGGTTCCAATGTTGCCGAATCAAAAGCTAATTGGTTGTAGATGGGTATATAAAGATAAAATAAATTCAGATGGATCAATTTGCAAGTACAAGGCAAGATTAGTTGCCAACGAATGCTCACAAACTCATGGTATAGACTATGAGGAAACATTCTCACCAGTTGCAAAGATGACTACACTTAGGACATGGATAAGTGTAGCTGATGCAAGGAATCCGAGACTCCTCAAACTGGATGTGAAAAATGCATTCTTAAATGGTTGGACACACACACACACACATATATATATGTATGTATGTATGTATGTATGTATGTATGTATGTATGTATGCACGTGTAAGGAGAGAGAGAGATACATAGATACATAATTTCATGCATACATATATACATACATAGATACATACATGGATACATACATTGACTACCATCCTCATATTCCATTATGCATAGCATCGACTAAATACTACCACGTCCTCACTAACATCATTTATCAACTAGTATTCAATTGATACTATGCATAATGATTTTTTTTTTTAACTTTCATGATGTAACATGAATGTTTCCATTCTTTGTAGCTATTAGAATAGAGTTTTTACTAGAAACATGAGGCTTTAACTAAGATGCTGATAATTCTTAACATTTATGAGTATCATCTAATTAATAAGACTCTAAGATTTATATTCATAGGTGCACCAATAGTATCTTAGTCAATTATCTAAAAACATTAAGATGATTTTAGGATATGTGTAATGTGATATGAAAATTCAATCTCCTGTTTCTCAAAGCTCAGTTCCAAAAAAAAACTATTATAGTAACTACTCAACACTTCAACAACATAGAGAATATATAGTCTTATGTTTTGTAGAGAAAATTGCGACATTTAAAAAGATGCCTATTCTTCTTGGGATCTACCTTATTTTGGTTAGAGTAATTTTGTGTTCTCTTCTTCCCCATCCCCGATCCCCAATTTTAAGAAATATAGAAAAGAAAAACATGAGATTGATTAAGAAGAAACAAAGTACCTTAATAGGGACAAAATAACTTGCCTTGCTTTTTTTCTTTGACTCGTCCTCTTTTTCGTTCTTTCACTGCCTTGTGATTTTTCTTAGAACTCATGAGCCTTTGTCATCTTCGCAACAAATGTCCTTTTCAGCATGAAAAATATTAGGTTTCCATTATTTTTTTTCTTGTACAAATCATATTCAAGATGCTTCCCATGAAAAAATTACTAGTCTTAAATACAAGGGAATATCTTTATGAATCATAGCAGTAGTTAATTTTTAGCCATTTTAGTAATCATGGATATACTGTGTTATAACATTATAATGTTTTTAGTACCAATTGTACCCAAAGTTGCTTTCTAAAATTTAGAGAATGACATATGACAATATATTCTATTTTGTTTGTGGAGATTTAAGAATGTAAATCTTCATAATATTTTAGACTTTGATAATGTAACATCAATTTTTCCATTCTGTTTAGACATTGATCTAATCAAGATTTATCAGACTAGGGGCGTTTCCATAGAAGACCTTCAAACACATGAGACAAATTTGAATTCCATCAAAATAGGTTTTGTAGTTTTCTTCTTGTATCCAAGTAAGACACTTCTTTGTATATGTTCTTTAATAAAACATATAGTGGCCTAGTCTCCGTGAAACTGTAAGTTTGACCACATTTGTAACACCTAAGAGGTCTATGTTCATGCTCTCTATGTATTCAATTTTTTGCATATTTTGTAGCCTCTGTGCAGAGTATTGTGTGGGGTGCTTGGAGTTTGATTTTCTACTCCAATGATATCATTGTGGAGCTCTCCAGAATGAGAGCGCACTATGGTGCATCACCATCGGAATACTTCAGTGTGTATGTGTGTAAAGGAATATACATACATGCATACATGGATGTATACTTTCATGCATACATATAGACATACATACATACATACATACATACATACATACATACATACATACATACATACATACATACATGCATGCATTCATGCAGACATACATACATACTTACATACATACATACATACACACATACATACATACATACATACATACATACATACATACATGCATGCATACATGCATACATACATACATACATACATACATACATACATACATACATACATACATACATACATACACAGATACATACATATTTTGACTACCATCCACACTTTTTCCGTACATTGCATACATAGATGTATACGTTTATGCATGCATACATACATGCAGGCATGCATGCATGCATGCATACATATATACATACATACATACATACATACATACATACATACATACATACATACATACATACATACATACATACATACATACATACATACATATAGACATACATACATAGATACATACATACATACATACGTACATGCATACATATGTATGTACATATGTAGATAAATACATGCATGCATACATACATACGTGCATAAATACATACATATTTTGACTACCATTCACACTTTTTCAATACATAGATTACTCGCTTAGTAAGTTTAAAGTGAGAAACCATGTTTACAATCAATAAAACTAGAAAACAAAAACCCTAGAAAGATTTTGGAGTGAAAATCAGGGAAATTTTTATGGTCTAGAAACATCCTTGGTGCATATTACGATCCTCAAGATTAGAAATGAACAATTTTAATCTGTTTTCGGTACACCTTTCCGTTAACATTGTCCTAATCACCAAACTCTACCTTAGCCATCTACCAATATAAAATTTATTATGATTATTATGTAGAATGTAGATTTCATTACACACAAGAAAGGCAACTTCATGAATGTGTAGGCATCAAAGTGGGAATCTTACCTTCAAGACAACCTTCACATATATCTAAATTATCTGGTAGCTCGAATGAGGGTAAACTCTCAACCATACCTCTATTTTTGATACTTTTGAGAGCTCCAAAACTAATATGTCCAAATCCTTCATGCCATAGCTCCATATCTTCCACTTGTGACAAAGATTTGATTGCATATGCCTGACTGCTTTTTGACAAAACAAAGATCCCTCCTCTATGCTCACCTTGTAAAATACACTTGTCATCTTCGTATGGTAAGATCTTACAAAGATCTCTCTCAAATACAACTTTAGAACCATCACATAAAAATGCAGATATAGATAGCAGATCCTTCTTCATTTCACATACATATAGAACATCTGAAATCTGAAAATTACCACCTTCTCTTGACTTTAGGGTTATTGTACCTATTCCTACAACATCCAAATCATTGCCATCTGCTATAGTAGCTCTTCTACATGTAGAATAGGAAAGAGAAGAAAACACATCCTTGCAACCTGTCACATGCTTTGTAGCACCTGAGTCAAATATCCAAGGACTTGCTCAAAGAACTTGTAAAGCTCCCTCATCAAAAGCTACTTCCTCAATGGTGAAGAGGCATAAGAATCACCTTGACATTTCCTTTTTTTATCATCTTCTTCAACATTACTTGATGCCTTTTTCTTTTCTGTTGCAATCCTTTTATAACATGCTACTTTTAAATGTCCAGGTTTCTTGTAGTAAAAACATATTACTTCCTTCCTCTTAGAAGACTTCTCTTTAGATGTAGTAGAAACAGAATCTGAAGTAGAAGGTGAGATGGACCTACTTTCCTCCTTGGATTGCCTTTCCTTCTTATCCTTCTTCTTTTTACCCTTCGATGAACATGAAAGTTCTTCTTCATTTTCTTCCATTCTCTTCAACTGATCTTCATCTTGAAGTAACAAGATCTCCAGCTCTCAAAATTAACCTCTTTTCTCTTGTGGTAAGGGTAAGAGTGGTTATGAAAGACCGATATGAAATAGGAAGTGAACTAATTAGCGTATTTACCATTTCTTCATCTAATATCTCAACTCCTACATTTAGAAGTTGATCTCTCAAGTCAACGAGTCTCATAATGTGGGTTTGAATTGACTCACCAGATTTCATCCTTGTATTTGCTAGTTGTCTCCTCAAGTGAGCTTTCCTAGCAGGATTTCTGCTCTGAAGAAGATTTTCAAGCTTCAACAAAGCTTGTCTAGAACTTCTGCAAGATCTGATCTATGGTAGAATATGTTTTTTTTAACACTCATTGCTATGAATGAAAGTGCTAAAGAATCTCTAGCATCCCATATTGCCTGATCTTCAGTAGGAGGAACTGAAGGTAAATACCTACCTGTGAATTTGGATGTTGAAGTGGTTACCTCTTCTTCAGTTGGTTCTGGAATAGTAAATCCAGTACCTCTTGAAGCTGTTGTGGCTCCTTATTTGCCTTCTCCTCTAGGTGTTGTTAAGGATCCATTGATGATACTCCATAAATCCTTTGTCACTAAAATATTCATCATCATGAAACTCCACATGGGATAATTAGAAGATCCATCCAACTTGTCTTCTAATCTCACTCATCTTAACTAAGTTTGTATATCAATTATGCTCTGATACCAAGTGTTGGAATTTGGGGCGCAAGGATCATTCCAAACTAAAACCTTTTGAGCACCAAGTGTTGGAATTTGGGGCGCAAGGATCATTCCAAACTAAAACCTTTTGAGCATACGCACTTAATTAATTAAGATGATAAGTGAGAGATAGAAAGAAAGAGATCTTGAGACAATGATAGAGAACATAAGTTGGATGCTTACTCACTAAAAAATAGATGTCCAAATTCCAACATAGTTTAAATATGTAATTCATCGGAGTGCACCCATTCAATAGGTAGAGATGTAGAGAGGTTGACAGAGAAAAAAAAAAGAGAGTAAGAAAGATAAGGAAGAGAAAGAGAAGAAGGAGAAAAGAAAGAGATAGAAAATCAGAAAGGAAAGAGAAGGAGAAAGAGAAGAAGGAAAGAGAGAAGGAGAAAGAGAAGAAGGAGAAGAAGGAGAAAGAGAAAGAAAGGAAGAGAAGAAAGAGAAAGAACAGAAGAGGAGAAAGAGAAGAGTAGACAAAAATAAGAAGGAAATAGGAAAAGAGAGATAAAAAGAGATAAAGATAAAGGTAGAGAGAAAGAAAGAAAGAGATGGAGAGAGAGAGAGATAAAGAGATGAAAAAAAAAAGAGGTAGAGAGAAAGACATAGAAAAAGAGAGGTAGAGAGGAAGAGATAAAATAATATGAAGGAGCAAGAAAATGGATGAAAAAAGAGGTATAGGAAAGTTGAAAGTAAAGAGTAGAGAGAGAAGGAAAAGATTAGAAAGAGACAAAAGAGTAAAGAAAGAGAAAAAGAAAGATAGGAAGTAAAGGAAAGACCAAGGTTAGCATACCTACCTCTACTAAAATGGGCATATCTCTCTCATATGATGTCCAAATTGGATGATTGCACTTGGTATAGAAAGAGATTTCCAATAAGTGGCTGGAAGGTATGATGCAATAATTAAAAACCTTATATAGAGAGTATTTAATTCTCTGCATACTTCTTCAAATAGGTATGCTACCCACTCACCTAGCTCCATTGTTTTGGCCATAATTTTGTCATACAATACCCAAATTAAGAAATTCAAATTCATATATATTCTAAACTTCAAGGCTTTTGTTTGACTAGTTATATGCGATATTTTCAGCATTGAAAGCCATCCCTGCACAAGCTTTTAGATGGTTGTTGACTGGTGACAAACTCTTTTTGAGTGAATTGATTACTTAATTATGATAGTTAGGGCTTACTAATCATATTTTGAACCATTTTAAGTAGGAGTGAATTGACATTAATATCTTTCAATCATAGTTTTGCTCTCAAATATATTCATTTGAATACTTTGCATCAAAATTTACAATTTTGCATTGTTTTCTCTTCCAATTTTATGAAAACCACATTGCCGGAATGTGCATGAATGTTCGTTTCTACATAAATTCTATTATGCACATGAAGCCACACTAACTTATTTTGATTCATATAAGCATGCAGAGGTTGTTGTTGTGTGCTTGAAGATCTTTGTGCAAGTATTGGAGCCAGAAAAGACCTTCTTATGAGGGCGTGTAGTGCCCAACAACACATATTGGAAAAGTTTTTTATTTGTGGGTCTCTAGAGCTAAGACAGTGGTTTGCTTATGACTATGCTGATGCCTATCATTGTATCATGAATATTATTTTTTTGTGGCTTCATTTTCTTGCGGAAGTGTTGCCAAAAGTTTTGTAGCCACATGGTGTTATTATATGCCATGTGAGAACTAGAGTGATGTTGTGTTGTGAGAGAAAGAGGAATTCTTATATGTGCATAACTAAAAGCATTAAATTTGATTGACTTAAAGAAGAAGATGCATGAGTGGATGCATGCATACATAGATGATATGATTTCTAGAAAGGTGAAATGCATGATGCATTTTATGTCTATAGAAGATCATTTTTATGTATCACCATGATGAGTTAGGGTGAGCATGAAGTATGTGATAGAGGTACCATGCATAGGCTAATTGTGCCATTAGAAAGTAAATGAGAAGATATATTCATCAAGAACAATTAAGATGTGTTTTCTTCTAGTACCTCATGAGCACATGGACTGTTCCTCATGGGAGTCTATGTACTTGATATAGAATTTTATCCCAAGTCGACACAAGAGTGCTATGGCTATGATCATCAATACAAGTATTAAACGCTCATATATGATTGTTTGTGATATAGTTAATGAATGTGCAAGAAGCACAATGAATAGAATAACATCCATACATATTCACTTTCATTGAAAAGTGGATATTCTACAGAATCTATTTTTCTATGAGGTGATTTGGATTGTTGAATATTTTGCATTGATCTAGATGATCATCATATGCATGGATATGTCTCCATGTCATAATTCATTCAAGAGAATGAATGAGTATGTCTAATCATAAAGATTAATATGTCTTGTCATTTTTTAGATTTGAAAAATAATTGAGCAAATAGCTAGTGAGGTAGCAGCTTCATAGAGATTTGGATGCTTCTCTTTGAGGGAATGCCCAAATTTATTGAAATTTTGAAGGCAGGTAACTCATACTCTTTACTTTATGTTGACTAACTTGTAACTAATGTGGATGATTTTAGACAGGTCAAATGACCTTTGCACTAGAAGTGCTGCTAATAGTTGTAGAGGCCTGAAACAATTGACATAGGCCACTAAGAAAAGGCATTTCTCTTCATTGGTAGATTCACATTGCATGATTTTTGTTTGATATGAAAGCTTGACGGATGCATTTTATGGATACTAATTTTATTGTTTTTAAAGATTATTTTGGATCAAAAGATCTATGCACATGAAAGTGCAACCTCTGTAATTCATGAAATAATCAGAGACCATGTCACCTACAGGTGATTTGTTCTCTTAGCTCATTTAATTACTTTGAATAATTTTTCTTTCTAAGATTAGCTACATACTCGAGATGGTTCTTACAAAATTTCAAGATGAAATTTTTCTCCATTTAGGAGATATAAAAAAAACACTAAAAGTTACCACAAATATCTAAATACTATGAGATTTGTACCAATATGGGTAGATGGTAGTACCTATATGCTATGAAAATTTAGAAGAAATTGGATATCAATTGGTAGGTCAAATGACCTATTCTTCACAGAATAATCTCAAGCAAGGATTTTCCAAACAATGTTACATGAGTCTGATAAACACATGATTATTTCATATTCAAAGCTCCAATCTCAAACATTTTTCTTGAAGAAGCTACTCCAGTATAGACCCTATAGTATATCCAAAATTCAAAGATTTTGGAATGTATCGTCATAGTCAGAAGATATTCTAAAAGTGCAACATCATTGTTTTTAGGCTCACCTAAGCATAGGTATAGTAGAGATAGAATGATACATTTGAATGTATATTTGATTGAATTTTGAGTTGAAATTTGTTTGGAACAAACTAGATACATTTTTCTAGGGCAGAAAGAAATGAAATTTGGAGTTTGTTTTCTCAGTATAAGGGCTTCAAGAAGATGACCTTGTACATTTTCAAAGTTGGTCGTCAAGTGTTCGATCCTTACAATGAAATGGTTATAAAACTCTGAGAACATATCCAAATCAGGTACGTTTTGAGGCTAAAGAAAGCTTGCACAAAGTTTCATAAGCCTAGAGAAGTTTATAGCTTTTTCTTGATCAACAATTAGTAAAGATTAAGCTTTAATATGCTCCTATTGGAAATTGTTTATCCATGAGATATTATTGAAAGGAAAAGATTTTCCACAAGTTTTTATGATATTTTCTGATATAGTGTGTTCACCATGGGCTGGACATGTCCTACATACTTGTTTATTAATCATTATTTTATGATGACCATTCTTAATAGGACAGAGGAGACTTTGTCTAAATTTTTCAAAATATATTTAGTGCCATGAGAGCACAAAACAAGAGAACTTTAGTAGTTGTTCTCATACAAGTTGTATAGACTCCCATATCTTGTGAGTTAATATTTGAATCAAGTCACATGAGTTGATATTTGATGCAATGTGCTGAGAGTATTGTATTCCAGAGATGTACATGCTTCGAGGAATAAGAAGTTCCTTTCTCGTGGGATATCCAAGGCCAAAAGCCAGAGAGTTCATATGAGGTACCTACTCATGATGGCCAGATGAGTAGAGGAACCTTAGAGAGAGCTCTAGATGGTGACTATGTAAGGGCCATAAATAGGATGGGAGGTGAGTCCTAGACATGTCATTCCTCACTTCTTAGATTTAATGTCCTCATATCTTATCCATTGGCCTCTCTTATGGTTCCAACATCTTTCCCCTTGCTAAAGCCTTTTTTCCATAGCTTCTTTGGTCTTTGGAAATTTTGCAACTCAAGTTATTTGATTTCCTTATTAGGAAAACAAATAAAATAATTTTGCCTAACCTTTGTCGTGATTTTGCAATCCTAATTAATCTTGATATATGGTTTCATCATCTTCCAATTCTTTCGTATGAAGCAAACAATATTAGACCCTTTAGGAGTGAATGGAAATTGAGAAAACATCAAGATGAGTAGATCGATATCCTTCCACCCAACAACTCCCAGAAGCGTAACAGAGGATCTGTCTTGGAGAACTAATTTTGCCCAATAAGCTTCCACATTGCATCACACTTTGATAAAAAACTTGGAGTCCAATTTATCTGCCATACATCCCACATCTAGAATTTCAAATCCATTAATCTCTTTTCTTGTCAGCACACAAGGCCTAGTTCATTCTGGGCTTGCCCCTCCTATTGGGATCACCAATCCAGATGAAATTTCTACAAGTACTTTCTCCTTTTGCTAAGTCTTTGTCTTTCAGTCTCCAACGTGCTAGGAAACAAAAAATAGAAGAAATGAGGAAGGTAATAATCCCCATAGCATGCCCCACTAGGTTGAGTTGCATGCCTTTCTAGTAGGATAATTTAGTGTCTAGTTTGACAAGAACCCAAAAACTTTATGGAACATTTAATAATGAATTTTTCTTAGCATACAACATTAAAATTTTGTAGTGTTGGAAGTGATAACCATTAATTCAAAGTTAGGTCTTCACTTGTTTAGCTTGTGAGTGATAGATGTGATTCATTATTCTTTGCATTTGCATGGATCTATTGTCTTTGGTCTAGCATTTGAAATGAATTACCTTGATTGTCCAAAATTTCAATGAAAGGTGGAATATGAGATTTTTTCAATGAATTGTTGCCAACTTTTCAAAAATGCAAATGCTTTGCATATTATAATTTTCTTGAAAAGAGATGAATGGTGGGAAACATTGGTAATATTAGTTTTCTTTTTGCTCATTTCTCATAAGGCTACTATGTGAAGCAAAGTCCTTGGTAAGGAAAATATTTCTTTATTACCATCAGTGGAAACACTTTATTTAAGAAAGCATGTGTTCTGGATTACTGCATGTCCATGTTGGGGGTTCGTGCTCTCCAAATTCAGATGAATTGTATGAAAAAGGACTCTCTGAAATGCACATAAATTTGTAGCTTTGGGCAATAATCTTTTTAGCTCTTGAGAGGGACAAAACTCTCTTCTATCACATGAGGAGTGTGATAAATTTTTAAATATCTTTTTTCTAATGATAATGACAACATAAACACAGCTAGTTTTGTTAAAAAATACTTACCACAAAGAAAAACATATAGTGACTTTTCAACTCTAGATTGGTGAAAGGCCTTGAATGGACATGGCTATGAGAGATAGTGTGAAAACAAATAGTGGCATAAAACTAGTGAGAATGGTGAAAGGCCATAATGACATCATCTATCCATCATAGATGCTTGATTATGCTTCATTCGACATGAGGTATTTTGATTGGTCAAGTGGATCTCTCCACCTTTTCACTTCATCCTTTCTTTGACCTTCATCATGATAAGGTGAGATCGCATCCTCTAGGATTTATTGTGAGAGGAGTCAATAGGAGAGTGATTAAATCAAACTCCACACCACCTTCAAGAGAAAGAGCCTCCCATTTTTTGAAGACAATATTGGTCCATGAAGTTTTTTTTTTCCTTTTCCTGCTCTAAACTGCAAGCATCCACTTGGAAGCCAACGTGTTGGATAGAAGCTCCAAATGAAGCATACCCAATCCATCGAAGTCCTTTGGACTAAAGGAGATTTCCCATTTGATTTTTAACACGCATCCTTTGTTGAGATTTCCCTTCTAAAGGATTTTTTTACAAATTCTCCCCAACTTGAATAGCTCCTTTTTGCTAGTCCTCCAACAAGCCAATAAATAAATCATGGATGAGATATGAAACATATGGATCACCATCACCCTAGGTTGCATTTATTCGATTGAATAATGGAAAAATACCAAATATACTCATTTTTTGTGGATTTTTGAATAAAGGTGAAAAAAATAAGACATAGATTTGTGTTCAACCGAAAGACTTTTGATCGAAAGCGCTTTTGATCGAACATATTTTCATTCGAAAGCACTTTCAATAAAAAATATATTTCTTAGCAAAAAAATTATATATTTGCATTCGATCAAAAAGATAACTCCTCACTTACTATTTCACAAGTTCATACAAATCTACTACAATCATACCACTCATAGAGCCCTCTTCTAACCATTCCATTTAGGTATTGCTCTATTTTTTAGTTATTGTCTATTTTATTGATATGTTTATTATGTCATGCATATGTTATGATTTTCATATGTGTCTCTTAGATATTTAGTTTTATGTATTTTAATCATCAATAGTATACATGCTCAACTCACAAGAGCATTTCTTACTTGTATACATTGATTAATGAAATATAAAGTAAACCACTATTATGTTTTTTGACTTGCTACATTGATTCTTACTCTCACAATCCTATAGGATTGAGGAATAGATCTATTGAGATTGTTTGATTCACCACCCCGATTCCTACTTTCTCAACAGTATACAGAGTGTATAGGGACTATTGTGATTGTCTGATTCTTTGGTTCTTACTCTCACAATAGTCACTTAGATTCCTATTAGCATAAATACAATGTAGGTCACAAGGTGCATAGAAACTATTGTGATTATCTTATTCTTTGACTCTTACTTTCACAAGAGTTATATACAATCATGTGACAAGAATTATAAATAGAATAGTGAGTGTATATGAACTATTATGAATGTTTGATTCTTTGACTCTTACATTCTTAATAGTTACATAGACTCACTTCAAGATGATAATTGTACTCTCTATTTCATTCTAAATCTAATAATCTAACTATGTATCCATATTTTTATCCTTTCTACATACTATTGATCCATCTATCCATACACTTTATGATATATCTATTTATATGTGTAATTAAAATGTATTTAAGTACCTATCATTTTATTTATGAGACCTATTTTTTATTATTGCTTCTATGATATAGATTAGTGTTTAGAGATTTAATATCAATTTTGATTCAACTTTATCTCATAGTCATTTTTCTTATATTTGCACCCATGGCATGTAAAATAAATAAGCACGAGCAAAAGGTTTTGGAATATTTTGTCTACTCATACATGTATGGAATGAGAGAAGACAAAATCACTATAGCAATGCACATATCGAATTACAAGGATTTCATTGAAAAACTATCTAGAAGTACATATATCAATATTGAAGATAAATTTGGTACCTTCCCAATCTAACATGCATCACACTTGTTGATCATGTGTTTCTTTGATATGTTCGACAACCCTAGAACACTTTGATCTGTGCATATATCCTTCAAGGTTCTTTTATTCACATGAGCAAGTCTCTTATGCCACACTTCAAGCTCATTTAGGGTTTGAGACCCAAAGTTGAATAGAGCTATGTTGCTGGTTTTTCCTACTTCAAAAGTAAAGAGCCTACCATGCTTCTCACCTCTAGCTATCTTCCTTAAGCCTTCACATGGATCTTCCACAAAAGCTCCATGCTCGGTGAACCTAACTTGCAAGCCTTTTTCAACTATTTGGCCTATAGTTATTAGATTTTTAGTGATAGTGGGTACATAGAGAACCTTAATCAAAATGTTTGTCCTGCCATTAGAAGCTTTGACATTACCAATATTCTCCACATTGTGCTTTGGGTCACCCCCTGTTTGTACTTCATGTCTATGCTTTGGACTTTCCAAGTTAGATAGAAGAGCAATGTTCCCTGCAACATGATTCAAACATCCTCAATCTATGTAGAACAAATGATCATCTTCTTTACCTTCTTTGTGGCTTAGATTCGTGAGAAGCAATGAGTCTTCATGTGGTTGATCATCTGAATAATTGTTGTAGTCCCTTCTATTATAGCCTCTATTGCTATTGTTGAAGTTGTGTCCACATCTGACTCTATTGCTGCCATATCCACCTCTTCCACTTCCTTTCTGGGTCCTCCCATTGAACCAGCAATTCTGAGCGGTGTGGTTGGTCTTATCGTAGATGGCACAAGGTTGAGCATTCTAAACTTTGGATTTGTCTTGCTTTGGTCCTTTCTTCTTCCCTTTCCACTTGCTCTTGCTTGGGACGTTGTCTTGGGAAGTCTCTTCTTCATCTTCTTCCTTCTTTTCTTGCTTTGGTCCTTTCTTCTTCCCTTTCCACTTGCTCTTGCTTGGGACGCTGTCTTAGGAAGTCTCTTCTTCATCTTCTTCCTTCTTCTTGCCTTTCTGCTTCTTATCCTTCTTATCTACATATAGAGCACTAGTTGAATTACCATGATAGGAGTTACCTTCCTTTATGCTATTGTTGGCCTCTTGATTGAAGAGTTGTCCAAGAAAGATGTTGAAGTCTGGAGTCTGCACATCGATGATGAGATCATAAGCCATCCTCAAGGATTTCCATTGCTTATCACTTCAAATGCCATTGAGAATTTGCCTCATGATAGCCTCTTCTTCAATCAGATCTCCAATGGATGCTAACTAATCGCCAACCTCCTTGACCTTGGTAACAAACTCTGTGATGGTTTTTTTAGGTGTCTTCTTCATTTGGTTGAACTCGTTCCAAATATGATTCTTTCTTGCTTTGGTACTAACAAAAAAGAAAGTCTCGAGGGCATCCCAAGTCCCTTGAGATGTTTTCCATCCTGTAATATGTGGTTATAGAAAGTCAGAGATAGAGTTGAGCATGTACGACCTTGCTTGAGCATCCCTTGCACACCAAAGTGTGAGCTTAAATGTCTCCTCTTGTGTAGGTCCTCCTTTGGATCTTGGAATAGGCATAGGTTCATCACTTGCTACAATTCCATAAAGATTTCTACCTTGCAAAGAGGCCTCCATTCAGATTTTTCAAGCCATGTATTTGTGTCAATCAGACTTCTTTATCATTGAGGGAAAGCCATCATCTATCTTGATCTAGCTCTGATACCACTAAAAGAAACTTGGAGAAGCTTGTAGGAGGTAGAAAAGTGCGTTTCGAAGCAATGAAGTTTGGTCGAACCTGCTGGCACAAGACCTGCCCTTGAGCTTATGGAGACTAAAATAGACCTTATAGGCATGCGACGAGTGCAAAGAAATGCACTATGTACTTTTGAGCATCAAGAAGAAAGAGCCGATACAAAACAGATAGGTTCGCATGTTGATTAGCTCAAACAACTTACTATCTATGGAAGAGACAATGAACTTCAAATATCATAGACACGAGTGTGATTACAATTAGTAAAAATCCTTTATGGGAGTGATACACATAGGGTTGAGTGTCTAGAATGCACAGAAGTATAACGAATAAGCAAAATATGCTATAGGAATGAATCAAACACTCAACGATGGTACTTCCTATTTTTCAAGAATATGTAGAGATTGAACCTGAGATAGAAACATTGAGATTTCTTCAAATCTACTATGGATTAGATGCTTTAAAAATATATAGGCATAAACTAGACACTAATATCTTTCCAATGAGCCATCCTTCACTCTATTTGGAGCTTTGTAGAGAGAGCAGCAACCTCTACAAGATTATTGTTGGTGAAGAAGATGATGCAGAAAATTGAAAGAGCAAGACAATGATGGTCAGAAGTGTATGTATATTGCTTCCATGTATTGTACAAGTGATTTGAAGTCTTTATATAGAACCTAGGAGTGTTCCATGACTTCTAAAAGTGGAATTTGAATTCAAATAAAGGTGGGAATGGTCGTTGGAGGGAATCAAGTCACTTTCCTATAATCTAGGAAAAGTGAAGATCTAGTTTGATCTACTTTTAGGTGATTGATTGCTTGATTGAATGCAACTCAAACACAACAAATTAGTGGAATTGAGGCTCTTTCTTTATACTTTTACATGTGTAAATCTCAAGGCTTTTATAATGGTAAAAGATCCATGAAATAGCTTATTTTTTAAATACAATAAGTGAGCATAAAAAAAAAACTCTGCTATAGATATTCTTTTGACACGATAGCCTTTAAAGTAGATCAATTTGACTTCAAGCATAATGTAGGCTTGATGTTCCAACACTAAAAGTGCATAGATGTTATGAACAGTAGTCATTTGGCATGTGAGAGCAAAGTTCTCATCAAAATGAATGTCTCTTTCCTGAGCATAACCCTTTGCAACAATCATACGCATACCTATCAACTATTCCATCAAGATTATGCTTCACCTTGTATACCCACTTAGTTCCAAGAGTCTTCTTCCTAGAAGGCAAGTCACATAAAGACTAGGTACCACTTTTAATGTTAACATCATATTTTTATTGCGTAGCGGCCATCCAAATTTGTGAATTTTGTGCTTCATCAAATGAAATAGGCTCATTTTCATCACAGAGACTAGAGGAAGCCGTGGCATAGTAATCTGATGCAAAAGAAGCACTATGAGAGCCTGAGTGAGTACTATATGATAGAAATGCATCTTATTTGCTACCATGCAAAGTCTGCACTAGACATTTTGGCATAGTCTTTTCCTCCACAATATCAACTCTCTCACCAATAAGTGCCTCATGTAAATCTCCATGAGAAATGGAATGATATGCATCATCACATGAAACTTATAAAGGCTAAGAAGTTGCCTCATTAGGACCAGCACTAGACTATCCACGTGTAAAAAGAGGGAACAAAGTGGTCATACATGTCTTTGGAGCTAACAGATGTCTCCTTTGTACATAAAAGTAATAGCTGAATAGAATCTTCCACAAAAACAACATCATGGCTAGCCAAATGCATTTAGTCTCTGGATTAGATAGACAATAGCCTTTTCTTTCAGAACTGTACCAAACAAAAATACATTTCAGTGGTTTATCATCTAATTACTTTCATTGTTGTCCACATAATAATGCATATGCCAGACAACCAGAAACATGCACGCGAGCAACAGATGGTTTACGACCATGTCAAGCCTCATATGGAGTGATAGACTACAATGCCTTAGTAGGACACCTCTTAAGTACATATGGTGCACACATAATAGCCTCAAGCTAGAAACTATGTGGTAAAACTTGACTCTTGACCATACACATCACCATCTCCATGAGTGACCTATTCTTCCTTTTAGCGAATCCATTTTTTTGGGGTGTTATGGCATTGTACACTGATGTTCTATCTCAAGATCAGCTACAAATGCATTAAAGTCAGAAGACATATCCCCCCCAATCACAATGGTGGATTCCCATTTTACATGCTCGTAGATTTCTAGTCAAAACCAAGAACCGTTTGAAGCATATAAATTCTTCGGACTTTCCTTTCAATGGATATACCCATGCATGCCTAGAAAACTCATCAATGAAAGTCATGAAGTAAAGATAGTTTCCATAAAAGGGTATCTGCATAAGACCATTAACATCACAATGAACAAGCTGCAATTTTTGAGTAGCTCAATGCAAGAGAACAAGGATTATGACCACCACATGCTAGAGAGATCACTCTCCTTCCAACCAAATGCCTCTATATATAGCTCTCTCTAGGGGACTGCCTTCTTGGGCAGGTGGATACTAACCATCCAAGTGTCAGCCATGTAACTACATGTGCACCAAGTGTCCTAGTTAACTCGAGTTAACTCAAGTAAATGCTTCTAGAAGGTTCTAGATCTCTTTGGGCAAAATACTCTCCCCATGTCCCGCATGGGGATTGAACCCAAGACCTCTTCCTTCACATCCTTGAGTCTTAAGCACTAAGCTAAGTGGATCACTTGTTCACAAGAGCACAAGACCTCCTAGTAAGTCTAAAACTCGAGATCTTTGGTCATACACACGGATGACCAAACAGTGCCCAATTTCACATCCGTCTGAACCGGCCAGACCCTTGGATCATAGACTTACTTTATTACACTCAAAGTGAAGCATCTTTTGGGAATGAGGAACAGTGCATTTTTCCCAAAATATAGCCTTCACAAACATGTCTACAAGCTGCCTCAATTTTGGGCAAAGAGGACACCATTATAGATTTATGTAGGCATAGAAAACTAGCAAAATTGAGATGACTAAAGCATTCATGCCAAAGCTTTGCATTTGATATAGCCTGGCAATCATGTACTACACATGCTGAATCATTCACAGACTTTTCATAGTCTATGAGCCTATATAGCCCATGACATAAAATGCCAGAAGCAATAATGACATCACCATTTGAGAGATGATGAACTGTACATCTATCATCAACATATTTCACAACCAAGCCAATCTTGGCTAAAGCTGAAACTAATAATAGATTCTTCTTGATCCCTAGCACAAATAAATCATCCAAAAATGTAAAAGTACCATCACTAGTAATCAAAATGATTTTACCAACTCCCATGATAGGATAATAGGAGTTGTTGGTGCATGTGACAGTATTCCCTATAGGGACAAGCTCGAGTGAAGTGAAGAAACTACGCTGTGAGATAAAATGTTTGGTTGCCCCACTAGCAAAGTACCATACTATTAGAGTACCAAACATCTAAGTCTACTCTAGATATATATTGTTGATGAGAAGATGGGTCATAAATGCAAACATTGGTAAATGCCCATTCTTCATTCTGCACAAGATTAGTAGACTCTGTTTTGGGTGTAGAGGCGTATGCAACAACCATTCCAGCCTCTTTCTTCCTTGCCTCTTTAGAAGCCAATTTTGGAAAACTCTTTATGACATGATCATTTCATTTATAATATTTGCAAAACAATTTTGGTTGTTATATTTTCTTCTCGTCTTTGTTATCCTTCTTTGATTCCATAGAATTAGTAGATTTTGCTTACTAGTAGAGAGCTCCATTTACCTTTGCCCTTCTAGCTAGCCGAGAAATCTTGATTTGCATCATGCACAATGGATGTGTTCTGCCTAGACTAATCTTATTGCAACAGAACAGAGACTTACTCCTCAAATGTTAAGGCATTTGGATTTCCTTTCATCATCAAACAAAGAGTAGAAGAGAAACTCTGATATAAGTTGGGAAGACCATTCTTGATAGTCTATACAAATGGTCTATTAAGCAAGACTACATCAGTAGAAATAAACTATTTCTTCAAGTCTTTGATCTTTCTCAGTGTCCAAGGAGTCTCCTTCATTCATGTGCTCACTCTCTAACTTTTTTTAGAGATAAGAAACCCTATCCTCATTCCTTGCCTGCTATAAATTCGTAAGTGTATCCCAAGCATCCTTAGCTGTTCTACAAGAGCAAATGTGAGGAATAATGGCATGATTGATAGACAAGGCTATCAATGCATATGCATAAGCATCTCTTCCATCCCACGAAATTTTCTCTATAGTAGGTGCAAGAGGAACCGCAACAAGATCATGAACATGAAGAATACCACCATCTTCAATGCCGTCTCCATCACGTTCAATAATTCTGTTTGCATCTGTAATAAGACATTTTTCAACAACCTACAGAATGTTCCACAATCCTTTTGTAGCCAATACATGATGCATCGTATAAGCCCATCATGGGTAACGGATACTTTCAAACTTATCCTCAACAACCAACATACGGAATACATCATTGCTTTCAGCCATGGCTACTAACTAAAAATACCCTGATGTAGAAAAATGACTATATCTCAAAAATTTGAACCGAACTACCCTATCAAGTTCAGCCAAACTTGTAGCAGACTTTAAGACACTTATACTAGAAAACCAAAACCTATAGATATCTTGACACAAAAAGATGAAATTGCATGCACAAGTACTATGATAGTGCATTCAAAGGTCAAAATGAGCTCGGAATGCAATTTCTACACCACAAAGCAAAGCAGTTTTGATCTCCTCATCACGCTGAGTATGCTCACCAATTTTTGTGTGATTTTGAGACTATGAAAAGAGGGTGTCCACCGTACCCTACATGAAAGGATGACATGTTCTAATACCAATTGTTGGAGTTCAAGGTCTATCAAAGCATGTGAAGATCTCAAGAAAGAAGAAGAAGCTTGGATCACAACACACAATACTAAATATATTACCAAGAGAATGTACAAAGATAAGTAGTCCATTAGGGTAATAGGCATATATACATGTCGAGGGAAAAGAAACCTCCAAAAGAGGGAAGAAAGTGCCCCAATGGTCCTCGTGTGTTCAACACATCAATATCCAGATCTATCAACATATTGTGCTCAATGGATTATTGGAATTCAAGCTAGCTCTTGTACAAATGTTTGCAGATCAAAGATGGGAGGCATGGCTAGAGATGTATCCTTCTTATTGGGTTGCAGCTTGAAAGTGTATGTCTTTAATACAATCCTAACATCTTTTGCATAATCCTAGAAAAAAATCATCGGTATCACTAAATATTTTGTGGAAATTTTACGAGTTGTTGATGCTAATAAGTTTGTGATACGAAAAGGTTATTGGATTATGGAAAGAGCTTTTCAAAAATTGAAAGACTTTAATCAATTCTTATTTCGAGAAAAAACACAGACTATATCATTAGTAAAGTAAAGATGGGTGCAAAGGCATACTCATTTGTATGGAACAATGTTCATCTTGGATCCATCATTTTATCTCAAGGATCAAGTATCAAACAAAAAAATTATGGAAAATGTGTGTCACTTTTTACTTCCAAGCACAGATCATCAAGATGAATTCCACCAGAGAGTAGCTTATCTAAATCAAGATGGATGTTCTAGAGACTTATGGAACATTGAAGTGATTCAAAAGCATCCACCTCCTATATGGTGGAAAGAGTAGGGAGGTGAATCAGTGGAGTTCCAATATATACCTATGATGAAAGTGCTTTTAGTAACAACTTCAAGGGACAATTGTGAATCTAATTGGAGTGCATATGATTTTCTTCATTCAAATGAATAAATCACTGAAGTGTTCACATGCCAATGATTTTCTATACATTTTTTGTACTATGCATTTGTTACATCTCCAACCAAGATAGCTTCTACAACATCACAAAAAGCTTTTGGATAATTCCAAACTCATTAAAGTTTAACATATGATTCATGGAGTGATCATGATTTAGATGTAGATCATAGTGAAGGTTCAAGCATAGAGGAAATAGATGATATGGTACCTACAATAGATTATGATATTCAAAATGAAAAAAATAATTTACTTTGAATAAGTTGATTAAAATCAATTGCAAAAATGTTGTCTTTATAATAAAGTTTATTCTTTGATTACAAAAAGTGGTTTGTCTATTCGCTGTTTTGTTGATCGAATAATTCATCGGCAGTGAAATGATCAAAAGATGAGGATGCCTCTCTTAGTCTTCCATATGAGTTCTCATATGCAAAAGATATTTATAAATTTTTCAATTGATTTAAATCATCAACTCTCTTTTGTTGATCATCAATTGCTCTTCGTAATCTAGGAATTGTTAATACTTAATTGTATAGTTCTGTTCCTTGTGATGTTAGATCACGGATAAGGTTATGTTGTTCAAGTTGTAGAATGTAGGGCCATTTTCAAGGAAGAGGGTCTTCGTGTCCTTGATTACAAAATTGTACACAATTTTGAGGAGGATCCAAACCTATACCTACATTGTTTGGGAAATCATCCCAATCTAAACATTGATGAAGAATATCTTGTACAAAAACTCTTTGAATGAAATATAGAGTTATTTGATTAATATTTGGTAATGATCTTTCAACTTGAACAAAGCATCGAAGTAGAGTTTCTTATAATCCTTTATGTTGTACCTCATAAATATCTTATAAAGTTATTTCTTTTGCCCTTCCTATTACTCAAAAGAGAACATCACAAAAAAATGATTCGAACATAGCTTTTTTACTTCTTTTAGTGATAATGGTTCTCCTTCTAATCCCTCTTGTTCTAGATCTTGGTGGAATAAAAATGCTAATCCCGATTGCGCCTATTGAGTGTTCTCTTCACAAAAAATATTTTGAGATTTAGCATGATCAAGGTCATTATTCACATATGGCATTCTTGCCATGTTTTACTTTCAAATCTATAAAACAAAAACACTAATTTTAACTTAAACCAATCCAAATCATCTAATTCACATAAATCAAATAATTCAAATGACAACACATCATTTAATCTGCATAATTGAAATGAATTCAGGTCATTTAATCCACATACTTCAAATGATACCACTTCATTTATTGAATATAATTCAAATGAATCTACATCATTTAATCCACATAATTAAAATGAATCCACATATTTCAAATGAATCCACATCATTTACTCCACTTAATTCAAATGATTCCATATCATTTACTCCACTTAATTCTAATGAATCTATATCATTTAATCCACAAAGTTCAAATGAATCCACATCATTTATTCCACTTAATTCAAATGAATCCACATATTTCAAATGAATCCACATGAGTTACTCAACATAATTCAAATGAATCCACATCATTTAATCCACATAGTTCAAATGAATCCACATCATTCAATCCACTTAATTCAAATGAATTCACATCATTTAATCCACATATTTCAAATAAATCCACATCATTTAATCCATATATTTCAAAATGAATCCATATAATTTAATCCACTTAATTCAAATGAATCCACATCATCTACTCCAATTAGTTTAAATGAATCAACATCATTTAACCTTTGAATCCATATCATTTACTCCACATAGTTCACATGAATAGAGATCAGTTATTACACTTAGTTCAAATGAACCTACATCATTTAATCCACATAATTCAAATGAATGCACCTCATTTTCTCTACTTGTTCAAATGAATCCATATCATTTAATCCACATAGCTTAAATGAATACACATTTTTTCAATATGTTCTCAATCCATCTGTAATGGATATCTTTAAACCATATCACATTAGATTAGAGAATACTCTATGTAGTTCATGTGCATATACTCTTTTTGATACATCTCTATCACATGCTACTTCTAAAATATATTTAAACTTATAAACTCCAATGTTTTAATTAGATAACTATTTCAATCTATGTATTTCAAAAGTTCCTACATAGGTATTGAAATCGTATATGTCTCTTGCATTTGATTAAATGGCGGCTAGTGGATACACATTTGTGTGCATTCCACCATTACTTTTGGCTCCAATCATTTCTAGTTGATTTTTCCAAATGATGTAGCTTCAAAAAACCTTTTTTTGTTTGCAAACGCAATGCTCTACCAAAATCACATAGTCCGATATAAGCATGCACAACTTCAAAATCCAACAAAATATTGCGTGGATGGAGATCATTATAGTAAATGTTATAGGTGTGTATGAATGATACTATTTGCAATAATCCATTGATGAGCTTCTAGATATTGGTCCTCACAATTGTTATATCTCCTTTCATGTCTTTAATACTTCTACTTTGTGGTACGTTTAAGTATTCTTTTTTCATTTTCTCCAACCACATGTCTAAGGTACCACCATTCCACAATATGAAAATCAGACAGAAGCTCTTGCTATGATGCCTATCCAATCCAAGTTGATTGATAATTCCACTAAACATAACAATTAAAATTATGGCTTCATTCATGGCTTCGTTCTCTCGTGTCTGTATGTCACTACCATGTAATTTGAATAACTTTGTGGGAAAGATCTTGGTGATGAATATGAAGGGGGTTATTCTAACTTTATGGATCATTCTAGATTATCCCTCCCCCAAGAGAGTTGCATCTTTGAAATGAATAGATGAATATGGGAGCAAACAAATATTATTTGATGTTTAATCTCTCATATTTAGTTGTATATCTTTTGCATTTGGATCTATTGTTGGTCTCTCTCCTTTTTTAGTCATGTTGGGTCTCACTTGCTTTCCTCTCTCCATTGTTTGATAATGTTAATCTACAAATTTGATTTTGTTGATGAACCTAGGAATTGTGGTGGTATCCAATGCCGACGACTCTCCTCGTTTGATTATCTATCGAAAGATATGAGTAAGCTCTTTGGACATTTGTTTTTCTAATACTTGTGATCGTGTTGATACAAAGACAACCATTCAACCACAAAAGCTACATCCACAACAATTTATTGGACTTAGTACATAGAGATGTATGGGGACCAAGTCAACAACCTTCATTGGTAGGATCAAGGTATTATTTCTCATTTATTGATGACCATAGTAGATGGACTATTCTTTGCTTTATCAAGAGTAAGAATGAAGTGTTTGATTGCTTCAAGAAGTATCTAGCACATGTGGAGAATCATATAGGTAGATCACTCAAGAAGCTGAGATTAGATGGAGGGCGAGAATACTTCTCCAAAGAGTTTGATGAGTTCTTCCAGGATAAATGTATCAAAAGGGAAGTGACTACCATGTACTCTCCTCAACTAAATGGTATCCTCGAGAGGAGAAACAAGATATTCGTTGGATCATCCAGAACAATGCTTGAAGAGAAGAACTTGCCTTATTATCTATGGGCAGAGGCTATTTCAGTTGATGTGTACCTTGTCAATATACTACCATCCAAAGCACTTCAAGGTATGACTCCTTATGAAGCATGGCATGGAAGAAAACCTAGTCTTGGAAATTGCAAGGTTTTTGGTTGTTTGGCCTATGCTCATGTACCATCACAAGTAAGAGGTAAGCTAGATGAAAGGGAAACAAAGGTAGTGTTTATTGGATACGTATTCAACTCAGATGGGTTATAGGTTCTATAATCCTTCAACCAAGCAATTCACTACAAGTAGAGATGTTTTGTTTGAAGGACACAGGTCTTGGTATGATGAAGACAAACAAAAGGTAACTCTACCATATGATCTTGATTTTGATTCTCATCAATTAGGAACCAAGCATGATACAGAGCTCCAAGATCCAAGAAGTTATACAGACGGTGAACAAGATGAAAGGGAAAAGGATTACAAGTTATGGAAGTCAAGAGGCAAAGCAAAGATGCAAGAGGTTGGAGAATACTCCAAAGAAGCACCAAGAAGATCAACACGAGAGAAGAAAGAGCCAGAAAGGTATGTATACAATTCCGCATTTGTTACGAAGCATTCAATCTACTTGGCAAAAAACTCCTTTTTAGAGGAACCCTCAACCTATGAAGAGGCAAATGGAAATCCTAATTGGGAAAAGGCCATGAAAGAAGAAATGGATGCATTGAAGAAGATGGACACTTGGGATTTGGTTCCAATGTTGCCGAATCAAAAGCTAATTGGTTGTAGATGGGTATATAAAGATAAAATAAATTCAGATGGATCAATTTGCAAGTACAAGGCAAGATTAGTTGCCAACGGATGCTAACAAACTCATGGTATAGACTATGAGGAAACATTCTCACCAGTTGCAAAGATGACTACACTTAGGACATGGATAAGTGTAGCTGATGCAAGGAATCCGAGACTCCTCAAACTGGATGTGAAAAATGCATTCTTAAATGGTTGGACACACACACACACATATATATATGTATGTATGTATGTATGTATGTATGTATGTATGTATGTATGTATGTATGTATGTATGTATGTATGTATGTATGCACGTGTAAGGAGAGAGAGAGATACATAGATACATAATTTTGTGCATACATATATACATACGTAGATACATACATGGATACATACATTGACTACCATCCTCATATTCCATTATGCATAGCATCGACTAAATACTACCACGTCCTCACTAACATCATTTATTAACTAGTATTCAATTGATACTATGCATAATGATTTTTTTTTTTTAACTTTCATGATGTAACATGAATGTTTCCATTCTTTGTAGCTATTAGAAAAGAGTTTTTACTAGAAACATGAGGCTTTAACTAAGATGCTGATAATTCTTAACATTTATGAGTATCATCTAATTAATAAGAGTCTAAGATTTATATTCATAGGTGCACCAATAGTATCTTAGTCAATTATCTAAAAACATTAAGATGATTTTAGGATATGTGTAATGTGATATGAAAATTCAATCTCCTGTTTCTCAAAACTCAGTTCCAAAAAAAAACTATTAGAGTAACTACTCAACACTTCAACAACATAGAGAATATATAGTCTTATGTTTTGTAGAGAAAATTGCGACATTTAACAAGATGCCTATTCTTCTTAGGATCTACCTTATTTTGGTTAGAGTAATTTTGTGTTCTCTTCTTCCCCATCCCCGATCCCCAATTTTAAGAAATATAGAAAAGAAAAACATGAAATTGATTAAGAAGAAACAAAGTACCTTAATAGGGACAAAATAACTTGCCTTGCTTTTTTTCTTTGACTCGTCCTCTTTTTCGTTCTTTCACTGCCTTGTGATTTTTCTTAGAACTCATGAGCCTTTGTCATCTTCGCAACAAATATCCTTTTCAGCATGAAAAATATTAGGTTTCCATTATTTTTTTTCCTGTACAAATCATATTCAAGATGCTTCCCATGAAAAAATTACTAGTCTTAAATACAAGGGAATATCTTTATGAATCATAGCAGTAGTTAATTTTTACCCATTTTAGTAATCATGGATATACTGTGTTATAACATTATAATGTTTTTAGTACCAATTGTACCCAGTGTTGCTTTCTAAAATTTAGAGAATGACATATGACAATATATTCTATTTTGTTTGTGGAGATTTAAGAATGTAAATCTTCATAATATTTTAGACTTTGATAATGTAACATCAATTTTTCCATTCTGTTTAGACATTGATCTAATCAAGATTTATCAGACTAGGGGCGTTTCCATAGAAGACCTTCAAACACATGAGACAAATCTGAATTCCATCAAAATAGGTTTTGTAGTTTTCTTCTTGTATCCAAGAAGGGTGCTCAAAAAACATATTTTTTTTCATTGGGGGCTTCTGTATGGTGCTTCATGAGATGAAGAAATCAAGAGATTTCCTCATGTATTATCCTGTAAATGCCGCCAATATCTCACAAGATCATGAGTGACAAATTGTACTTTGAGGGTGATAATCATAATAGTACTATGCGCATTTCAAAGGTTGCTCTACTGATTTTCTAAGCACTGAAGAAGCTCAGAGGTATTGTTGACATGATCATTGTGAACCTCACTCACAAATGGGGAGTTGATTAGACGAGAGGGCTATGGAAGTATAGATTCATATGTGCATGGTGACTGCTCAAGTGTATCAAATACATTGTCTTGTTGTGGGAAAGCATCTATTATTGGTTACACAGATTCTAACTATGCTGGTTGTGTAGACCATCGTTAGTCCACATCAAGGTACATTTTTCATTTTGTTGGGAGGGATATCTCTTGGAGATCTCATCTTCAAGAATGTACGACTATATTTACCACAGAAGTAGAGTATGTTGCAGCAAGTGAGGCATGTAAGGAAGCATTGAGGTTTTCTCTTCTTTCTTGTGATATGGGTTTACCTCAACATGTGTCTCGTTTGCTCTGTGATAATCATTGCCATTGCTTTGGCTAAGAATCCAATCTATCTACAAAGACCAAACACATTGATGTGAGGTATCACTTCATTAGAGATTTCTTAGCCACTCAGTGCATTGTTCTTGAGAAGGTTCACACTCCAAATAATGCTACAGATGCTTTGACTAAAGCTCTACCACATGATAGCTTTTGACACTATTGTCACTTGGTGGAGGTTACTTGATTCATGATCGTACGCATTCACTTGTGTATTGTGTAGCATGCCCATCACGTGTCAGGTATAGTTTGTATCCTTGTACTCAGGTATCCTTTATCATTCTTTATTTTTCTCCCATAGTTGCTTTGGCCATATTGCCCTTTAGTGGGAGATTGTTACCGTTAGTGTCCATGTGAAAGGCCAAATGGCCATAAGACACTTCTTTGTATATGTTCTTTAATAAAACATATAGTGGCCTAGTCTCCGTGAAACTGTAAGTTTGACCACATTTGTAACACCTAAGAGGTCTATGTTCATGCTCTCTATGTATTCAATTTTTTGCATATTTTGTAGCCTCTGTGCAGAGTATTGTGTGGGGTGCTTGGAGTTTGATTTTCTACTCCAATGATATCATTGTGGAGCTCTCCAAAATGAGAGCGCACTATGGTGCATCACCATCGGAATACTTCAGTGTGTGTGTGTGTGTAAAGGAATATACATACATGCATACATAGATGTATACTTTCATGCATACATATAGACATACATACATACATACATACATACATACATACATACATGCATGCATTCATGCATACATACATACATACTTACATACATACATACATACATACATACATACATACATACATACATACATGCATGCATACATACATACATACATACATACATACACAGATACATACATATTTTGACTACCATCCACACTTTTTCCGTACATTGCATACATAGATGTATACGTTTATGCATGCATACATACATGCATACATACATGCAGGCATGCATGCATGCATGCATACATATATACATACAAATATACATACATACATACATACATACATACATACATACATACATACATACATACATACATACATACATACATACATATAGACATACATACATAGATACATACATACATACATACGTACATGCATACATATGTATGTACATATGTAGATAAATACATGTATGCATACATACATACGTGCATAAATACATACATATTTTGACTACCATTCACACTTTTTCAATACATAGATTACTCGCCTAGTAAGTTTAAAGTGAGAAACCATGTTTACAATCAATAAAACTAGAAAACAAAAACCCTAGAAAGATTTTGGAGTGAAAATCAGGGAAATTTTTATGGTCTAGAAACATCCTTGGTGCATATTACGATCCTCAAGATTAGAAATAAACAATTTTAATCTGTTTTCGGTACACCTTTCCGTTAACATTGTCCTAATCACCAAACTCTACCTTAGCCATCTACCAATATAAAATTTATTATGATTATTATGTAGAATGTAGATTTCATTACACACAAGAAAGGCAACTTCATGAATGTGTAGGCATCAAAGTGGGGTCCTAGAAAGTGCAAGATACGACATACAATTATGTGGAGTATACATTGGTCATATAAAAACACCATCCTCAACATTTACATTATGATGGATCAAGTAGATTTGGGTTACATGTCCATATTTGATTTTGTTTTCTCCCACCCAAGCTCTTTTATTGAACATTTCAACAATACTTTCTTCCATAGATCAGTATCCCAAAGCGGAAGTGTTGTACACTATCAACATAGACATATAATTGTGTTTTTTTTATGTACTCTATGCAAGCATGAGACACTTCATTTTTCATGATGTGTATTAAAACTTCAATTTCATATATAAGTTCTATCAACATCTACATTAATAAACCTATATTTCTTGGAGTTATCCTAACTAGAGTACCATACAAGGGTCAAAGAATGAAATTTTTATTTTTGGAAGGAATTTCCACCATTCTTTGCTTTCTAGTTAAAAAATCACACATACTGTACAAACCACAAAAGTGTAATTTCCTAGAACAAACCTTAGAGGAATTTATTAACACTCAAACAAGATAGCATACACACACACACACACACACACACACATATATATATATATATATATATATATATATATATATATATATATATATATATATATATATATATATATATATATATATATATATATATATATATATATATATATATATATATATATATATATATATATATAGCCTAGAGTTTTTCCTAAAGGGACGAGAGTTTGAATAAGCTGCTGATAATTATTATCATTTACATGAATACCATAATGTTAATTAGAATTTAAGATTTATATTCATAGGTGTTTCGTAGATATCTTCGTCCATTTAACAAAGTAACTACTCAACACTCTAACAACATAGAGAAGTTATAGAGTAACGTTTTACATAGAAAAATGTGACTTTTAACAAGATTCCTATTCTTCTTAGAATCTATGTAAGTTTTCTTACAATAATTCTCTGTTCCTTCCTTGCCCATTCCCCATCTCCCTTTTTAAGAAAGAGAGACAATAAAAACTTGAAATCGATTGAGAAGAAACAAAGTATATTATGAGGAACAAAGTAACTTGCCTTCTTTTTCTTGACCCTTCACCTTTTCTGCTCTTTTGCTGCCTTGTGATTGATCCTAGATCTCATGTGCCTTTTTTAATCTTCGCAACGAATATCCTTTTCAACATGCAGATTATTAAGTTTCCGTAATCGTTTCTTTTCTTTATAAATGATATTCAATATGTCAGCCATAAAAATATCTACTGGTCTTAAATACAGTGGAATATTCTTATGAATCATAGCTGTAGTTAATTTTGAACCGTTTTATTAATCATTGACATGCTCTCCTCTAACATTAGAATGACCTTAAGTGCCGAAAATGCCATGCTTTGGAAGTTGAAGGATAATAGTTAACGTACTACGCGTTGCTTTCTAAAATTTACAGAATGACATATGATAATAAAGTTTGTCTTGTTTGTGGACATTTAAGACTGTTTATCTACACACTTTTTCTAAAATTTCATGGTGTAACGTCAATGTTTCCATTTTATGCAGTTATCGCTCCGATCAAACTTTACTGCACTAGGGGTGTTTTCATAGAAGAACATTAAATGCAAGAGACAAAGCTGAGTTCCATCAAAATAGGTTCTGTATTTTTCTTCATGTATTCGAGAAGTACCTCACTTCGAGGCTGCTAACAATAACAGTAATATGCACATTTCAAAGGTTGCTCGACTCATTTTCTAAGCGCTGAGGAAGTTCAGAGGTACTCTCCACATGATCATTGTCAATCTCAATCACAAATGGGGAGTAAATTTGACTAGAGGGCAATGGAGGTATAGATTCATATGTGCATGGTGATTCCCCAAGTGTATCAAACACTCTGTCTTGCTATGGCTGATGCACCAAGGTGTGTGGTCTTATTCGAGAGCTAAGCAATGAAACAAAGGCTCTTATGCTAGGCCAAAATGTGAAAAATGGAGGACGTGAAACACCTCTCTTTTTTCACTCTCAAGGAGCCAAATAGCTACGGAATATTCTCCATCATGGTTGTTGCTCTCTGCACCCTGATGATTGATCTATCAAGGAAGCCATAATCATCAATCAAGGAAGCCATGATAGGTGAATGTCAAGATGTGAAACACCTTTTTTTTCAAAAGAAAGTTTAGTAGAAGCCTACTCTTTCAAACTTTAATTAATAGAGAATACAAATGTACAAGTGAACCGGCCTAGCACCCATAGGACCAGTTGTATCCAAATAGTAGGGGTTGCATATAGATTACTAAAGAGCTTTAAAAAGAAGGTTGATAACCCCCTCGTCCCGCTTATGTGGGGCCCACTTAGTTTTGATCTAGTTCCTCTCTAGGAAGAACACTCTATGACGTCTAAATTGCGGGGGCTTCTTACAATCGAAAATTATTTTGCCAAAAAAAAAGAGATTTCTTGATTGAAAATTCCTTAGGAGGGCTTCCAAAGTTGGTTGCACACCTCTCTTTCTTCAACAAAAACCAGACCTTACCAAATGTCAATGATAGCCTTGTGGATGGACCTCCCCTTAATGAACCCTGTTTTATCCTCACTTATCTAATCTCGAAGGTGCCAAGTTTGCAATCACCTTCGCTAGGATCTTGCAACGTGTTTGGAATATCATGATTGTTTGCTAGTTTCCAATTCTATTTTTGCTTCCTTTTTTTTTTTTGTAAATGAGCTTGATGAATCCCTCATTGAGACAACTCGGAAGCACATCAAAAGACATAGCCTCTTTCCAAACCAGACATAGAGGAGAGGCCACCATACGCTTGAAGGCCTTGAAGAACGCATTGGGAAGGCCATCTAGCCACAACCTCTTGCCATTAGGAAGGGAATCAATTGCCTTGAGAATGTGAGCATCCGAGATGGAAGTTTTACAAAGATCTTTTTGTGGGATTTTTCTGGTTCTTATGCGTGAGATGGTGTCCATACAAGCCGCATCTATGAGGACAAAGAGGTTTGGAAACCCCCAAGAGCTAGATAAAGTGATTGTTAATAAGTGTACTATTTACTTCATCTATTTTGCATTCAACCCCATCGGCATCCAACATGAGTGGGATTGCTTCCTTGGACTGCTTCTTCTTGAGAAGGCTACACATCTCTTTCTTTCTTTGAATTTCTTCTTTGTATCTCATCATGCTTCTGATTTTTCAAAGTACACTCTAGTATTGTGAGTGGCCTTTGTTAACTTCACCTCCAGTCGTAGCCTCGGATAAAGATTTTACCTTCTAGTGCAATGAATGGCTTGAATAATCTTATGAGCTCTAGCCAAGATGTAATGGGTATGCAGAAGAGAACTCCTCCAACACCTCGCTAGCAAGGAGAAGGAGACAAAGGCCTTGCTACAAGCCTCAGTAATCTCATGCTAGACCGAGGGGAGAGAGAAAGTTGTCAAAAACACCTATTTGGAGAAGCTAAGGAAGAATCTCTTAATGATTGATATATATATAATTTTTAAAGGGAAGTCTAGTAAACCTATTCTCCAAAGCTTTAATTAATAGAAAGAACAATCTTGTAAGTGAACGGATCACGCACCAATGAGAACCCTTGCATCCCATAAAGTCGGGATTTCTCAAAACATACCATAAAACCATACAAAGAAGGTTTATAACCCTTTCATCCCTCTCATGGGGGCGCACTTGCTTTTAATATTCTTGCTCTTGAGAAGGAAACCCTTTGTGATATCTAAACAACACTGGCTTCTTGCAATTGGATATTATTTTGCCTAAAAAAGAAAAGACATTTTTGGATCCACCATTCTTAAGGGAGGCCACGGAAGTTGGAAACAAACCTCTCTTTTCAAATCTTCCGGAGGGTCTCTCCTCTTATAGCATTCCACAATCCTAAGGAATAGCCAATCGCTTCACCCAATAGTGCTTGCTTCCATTTGATTTCTCCCTACAACAACAAGGTTTTCTTAAGGGCATGCGAGACTAACATTGACTTGGGGCATGAAAAGAAGAGGTTTCCCAACTCTTCAAATCCATGAAGGCATCATGCTCACCACCGCATTGAAAAGAAGAGGTGTGCGAAGTCCTCATTGCCATGATGGCATCATGTAATGATTCAGCTAGGGCATCAGAGGTGTTGTTGAAACACCTCTGGAATTAAGAAACATGTCAATGGATTAGATTTGAGGACGTTGAATCTACCCAGAGAGTGGAATATGAATAATGGTGCCTATTGAGGAGAAGATTCAATGCTTGGAAGTGCTCGAGGACTCGAATCCCCTCACCTTGTGGGTCTTATATGGAAAAACTACAACATTTCTTAGAAACTCCCGAGATTCAAGAAGAATGTGGACCTCAATGTCATGTTAAATAAGAGATGGTGTTTGGATCGGTCAAATTTTAAATGGGATCTTAAGTCCCTTATGTGATATACTGTTTTAATTTTTCTATATTTCATTGGACTTTTTTATTACTCTAAAAATAGAAACATATTTAAGTCTTTCGAAAAGAGTGAATACAAACATCAGCACAAGCATATCCTTTTGAAAAGTTCTATCGCATTTCAAAAGCATTTATTCATAATAGTTTTGGTTATTGTGTCCTCATATACATTCTAACTGTTCCGATCTGATGTCCTACATCATCAAATTTTTGGATCAGTACAAAATTCGTTCGAAAAAATAATTGAGACGCATTTCGTTGGAATTTACGTTGATGCTTTGTGTAACTTCTTTTCAATGGAAATACAATGAAAAGAAATCAAGAGAGAATTGGATTGACATTGACCTCTTGAAGTGGAGGTGTAGGCTTCAATCCCGAGGCTAGACATATAATGGATTTGGTCAGTTAAATCTGTTGTAATCAAGTTGAAACGTTGTCTAACCCTTGCTTTATGGAATATGAGGGTCTTGAGGGTACTATCTCAATTCACCATCAGTTGTAATAATGTTGAAGCTTTGTCTACCCATTGCTTTGTGGAATATAGGACTCCCGTGGGTACTATGTCCATTCACTTACATAAACTTTGTATACCCATTGCTTTGTGGAATATGAGAGTCCCGTGCGCACTATGTCCATTCACTTCCATAACTGTACCGTCAAAGTTATAACCGAGCGAGTAGACGCCAGCCAAACCTCCATGAAAAAAAAAGGAAGAACGGAAAGACAGAGCGAACGTCTTAAAGAACTTCTATTGATGAAATGTCCCTGCCTCCTCATTGTGATTACTTTGAATGATGCTGCAAAAGTCGAAGCTGAAAGTGTTTTTGGAGGATATGGTTCTGAAGATTGCAGCAGAAGATAGATGGATTTTGGCCCGCTCTCTCCATTTCTTCGCAAGCAACAAGCTACCACAAAAGTAGAGTGTCAGTATATGCAACTTGAATTGAGCACGTCCTTTCAGTTTGCATTCAAAAGTAAAAAACGAAAAGGTGCGTACTTATGTTAACGAATTCTTATAAAGTTTCCGTTGAAATGTTCGTTACGAATATCCTCCGAGCCTAGATAGCGGCGTATACATACCACCAAACTATGCAGGGGAGGTGGGTTCTCTATGCATGTGAGCCCTCCGCCTAAGCATACTTTCATTGCTTGGCTACATGCAGGTAATCGATAGCGGATGCCGCTTGTTTCTGAGAAAAGCGGACAGATCTACATCTTCATGGAAGAAGATAAAGAGTGGAGCAGAAGTAAACATGGGAGGATTAAATATGTGGTAAACATGATGTGAAGAAACGATACATTTTCTTATAATGTAGCTAATTAGAAGATTAAAAAGTGAGCAGTGGCGCATTTCTGAGACACATGACAAGAAAATTTTCATTAAGATGCCTTATTCGTACACTAACATACACACACATATATATATATACATATATATATATATATATATATATATATATATATATATATATATATATATATATATATATATATATATATATATATATATATATATAAAAGGAGCAATCAGAGACTATTCCAAGTTTCATGACTTTTGGGGCAAGAAAAGAAGAGGTTACCCAAGTCTTCTCTTCCACTAGTACATCACTTGCACCACTAGATTGCCCCACAAATCATATTGCCCTTGTATTTGTCCAAAACCCTCTATGAAGAACTTGACACACTATAACATATCGGGCATATACCGAGACTTCTACCGAGGAAAATGAACGGGCGCAATTTTTCCCCGATGTCGGTGTTTGGGTCGCTGTAGGCGTCAGAACCAAAGCGTCGGTATAAGCTTTTCAAACACATGTCAAATACACCTTCTGACCTAATTATTTATTTGTATGAAGAGCCTAGAAATCAGCATGATGTTAATCATGAGAATATGCTAATCAAATATTTGATCGGCAAATAAAAGTATGTTAATGATAACACACTGCATTAAAATGCTCAAACACAAGTGAAATCTCTAATTAATAAGATTGAGGAGATGTTTATGTTTGGCCCTCTAAATGGTGATAAGTATGTAGTCCACAAAAAGCATGATTATGATGATGTGGAACTGACAGATGGCATGCGAATATACAAGGATGTGCATGTAAAAGATCAAGATGTGAATGTGGTAGAGACTATGTAAGAGCATGAGGAGATGATCATAACTAATGTTGCATATGCAACAAATAATGGTGATAAACGTAATCATGAAGTGCAGGAAGAGAGAGTTGATATTCAAATGAACAAGGAAGTGTATGTAATTTATGTTGGGTGTGAATGTGCATGATTATGCTGAAGTGTATGAAACATTGATTCTTAGATGCATGATTTAGATGGAAACCTAGCAAATAATTCTAAATTAAAATGAGATAGTCCAAAGGTAGAGTGAATTGACGCACAAACACTATCCATATACATGTTGAAATGAAATTAAGTACTGAGGTGCAAGTGAGTGAGGATAGTGGCTTGTCGAGATATGAAATTTGTCAAGAATGTTTGTATGATGGATAGAGTACAAAATTGGTTCTTCTACAACCATATCTTCTTTGGTGAGCACCTAGCAAGCGATATGTATTACAAAGGGAAACTGTCATCGCCAACAAATGTATAATATTTGAAGTGACTTTGTAAATATGATGTATAAATAACTTTTAGATGTGTTTTTATTATAAGAATGATGCAGGATAGTCAATAAAGCACTAAAGAAAGGATTTCGAGTGAGAGTGCTTATGATGATGTACACATGTGACATCAATCAATTTTCTAATCAAGAAGGTGAAACGTCTCCCATCAAACCCCTTTTATTCGTCAATCGTATGTATAAATGCACGACATAATGTGTATGAATGACATTTTGGATATTGTATGAAATTAGAAGACTCAAGTAGAAAAGAGTAATTATTTGGCTAATATGATTACGTAAGATACATGAAGAACCAAATGAATTATATGAACAAAAGTATCTACCAGAGTAGGGAATTCTTAGGTGAAAACTTAAGTAAGAGAATCTAATGCCTGATCAAATACTTCTATATACTAGTGGACATGAATGCTTGCTGAGACTGGACTTCTGAGTTCCTACTATTAGTCTAGTATTAGACCTTGCCTCTAGACCAGATCATGTCGTACCACCCTTCATATACAAACCAACTATATTTATGTGTATGTGCTGTGGTGCATTACGATGGGCTAGTAGGCAAGCTGTGTTGGATCAAAGCAATCCCTAATTGGTGATTATGAAGAACTTAAAGCAAGTCAAGAATCAAAATCAAGCCAAACAAGTCATTTGAGAAAGTGAAGAGATCTTAGAAATATAGCTTGTATACATATGTACATTATAGATGAAAATTCTTGTACTATGAGTATAGATGATCATTAGAATGATAAAGAGTAATGTAATAGACATGGTATGACTCTAGAAGCATATGTATATAATTCAATAATGTAAAGAAATAGTAGAGAGAGTCATTAGAAGCCAAGTGTCCATGAGATAGATGTGTAGAGAGTCATCTTTCTGAGTTAGCTTCGATTCTTTTTCTGATTTCTCTCAGCCAAATGAAATGGATCAAGAAAAATCGTGTACACATCTAATCTAGAAGCTAATCAAGCTATATTCAAACTCTCATGGTCTAATTCCTTTCAGGTTGTGTGTATGATCAATAGGAACATGTATATGTAAAGTATACGTAGACCTCTTAGAGTCATGCATTCTTTTTGTGTCAATATTTTTCTTGGATCTCAGTGCACTGTAAATTTTTTGATGAGCGAGCATTCAAAATCTAAGTTATAAGGTAATGAAACTATGGCTATAGCATTTAGCAAAACAGGACTTGTGCTGTGAGAAATGAACCTTAGAAGTTGACTATGTCAAAGTTGCTCGTTCAAGAAGACAATTTCTGACATACCTTTGATCGTAATGATCAGATCAGAGTTTTAATAATTCTTTCGAATGTTTAATGGTTGATATGATTGTGTCGAGGTAGCATGGAGATATGTGCATCATTAGACTAAAGAAATTTGAAGTAATGTGAAGGCAATGAAGTTAAATTCTGAAGCAGACTTCTTGAAGAAGAAAAGTTTTCACTTAGAGAAGTGATAGTGAATGATTCGATAAATGAAAGTAAAATTTGTGTAAAGTTTGGTTTATAAATGATATAGAGGTACTCTTAAATCAATATAGATCAAGGCTTTGGAGATTTAGAGGTCTCCATCACTGGTATGAGAGCAAAAGGTGCAATATAAAGTGAAGTAAAGAGCATTGGAAGTCTCGACTATTGCAGACATTGAAGATTCTTCTAAGTGAAGGTGGAAAAGATTAAATTCTTGAAGACAACCTGAGAAGTGTGAAGATTTAGCTCCAAAAGTATATCAAAGAGTGAAGCTTTACATTAAAGGTACAAAGTATATTCAATCATCCTAATATTTGTAGAAGACAAAGATCAAAGATGGGAGAAAGCTTGTAGATTGATAAGCTTGATAGGGAGAACTATCTAGCTTGGTCCATGAGGATGGAGGCACACCTCATGATCAAAGATTATTCAAGAGGTAAAGGAAGAGGAGGTAAGAATAAAGATAATGTTAGAGCTTGTTGGAGTTGTGGCAGAACAAATCATTTGGCACATGATTGTTGGTATAACAATCAAAATGGTGGAAGTCATAATCAAAATTTCAATCAAAGAGGTAGAGGAGGCAGAAATCAAAGAGGTAACTTCAGAGGAAGAGGTGGTAGGACCTCATATGCTAGAGGAGGTGGAAGAAGCTTTCAACCTCACTCCTACAATAACAACTATTATAATTATGCATCACATCATAAGGATGACATGACTCGCATCTTGAATGCAACACATGAAGCAATAGGAGAAGATCAAAGGGTGTTCTATATTGATTCAGGATGTAGCAATCATCTGAGTGGCAACATATCATTGATGATTGATATGGAAGCAAAGGTGAGTGGACATACAATTCAAACAGGAGATAACACCAAGCATAAAGTGGAAAGCATTGGATGAGTGAAGACAAAGAATGGAAGCACACTCTTAAGCAAGGTACTTTATGTTCCTACTATTCCTAAAAACTTGATAAGTGTAGAACAAATTGTGGAGAAAGGATATGAAGTCAGATTCATAAATAATGGTGTTTATGTGCAAGATCCAAATAAGGGATATAGAAGCATCATTACACGTCAAAAAGGAGGAAGGCTTTTTACTCTCAAGGTCCAAGGTAATCTGTGATAGGAATTGTTTACTTATGGAAGTCAAAAGATGTCTGATTTAGACCTATGGCATAAAAGGCTAGGTCATTTTAATGAGAGATCTATAAAAGAAATGTCAAATAATGATGTAGTGCTTGGGTTGCCAAATGTTGAAGGTCAACACATGGTATACAAGTGTGAAGTTTGTCAATTAGTTAAAGCTGACAAAAGCTCATACAATAAACCAGGATACAAGTATTCAAACATGCTTGAGTTGGCTCATACAGATGTGTGGGGTCCTTCAAGGGACTATAGCATAAATGGATCCAGATACTATGTATTGTTTGTTGATGATGCAACAAGATGGATTACACTTTATGTAATCAAGGACAAATCAGAAGTGTTCAAGACATTCAAGCATTATCATGCTTATGCACAAAGGATTACAAGATAGAAGCTCAAGCGGTTGAGATCAGATGGAGGGGGAGAATATTTTTCTAAAGATTTTGATGAATATTTGTGGAATGCAGGCATAAAAAGAGAAATGACTTGCAGGTACTCCTCTCAACAAAATGGAGTTGTAGAAAGAAGAAATAGAACTCTTGTAGAGTTTGCAAGATCATTGATGAAAGAGAAGAATTGTCCCAACTACTTATGGGCAGAAGCTATCAACAATGCAACATACCTTGTGAATAGGTTACCCTGCAAAGCTTTGGATGGTAGAGCACCTTATGAAGCATGGTGGGGTAAGAAACCTACTCTTGATCATTGTAAGGTATTTGGATGTTTGGCATATGCTTATGTTCCTTCTCAATTAAGACATAAGCTAGAAACCAAAGCAGTGAAGTATGAGTTTATTGGGTATGATGATAGACATATGGGTTAGAGATTGTGGACTCCATCTACAAAGCAATTTCTTGTTACAAAAGATGTTACATTTGATAAGCAAAGTACATGGTATATAGGGTCAAGAAATGATTATGCAGATGTTGAAGAAATACAAAGGAAAGGGAAGACAAAAGTAAAGCTGTATGAAGAAGATATTGTTGATATTGATTGTAAAAGTAAGTTGCAGGGCAATGATGAAGATAGGCCAAGATTTGATCCAGAATCAAATGTGGTTGAGACTTCAAGAAGTGCAGAAGTCAGAAGGTCTTTGAGAGAAAGAAAAGAACCTATCAGGTATAGGTATGATACATCTTTCTTCACAACAAGAGATTATGCTTATATTTTGAAGACAAAAGAAGATCCAACCACATATGAAGAAGCTAAAGGTAAACAAAATTGGGAGAAGGCAACGCAAGAAGAGGATGATGCTCTACTTGAGAATTAGACATGGGAATTGGTGCCAAGACCAAAGAACAAGAAGGTAATTGGATGTAAGTGGGTGTATAAGACAAAGAGGTTTGCCAATGGTGAGGTTTCTAGATACAAAGCTAGACTTGTGGTTAAAGGTTTTGCCCAAACTTATGGGGTAGATTATGATGAAACCTTTACTCTAGTTGCTAAGATGTCTACAATTAGATCTCTAATTGCTATTTCTGCCTGTAAAGGATGGAAGTTGTCACAATTAGATGTGAAGAATGCATTCATGAATGGATATATTGCAGAGGAAGTGTACATGGAGCAACGAGAGGGTTTCATGGATTCAATTGGATCACGTTATGTATGTAATCTCAAGAGAGCTTTGTATGGTTTAAAGCAAGCCCCAAGGGCATGGAATTACAAGCTTGTTAAGTTCTTGAATGAATGTGGATATCAAGCTTCAAAAGAAAATAGTAGCTTGGTAGTGAAGGCAAGTGTGTATTTATGTTGATGATATTATTGTCATAGGTACAAATGCTCAAGGAATCAAGAGTATAGATGATCATTAGAATGATAAAGAGTAATGTAATAGATGTGGGATGAGTCTAGAATCATATGTATATAAATCAATAATGTAAAGAAATAGTAGAGAGAGTCATTAGAAGCCAAGTCTCCATGAGATAGATGTGTAGAGAGTCATCTTTCTAAGTTAGCGTCAAGTCTTTTCTCTGATTTCTCTCAGCCTGATCAAGTGGATCAAAAAATCTTTTATACACACCTAATCTAGGAGCTAATCAAGCTATGTTGAAAGTTTCATGGTCTAATTCCTTTTAGGTTGTGTGTATGGTTAATAGGAACATGTATATGTAAAGTCTACAGGTAGACCTCAAAGAGTCGTGCATTTTTTTGTGTCAATGGTTTGCTTGGATCGCACTGCATAGTGTAAATTGTTTGATGATTCAGCATTCAAAATCTAACTTAGAAGGTAAGGAAGCTATGGCTAAAAGCATTTAGCAAAATGGAACTCGTGGAGTGAGAAATCAACATTAGAAGTTGACTATGTCAAAGTCGTGGAGTGAGAAATCAACATTATAAGTTGACTATGTCAAAGTCGCTTGTTCTGGAAGAAAGTTTGTAACATACCTTTGATATGAATGATCAAATCACAGTTTTAATATTTCTTTTGAAGGTCTAATGGTTAATATGATTGAATAAAGGTAGCATGCAGATATGTGCATCATTAGATTAAAGAAATTTGAAGTAATGTGCAAGTAATGAAGTCAAATTCTGAAGCAGACTTCTTGAAGAAGAAAAGTTTTCACTCAGAGAAGTGATAGTGAATGATTTGATAAATGAAGGTAAAATTTGTGTTAAGTTTGGTCTATAATTGATACAGAGGTTCTCTTAAATCAGTATAGATCAAGCCTTTGGAGATTTAGAGGTCTCAAACAAGTTGAACCGCCCTGATTACGCGATCACAATCCCAAGATGGTGCTAGCCTCATCATAATCGTGACCTATCTATTGCGCATTTTGGTATCGATCAGTAGGTTGGTGAAGGAACTATTCTTGGGTGGTCACAATCACGAGTGGATATCCACTTTTGCTAGAGCTAGAATTTTGTGTCTTGTGCTATTTTGGGTTCATAGATAAGGCTATTGAACTTGGACAGATGGCGAGTCTATGAGTCACATATGACTTTTGCATATGTAGGCTTGTGCAAATAAATGAATAAATAACTTACCAAAAAAAAAGAGCTCACGTAGCATCAAGTGCAAAAGTAAAAACTATATTAAAAAAACTGAAAATAATAAAAAGATCTATTGAGGATCAATGGGAAAGCAGAGATTAAGAGGGGATAGAGTTTTAGTGTAATGAACCATGTTAGTATGGATTGGTATATATGAGTGTTTGCGATAGCTCAATAGATTTTAAAAGTAAACAAAAACAAAAAAAAAACGAAATGAACTATGAAGCTTGCAAATCATTTATATGACTTTTTAGTATGATTTTGTCTGTTATGAGATGTTACACGAGGTATGATACTTGAATCTACTACATTCTTTTAAGTTCATATAAAATTCAATATGTTTGCATTGAATGAACATATGTTTTTGTTTTATTTAATGATTTACATCCACCTATGAATACTTGATACTATTTTATATTTGTTATGTACGTATGTTGGTGCACGGTTCATAGAGGATGGATGTTTTCATGATTTGTAACTCAAACTAACAAACTTATTGAAAACGTAGTCAAAGGTACGTAGAAAAAGAAAATTCTCATATATGTTATTCTTGCAATTTGAATGAGCACTAAAGCAAGGAGTTAACATGGAATTTTGGGCTGCCATCAAGCATCTTTGAATGACATTAATGATATTAAGAGAAATATTTTTGGTGGAATCTGTTTTTCGAACTCGCATTCCATGAATGTATGTTTTTTGGGTTCACTTTATGAATGATTTGTGTTTGCATGTGTCATTTTCCATGATTAATTATTGGATTCATGTTCCAACTTTCTTTCTCCAAATATTTGCAAGGAGAACTAGAATGTGACGTAATCATGAGTGTCTTTGCATATGACTATGTCTATGTGAAAGAACTTGCAATGTGTGAGAATGTATGTATATATGTGTGATGCTAAATAAGTACAAGTGCAATCATATGTATGCTCTATGTGTGTGATTCGTAAGTTCTAACAATATGCATGGATATAATGAGCATTTGGGTGCATGTGAATGTGGGCCAATGTGTATGTGAAATTAGTTTTGTGTGGAAATGAACAAAAGTCATAATGCTATATTTTAAAGTAGTTTGGCGGGGACTCCTAGTCTCACACAATTGAACTCATAGAAGAAAAAATTCAAAGTGAATGGGCTAAGTACCCTTGGGATCCGAGCATCCCACAGAGTAGGGATAGGAAAGCCCCAAGGTGCAAAGTTATGATTGCCAAAACCAAAAACCTATAGGATACCTACTTTCGGTAGGAGACTAAGCGTTATAGAGTAGGTTAATGAATTTTTCATCACCCTCATAAGTCACGCACTTGCTTTAAATCTTTATGTTTTCCAAAACAAACATCATATTGTGTATGAAAGGTGGTAATTTCTGCGAATCACATATTCCTCTTCCTAAGAAGCCAAGGGATTTTCAATTGATCGTTCCTTCAGATGGTTGTCAAAGCTATTTGCACATCCTTTTTTCCATATATTCCAAACCGCGTCCCCTCTAATGGCATTCCACAAGGCAGAACAGAAGCCAATCATTTCTCGGAGTAATGCTTGCTTCAATTTGATCTACCTTTGTAAGTTGAATATCTAGGTAAGAGATTGTGAGACCAAGCAACTTCTTGGGCATGAAAAAAAGAGGTGGCCAAGGTCCTCTATACCTCATAGGAAATGCTTACACTACTGAGGAGCATTTCCTATGAGGTATTCGTACACATTCCTAGACGGATAATTCACCACATAAAAATCCATTTTTCATTCTCAATGAGAGGAAGCCACAAGTCTGCCCACTTAAATTCCTATCTCAAACTAGGCGAGTTTAGACTCCATCTCTTGTTAAAGGAGATATGCAAGTCAAGGTGTTTATGGATCCTCAAATCTTTATCCAATTTTTTACGGTTGATCGATCTTAATCCTTCAGTTTTGGGTTGATCATTCCCCACAAAGGAGACACATCTTTGAATTTTTCGGGGAGTTCATTTTGTGTCTTAGTAGACACCAATCATCATAGTCAACAATGGTAACAGCGTCTATGTCCTTAGATCTGCGATTGAGTTATCTCATGGTTCTTGAGATGTGTCCACTTAAGAAATCCATTGTTCCATAGTTTCTTTGCCCTTTGGAAGTTATCTTGGTCAACCTCTTTGATTTCGCTAATAGGAATCCAAATTGAGTAATATTTCGTCATCTTGAGTGCCTAGTTCCAATCTTCATTAGCCTTGATGAATGGTTTCATCTTGTTCCAACTCTTCCATATAGAGCATACTAGGTCCGAAAGTTCTACAGTCACTAGGCGTGGAGAAACCATCATTAATCCTTTGTGTTTGAGTCTCCAACAAGCGAAAAACTAAATCATGTATGAAAGGTGCAAGGTGTTGATCACCATGGAATGCCCCGCATGGTTGGTTTGCAACCCTTCCACTAGCGTAATTAGCATCCACCTTGGCCAGAATTCAATTCCATTGTTGGCCCATTGAAGCTTAAAATCCCATCGAGATATCAAGGAGCGATAAGATTTCTCCTCTTTATAGCTCTTAACATCCCAAGTTGATCAAGAATTGCACACGGAGCTTTGGAATAGCCTTGAAAAAGCAGCTATGAGTGATAAACATTAAGAACAAGTTCTACACAAGTATATCATTTCTTAATATGAATGTAGAGCGTCAAAATGACGGTGCTTTGCGAGGGATAGTTGCCCTTTTGTAAAAAGGAAGTTTGGCCAAAGCTTAATCTCCAATGCTTGAACTAATAAAAGAACAAATATATAGTCCATTGGCTTAGTGCCTTGGGATCCTTTCTATCCCATAAAGAAGGGGTGATAGTTATGAGGGTCCAAAACCAAAAGGATACCTAAGATACAACATGTAACAATCATTTGAAGAGAGGTATTGAGAATTTTAATGATTTTTTAATGACACTCATGAGAAACCCACTTGCTTCTGATCTTTTTGTTTTCCAAGACTAATATCCTATCATGTCTGAAAGGAAAATACTTTTACAATCACAGATTATTCTACCTAATAGGTAGAGGGATATTTCAATGGACCAATATTTTGGATGGGCATCAAAGGTGATAGCAGATCTTTCTTTCCATATCTCCCTAAGTGCTTCCCCTCTGATGGCATTTCCCAAAGAAGAAAAACAACCAATTGTTTCTCAAAGTAATGCTTTGTTCTAGTTGATCTACATTGGTAAGCTCATAATTTTGGTGAGATACTATTAGATCGGGAAGCTTCTAGGTCAAGAGAAGAACAGATGACCAAGGTACTCTCTGCCAGGAATGCAATGCTTACAATAATGAGGGATCCCAAAAATTTTATTCACTTTGGCATTGTTCTAGACTCCATGATGGAGGTTTTCCTAGATAAGAATAGTTTTTTTCGTTTTGTATGAGAGGATGCCACCATTCCCCCACACTCAAGTTTCCATTTAATGCTCAATGTTTCCATGTAATTTTCGATGTTTCCTAACATCATCTCATGCTAAGAGAGATAAGTCAAGATGCTTATGGATCCGCATAATTTTATCTAATTTGTTAACATTGGTCCATCTTAATCCTTAAATCGGGCTAGGTCCTTTGCAAGCACGATATGAGTCTTTCAGTTGCCCCAAGAGTTGGTTTTGGGTCTAAGAAGGAGCCACTCATCATAGTGAACTTTCCTAGCATGGTTAATGCCCTCAAATCTTATCAATTGGCCTCTCGCATTGTTTCAAAGATGTTTCCACTTGCTAAAGCCTTTGTTCTTTCGTCTTTGAATGTTAAGGAATTCAAATTCTTTGATTCCCTTAACAAGGAAAAAATAAAATCATTTTTCCTAATCTCAACAATCCATCAGCTGCTTTGGTCTTTGAATGTCTAGCAATTCAAGTTCTTTCTATTAGCTACTTTGGTCTTTGGATGTTTAGCAATTCAAGCTCTTTGATTCCCTTAACAAGGAAACAAATAAAATCATTTTGCTTATTCTCAACCATCCATTTCTAATCTTGATTAACCTAGATATATATTTTTTTCTTGTTCAAAATCTTTCATATGAAGCAAACAAAATCAGAGCCTTTCAAAGTCACTAGACATTGAGAAAACATCAAGGTGAGTAGATCAAGATCCTTTCACCTAGGAATTCCTTGAAGTGTAAGAGAGGATTTGTCTCTTAGAATTAGTTTTTCTAAATATGCTTCCCCATTGCACCATGCATTGATTAAGAACTTGATAGACAATTTATCTGCCATACTTGGAATGCTCCTCCTATTGGGATCACCATTCTAGATGAAATTTCTACATGTACTTTCCAGCTTCACTAATTCTTTGTCTTTTGGTGTCGAACATACTAAAACATAAATAATAGAAGAAACGAGGAAGATGTTGATCTCCATAACACACACTCCTAATTCTTTGTCTTTTGGTCTCGAACATACTAAAACATAAATAATAGAAGAAACGAGGAAGATGTTGATCTCCATAACACACACTCCTAGGTTGAGGTGCATGCCCTTCTAATAGGAGAATTTAGTATCGGGTTTGGCCCGAACCCAAAACATTTATTGAATATTTAATAATGAATTTTGCTTAGCATACAGAATTACACTTTTGTACTGTTGAAAATGATAAAGATTAATTCAAAGTTAGGTCTTGACTTGTTTAGCTTGTGAGTCATAGATGTGATTCATTAGTCTCTGCATTTTTAGGGACCTGTTGTCTTTGATTACTCTATGCATTTGAAATCAATTACTTTGATTATCCAGAATTTCATTGAAAGGTAGAATATGATAATTGTTCAACAAACTCTTGCCGACTTTGCAGATATGCAAATGCTTTGCATATAACAATTATCTTGAAAAGAGATTAATGGTGGAAAAAATTGATCGTATTAGTTTCTTTTTTTTGCTCATGTCTCATAAGGCTACTCTGTGAACAAAACTTCTTGGTAAGGCACAAATTTCTTTATTGAAGATCTCATATAAAAACCGGTCAATATCTGTGGATACAATTTATTTAAGAAAACATGTGTTGGGGGTTTGTTCTCTCCAGATTAAGATGAATTGTATGAGAGAGGACTCTTTGTAATGCACATAAAGTTCACGTTCGGGCATTAATATCTGTAGCTCTTGAGAGAGAGTGAACTCTCTTCTATCGCATGAACATTTTTTAAATGATTATGGCACCAAAAAAAAAATGGATTTGTTGAAAAAAGTATTTACCACAAAGAAAAAAAAGATAGTGACTTTTTAGCTCGAGTCAAGCTGCGACTTTAAATTATTGATTGAACCACGAGAAACAACTTGTCTTGAAAAACATACTTTCTTGCTCACCAAGTCAGCCTTACTATCACATTTATAGGCATATAACTAGTAAAAATGGTGAAAGACCCTGATGCACATGGCTATGAGAGATAGTGTGAAATCTTATTAAAAGACATGCACATGCAGTGAGATGGATGAGATGGAAACCATAAACGAGCCTCCTTAAAAAATAAGATGTAGAAGGTTTTCCTCTATGTGAGGTTTGAATCAATTTTGTCTTTAAGAGAGTGCTCTTAAGCTCTTCACATAAACCTTCCAAATATATTTTTTTCTTTCATGCAACAAGGTTATTTGAAAGAGACCCAAACCTTAAATCATCATGTTCTTGTTGTAACCTCCACTTGCAACATGAAAGTTATAGTACCAACCAACCTATGAAACTATATATGCATGTCTTGCTCAAGGACCCCAAGGATAGGAGTGTTGATATATTTAGGTAGTGATCTGTGTGAACACACTAGGACCGCTGGGGCACTTTTTTCCCTCTTTAGGAGGTTTTTTCCCCCGGCTTGTATATATGCCTACTACCCTAATGGGCTACTTATCTTTGTACATTCTCTAGTAATACATTCAGTATTGTGTGTTTGTGCTCTAAGCTTCTTCTTCTTCCTTGTGTTGTTCGCGTGCTTCCGCAGACATCTATCTCCAACAATTGGTATCAAAGTAGGTCGTCACTTCATCTAGGGCACCATCGACACTTCTCCGTTTGCAGTCTCAGAATCGCACAAATTTTGGTGAGCATACTCAAGGTGTTTCGGAGATCAAAACAGCTTCGTTGTGTGGTACCGAAAACGCGATCTGAGCTCGTTTCGACCTCCGAACACATTATCATAGCGCTTGTGCAGACTATTTCATCTTTTTGTGCCAAAGGCATATACCAGTTTCTGTTTGCGAGTATAAGCGTCTTGAAGTCTCCTATAGGTCTAGCCGAATTGATCAGGGCAGTTTTGTTCAACGTTTTGAGATACAATCAATTTTTTGCATCAAGGTATTTTAGTCACCGGCCATGGCTGAAAGCAATGATGTATTCCGTATGTTGGCTGTTGAGGATAAGTTGGATGGTACCAACTATCCATTATGGGCTTATATGATGCGACATGTATTGGTTGCAAAAGGATTGTGGAACATTGTGCCGGGTGTTGAAAGACGTCCTATTACACCTGTGACTACAGGTACTGCAAATACAGGTGCTGGAGCTGATGAAGATGGTGTCGAAGATGATATTCCGTAGATTCCTATTCGTGTTGCTGTTTCTGCTGCACCTTCTGCAGAGCAGATTCGTTGGGATGGCAGAGATGCCGAGGCATATGCTTTGATAGCCTTGTCTGTCAAACGTGCCATTATTCCTCACATTCGCTCTTGCAGAACAGCTAAGGATGCTTGGGATACACTTACCACATTGTACCAAGCTAAGAATGAGGCTCGTGTTGCTTACCTCTGAAAGTAGTTGGAGAGTGAGCATATGAATGAAGGTGATTCTATGGAGAGTTTCCTAACAAAGATCAAAGACTTGAAGGAAGAGTTGATTTTTGCAGATGAGGTTATACCAGATAGCTCACTTGTGCAAATGGTTGCGAATGGTTTTCCTGATTCATATTAGATTTTTGCTTCTACTCTTCGGTTGATGATGAAAGGCAATCCAAATGCCTTGTCATTTGAGGAGTTAGTCTCTGTTCTGTTGCAGGAAGATCAATCTAGGTAGAACAGGTCCATTATGCGTGTTGTAGATCAAGCTTTCCTGGCTAGTCAGAAGGGCAAAGGAAAATGGAGGTCTTCTACTAGTAAGCAGAAATCTGTAAGTGCTGCACATTCGAAGAACCAAGACAAAGATAAGAAAAAATAAAAAAAAGAGAAATTGTTTTGTAAGTATTGTAAAGGGAATGATCATATCATAAAGAACTCTCCAAAACTAGCTGCTAAAGAGGCAAAGAAGAAAGAGGCTAGAATGGTTGTTGCAGAGGCCTCTACACCAATAAAAGAGTCTACAAATCTTGTGTAGGAAGAAGAATGGGCGTTTACTACTGTCTGCAGTTTTGACCTATCTTCTCATGATCAGTGCATGTCTGCAGTAGACTCAGATGCTTTGTATTTTGACAGTGGGGCAACCAAACATATAACCTCGCAACGCAGTTTCTTCTCTTCACTCGAGCCTGCCCTTGCAAGGAATACTGTTACATGCGGCAACAACTCCTCTTATCCTATAATGGGAGTTGGTAAGATCATTTTGACTACTGCTGATGGTAGTTCTTTCGCTTTGTCAGATGTTGTATTTGTGCCAGGGATTAAAAAGAACCTGTTATCAGTTTCTGCATTAGCCAAGATTGGCTTGGTTGTGAAATTTGTTGATGACAGGTGTACAATTCATGATCTATCAAATGGCAACGTGATTATTACTTCCGGCATTTTATCTCGTGGGCTGTATAAGCTCATAGACTATGAAAGATCTGTAAGTGATTCAGCATGTGCAGTAAATGATTCTTAGGCTATGTCATATGCAAAGCTTTGGCATGCATGCTATGGTCATCTGAATTTTGCAAGTTTGCTATGCCTGTAGAAATCTAAAATGGTGTCCTCTTTGCCCAAGCTTGAGGCACCTGGAAAACATGTTTGTGAAGGCTCTATTTTGGGCCAAATGCAGCGTTCCTCATTTCCAAAAGATGGTTCAGTTCGGGCTACTCAAAAATTCAAGCTTGTACATAGTGAGGTCTGTGGTCCTATGCAGACACCCTCTTTTGGAAATTACTTTTACTTCGTGACTTTCATTGATGATTTTTCCAGGCATGCATGGGTATATCCACTCAAAGCAAAGTCCGAAGTGTTCATGTGCTTTAAAAAATCTATCAGCATGTAAAATGGGCACCCTCCGTTCTGATCGAGCGGGGGAATATATGTCTTCTAGTTTTAATGCATTTCTGGTTGAACGTGGGATAGAACACCAGTGTACAGTGTCGTATACACCTCAACAGAATGGAGTTGCTGAACGAAAGAACAGGTCACTCATGGAGATGACAAGGTGCATGGTCAAAAGTCAGGCTTTACCACATAGTTTCTAGCTTGAGGCTGTCATATGTGCAACATATGTACTGAACAGGTGTCCCACTAAAGCGCTACAATCTATCACTCCATATGAGGCTTGGCATGACCGCAAGCCATCTGTTGCTCATCTACGTCTTTTTGGTTGTTTGGCATATGCATTAGTGCATGAACAACATCGCAAAAATTTGGATGATAAGGCAGTAAAATGTATTTTTGTTGGATACAGTTCTGAAAGTAAAGGCTATCGTCTGTATCATCCATAGACTAAACACATTCTGGTTAGCCGTGATGTTGTCTTTGTGGAAGATGCTATTCAGCCATTGCTTTCATGTACTAAGGAGACATTTGTTAGCTCCAAAGACATGTATGATACTTTGATGCCTCTTTTTTCAGGTGGACAGTCTAGTGCTGGTCCTAATGAGGAAACTTCTCAGCCTTTGTAGGCTTTATATAATGATGCAGATCATTCCATTTCTGATGCAGATTTACATGATGCACTTGTTGATGAGAGAGCTGATATTGAGTAGGCAAAAACTATGCCAAAATGGCAGGTGCAGAATTTGCCTGATAGCAAATTAGATGCACCTTTGTCATATCATACTCGTTCAGGCTCCCATAGTGCCTCCTTTGCATCAGATTGCTATGCTATGGCTGCGTCTACTCTCTGTGATGAGAATGGGCGTGTTTCTTTTGATGAAGCACAGAATTCAGAAAATTGGATGGCTGCTATGCAATATGAATATGATGCTATAATGAATAATGGTACATGGTCTTTATGTGACTTGCCTCCTGGCAAGAAGGCCATTGGCACTAAGTGGGTATACAAGCTGAAGTGTAAACCTGATGGTACAATTGAGAGGTATAAGGCTAGGCTTGTTGCAAAGGGTTATGCGGAGGAAAGAGGCATTGATTTTGATGAGACCTTTGCACCTACATGCCGTACGACTACTGTTCGGAGCATTTGTGCACTTGCAGCCCATCATGGTTGGAATGTACATTAGTTGGACATTAAAACAACATTTCTAAATAGTGACTTGCATGAAGAAGTGTATGTTTTTCAGCCCCATGGCTTTGTGTAGAAAGGGCATGAAAACGAGGTGTGCAGGTTAACGAAGGAATTATATGGTTTAAAGCAAGCACCACGTGCTTGTTATGAGAAGATACATGCCTATCTGGTTGCACATGGTTTTGAGAGCAGTCGAACTGAAAGCACCTTATATGTTAAGCGTGCTAATGATGTGCTTCTGATCATTGTTGTCTATGTTGATGACATGTTGCTCACTGGTCCTATTGAGAAGCATATTGCTGATTTCAAGGCTGATTTGCATGCCTCATTTGAGATGTTTAATCTGGGGCATTTGCATCATTATTTAGGCATTCGATTTATGCAAGTTGATGGTGGAATGGCTTTGTGTCAAACAAAATATATTGACACATTGTTGCAGCATTTTGGCCTTGAAGACTATAAGCTTATTGCCACTCCTATGGAGACAGGTTTATGATTGAGTCTTCATGATGCTGGAGATGCATTTGATGATGTTCTCTATCAACAGGCTGTTGGATGCTTGATTTACTTATGCATTACTCGGCCAGATATTCAATTTGCTGTCTCACAGATGAGCAGGTTTATGCATTGCCCAGGAGTCACACATTGGAAGGCGGTTAAGCGCATCTTTCGCTACTTGAGTCTTACTCGGCTACTTGGGTTGTTTTATCCCAAGGGGGGATCACTACCGCTAGATTTGCATGCTTTTTCTGACTCACGTTAGGTTAGTTGCTTTGACACTCGTGTGTCCACCAGTGGTTTTTGCTTCATGCTTGGTAGCTCATATATATCTTGGTTGAGCACGAAGCAGCCTACTGTGGCCACTTCCAGTTGTGAGCTTGAGTATAGGGTAGCTTTCACAGTGATTGTTGAGTGTGTGTGACTCAGACGCCTTATGGCTGATTTGGGTGTTGGCCAATCTGATAAACATAGTTCGGATACTTTACAAGCGAATTCATGATGGAAATCTTTGCAAATGTTTAGTTCCACAAGAAATCCAAGTAGCTCTACAAGAGACCCATGGAAGTGTAGGATTTGGACATCCTTTGAGACACATCATGGTAGAGAAGATAATCCATGCCACCTTTTCGAGGCCAACAAATTTCAGAGAAGCTAATGACTTGGCCAGATAATGCGATGCATGATTGAGATGTATCTCTTTCCATTTGCCAAGGCACCACAATCCTCTTACCATTTCTATGCTCTGGCAATCATTTAAACAATGGGGCTTCAATTTTGTTAGCCGAATTTTTCCCATGCCATGGCTATGGCTAGAGAATTATTTACTAGTCCCATTGATTGTTCAACTAAATGGATGGCGATTCATGCCACCTAAGATTGTTCTACATCCATTGTGACATGATTTATGTTTGAATATGTATTTGCAAGTGTTGGCCATACCGTAGAGATCACCTTAGAGAAATACACACACTTTTTTAACACTCTTCTACGTGAACTTCTTATTAAATATAAAATTCTCCATCGACATTCTTGTACATATTATCCAAGTGCTAATGGGAAAATGAAAAGCACAAAATAAGACTTTAATCTACCTACTTCACAAGGAGTTTCTCTTAAGTCATAAGACATGGGCTTCGATGTATGCAAACACAATCTCAACATTAGAACAACTTATACTATCACAACAAAACATATGCTCTTTCACTTGGTCTATGAGCTCACATGACTTCTATAGTGGATTTCTTGGTAAGACCCATCCTAAGCAACCAATTATGCCACAGTATACCCACAACGATAAGAGTCTCTAGATTTATAACTTGTCACTCTACATAGACTAGAAAAGATGTGCAAGGAAGCTCAAGCTCTCATGGAGACAACCCAAGAAAAGTGCAAGGCAGGCCATGAAAAAATATTGTGGCCCCTAAAGTTCACGTAGGCTCATTGGTACTACTTCAGAACATGGCCATCAAACCCACAACCACAAAAAATTCATTCCACTTTTGAACAGGTAGGCTCACTTGTACTCCTTTAGAACATGTCCATCAAATGTACACCCCTGACACATATAATAATTATGGTACAACATTAGGTAGAATCATCAAGAGCTATGAAGATGCTTAGCAAAGCAACTCCCTCTCCTTTACATAAGAAGCAAGAGCACAAGAACATCCAGACTACTATATATACATATGCAAATAGTGAGATATAGAGAGAAAGCAATAGAGATAGACATCAAGGAAGGCACTACAAAGATATAATGATTTTGTGATTGTTACAAGGTTAGCATTATGAAGAAGCTCGAGCCTAGAGTTGCAATATGTTTGGATCTATTGATCCATAGAGGGCAACACTGAAATACTACCTAGGGAAGTTGCTTAGGGTCTGAAAACTACTAGAGTAAGGTATTGTTGTAGAATGATGAATAGAGTAGTGGTTGTTGAAGGATCCACTCAGAGTTATAAGATTGTTGTTGTTAAATTGTTGTTGTGTGCATTCTACTAGAATCCTCTTCAAGAACATTCTCTCCTTGAAGAACTCCTCAATTTTTTGTAAATCCTTATAGGATCAACCACGTGTATCTTGATTCTAGATCTTTTCAAGAGCTCTTAGTACAACTCTTTTGACCCGAAGAACCTCTTGAATAGTTACGTTTCCCCTAGGATTCTTTGTCTAAGTTCAACCTCTAAGGTTTTCTTGAGCGCCTCTATGGAAGAAGAAGAGTTGGTGCACTCTGGGTGCTCATTGCTCCTTCAGTGACATGCTTATTGTATACCCCTTCTAGGTTGTAACAAGAGTTCCCATATGTAATTCAAAAGTCATTCATTCATACTCCTTTCCATCGCACTTCTCTTAAAGTATTGTGTCAGTCCCTATTCCAAATTCTTTTCTTCAACCCTGTAGAATCTGAGTCTCTGTGTGAGTAATCTTGTCTAGATTTGTCACATTTATGATCTCTACAACCTCTTAGAGTAGTAATTACTACATCTATAAGCCATTTATGAAAAAAACACATATAAAAACTTTTAAAAATAATATTAGTCAAGATGTTTCCACCATTTATAAGATAAATTTTAACGTGTTTGTATCTTTTGGACTCCGAATAGATGGATAATAGCCAAGCAGAACCATAACATATTTCTAAAATGAGCAGCACTATGTTGATGCTACCTTTTCTTTTTAGAGAGGAAGTTTGGCCAAATAGTAATCTTCATTTGCTTGAACTGATTGAAAGAAAAACTATACAAGTGAATACGCATAGTACCCATGGGACCCTAAGTATCCTACAAAGTAGGGGTTAGATTGCCCAAAGGCAAACACTAGGAGAAACTTCCTGAAGGCATCTAGTTTCATATTTCCTTAAGGAATTACACTATCCTTAGGCTCACACATGTCCTATTGTAAAGGGGAATACAACCATTGCCCCCCCCCCAAAAAAAGAAAAGGCTATACCACCCAATAACAACTTTATTTCAACCTGTTTATCAATAGAATATGCATTTTTCTTGAGTCAAGGTAGTACAAAAATCAAGGAAGAATGAGTAAATATAAGCATATTCATTTCTCTTGCAAAAACCATTGAATCATAACCTCTCTACTTTCTCCTGGGATTGATGCTCATGTTTTGTTGGCCTATCTAATCTCATAAAGAATGTAACCACATTGATCCAGATTACAGCATGTCATTGGAGGTTAAAGAGCTTACATATATAGTCTTAGAAGAAGGGTTATGTTGAACTATAAGTGCATGTTCTTCTTTATTCTTGTGAGGTCATAAAGAAGTATGGGTATTCAATAATTGCACCTAAGGAAAGAAAGTATTTTAGAATATGTAAGAAACAAGGCCATACTACAAGTGAATGCTGGTATAACACAAAGCATAGAGGTCAACATTCAAGGTATAGTAATAGAGGTAATAAGGATGTTGCAACAAATCAGGCCATTCCGATTCAAGGACATGGTGGTTTTCAGAGGCAACAACAAGGAAGACCTCCATGGAAAGCAAGGGAGACCTCCATGGAGAGATCAAGGAAATGAGCAAGGGAATCAGCAAGTTCATCAATAGGGAAACCAATAAGGAAGACAAGCTAGAGTGATGCCATGTGGGTATTGTTCTGCTCCTGATGATTCGATTGCTCCCAATTGCCCATTATGGGTCAAGCATAGATAGGGAACGAAATAGAAGCATGATAACATTTAGACTTTATGATAGGATGAGGATGACTTAATGCTCATTTGTAAACAAAAGAAAGATGATATGAATATTAGGCAAGATTTGGATACTGACTGGTTTGAGGTAATTATTAATTCTCCCTTACAATTATCCTTGGATCAATTATTATCTTTAGTGCCTGCTTTTAAAGAAAAATTGTTAAAGAGGCTGGTTGGGCAACAATCAGACCCCACAGATAGGTGTGAAATTCCAATGTCAGCCAATAATATTGATTCAGCTGATGTGGATTTTGTAGTACCACTAATTCAGGCACAGTATAGGGAGAGAAGGTTTGATGAATTTTGTTGGATGGTGGTTCAGGGGTGAAAATATTACCCAAATATATCTTTAAGGAAATGGGGAATGCGGCTTTAGCTCAAGCACCTTTTTAGGTTAAGATGGCAGATCAGACAAAAGTTCAACCTTTTGGAATTGTGAAGCAAAAGAAAATAGTCATTGCATGAATGTCATTTACGATTAATTTTGTGGTAATTCGAATCTCTAAATCTACCTTCCCCTATGAGATGTTTCTTGGTAGAACATGGTTCAAGTTGGCCAAGGTAAAACAAGATTGGTGTTTAAACATAGTGGTTATTACGAAGGGGAAAAACCAAGTCACAATACCAATGAAAGGAAGAAGGAATATGTTAGTAAGAGAGAAACCTTTAATGGCCTAGACCACTAGCCTAGCTCAAGATATAGAGGATGATAAAGAGGAGGAATTTTTGAAGGCAAATCCATTTGTGGTTCCGATGTTGGAAGTGCATGTGGAAGGAGTACTATGTAAAGAAGAGGAAGTGTTGAAGAATCGGTGCGAGCCAGCTATAGGTGACCAAATTGGAACAAAGATAAGATAGTTATTTGAACAAAATCTAGAAATTTCGACTAAGTAGAAATTGGATCAACAAGAAAAGGAGGTAATAAATTTGGATGAGAGAATTTATGAAAAAAATGCAAGGTCTGGTAGAGTGAAGGGAGATGAACTTCACAAAATTAATTCAGGAACTAATGTTGAACCAAAAATGCTGAGGGTAAGCAAGAAATTGGAAGGTCAAGTTTTAGAGGATCTGATTTGTTTATTGAAGGAGTATATTCATGTGTTTGAAAACGGTATAGACGCAGAACTACATTAACATCACATTAATTTGAAAACAAATGCTATTCCGGTAGTGCAACAAAGATATCATATGAATCCAAATTTTGCAGAACAGGTCAAGGAGGAGATTGACAATTTATTGGCCGTGGGATTCTTTAAATTGGTAAATCAAGTAACGTGGCTATCTCCTTTTTTTTTTCATAAAAACAATGGGAAATTGCGGATTTGTGTAGATGATAGAAAATTGAATGCAACCACAATCACCAATCCTTTTCCAATGCCATTTTGTGATGTAGTTTTAGATGTGATAGCTGGACATGAAATGTATAGCTTTCTAGATGGTTTTTTGGGCTATAATCAGATTCGTGTTGCTCAAGATGATCAACATAAAACAACATTTACTACAAAATTTGGGGCATATGTGTTTACAATTATGAGTTTTGGATTGAGATATGGACCACTTTGGTTCAATTATGTGGCACATAAAGGTTTTGAGACATATTTGCATGACTTTATGCAAGCTTTTGTTGATAATTTTTCATTATTTGGAAAGAAGATGCGACACTTGTTGCATTTGCTGTCTTGTTTTCACAGATGTAGAAAATTCAAAATGGTGTTGAATCCATTTAAAACTATTATTGGACTAAAGATTGGTATCATTTTGGATCATCTCATTTCAAGTGAGGGAATGGCTATTGATATCAAGAAAATTGAGGCTATGCAGACAGCAAAAGCTTCGACTAATGTAAAGGAAGTAATGAGGTTTCTAGATAAGATTAAATGGCATTCTAGATATTTGATGTGCTTGGAAAACATATCATTACCTTTGAAACATTTAACTAAGAAAGATGTTCCTTTTGTATGGTCTGAATCTCAAGAGAAGGCTTTCTAGTTAATAAAAAAGATGGTCTTAGTAACACCGATCTTGAAGCCTCTAGATTGTTCTTTACATTTTCACATATTTGTAGATACATGGGATATAGCAGTATGATTAGTGTTGGTGTAGACAAAAGAGAAGGGATGGTATAAACCAATTTACTATGCTAACATAGTGCTGTGTTCAATTGAACAGAATTATGCAGTTATTGAACAAGAGATGTTGGCTATGGTATATGCTTTGAATAAGTTCATGCATTATTTGTTGGGTAATAAAGTGGTTTTTCATGTAGACCACGAAGATTTAGTATATCTTATTAAGAAGCCTCTATTATTAGGATGATTGGCAAGGTGGATGCTTTTACTTCAGGAATTTGATTTTGTGATTGTTCATACTATAGGAAAAGGGCATGCTATGGTTGATTATTTCAATAGATAAGAATCACGAGAAGCACCGGTTGGAGTGAATGATGAGTTACCAAATGCAAAATTGTTTTAGGCTCAGATTGCTGACTTTGATTCTTAGTATGATCAGTTGTTAGCATTCCTAACGGATGGAGTATTGCCTAAAAAACTTACACCTCATCAAAGAAAGAAATTTTCTTTAAAAAGTAGGCCATATTTGGTGATAGCAATTGCATCATATAAAAAAGGTGTGGATCAAGTGATTAGACGATGTGTGCCATATTTTGAGAAATTAGCTCTGTTGTAGGAAGCCCATTTAGGAGTAGGAGGAGGACATTTACTAGGGGACATTACAGGTAACAAGATTTTAGAGGCTACATTATGGTGGCCTACAGTACTAAGGGATGCTCATGAATCTGCCAAAAGCTATGTCATTTGTCAAAAAACAAGTCAACCGAGTACTTCAGATAGAATGGCTAATCACCCAATGTTACCATTAGATCCATTTAAAAAATGGGGGATGGATTTCATTGCTCCAATTAAGCCAATTTCTCAGCATGGGAATCAATATATTTTAGTAGCAACTAATTATTGTACAAAGTGGGTGGAAGTGATTGCCCTTAAAGATAATAAGGTGGCTAGTGTAGCAAAGTTTCTCTACCATAATATCATGACCATATTCGGATGTCAAGTGGATTTGGTGAGTGATAGATGAGATCATTTCCTTAATGAAGTTGTTTCGGAGTTAAAAGAGACACATCTGATTATGCACAAAAAAACCATAGCATATCATCCAAAGGCAAATGGTTAAGGCAAAAGGACTAATAAAACTTTACTAAGGATTCTCAAAAAACTATTTTATGATAATCAAAAAAATTGGGATTTCCTCTTGTATTCCGCATTATAGTCATTCAGAAGTGCCTTCAAGGTAACAACTAGAATGATGCAATTTAGGTTAGTCTATGGGTTAGATGCTGTGGTCCCAATGGAGTTTTTCGTTCCAAGCTTGCATGTTACAGTAGAAAAGATATCTTCAAAAATATAGGTCAAGCATGGAAGTAAGTACCTGCTATAATTGGAGGAAGAGTGTTTAGTTAGTGCATATGTAACTAAAATTATCCAAATACAGAGAAAATCTTGGTTGAACATGAAAGTTAAACTTAAAGTATTTCAGGTTGGAGATTGCGTTATGATATACAATTCCAAGTTAGGGACTTATTCAAGCTTACTTTGAGATATAAGGGTCATATTAGAGCATGCAAGATTTAAAACAAGGGACATTTCTAGTAGGAGATTTCTTTTGTCCAAAAATCACTAATGTCAACAAATAGATCTCCTCGCCTAGTTGAAGACCAACACTTGGACTACTAACAATTCTCCTAGAGACATCAAGTGTGACTCAACCTAACCACTAACTATCTTATCTCCTTATTGTCTTTGATAGATGAGTGCCACTCTATCTAGAGAGATGAATAGGTTTATGCATTTTCTAGGTGTGAAGCATTGATAGCTAGTTAAGTGCATCTTTTTCTACTTGAGGATTGTGTTATCTCAACGGGGATCACTACTGCCACATTTACATGCTTTTTCTAATAGTGTCTATGTTGGTTGCTATGAGACTCGTGTGTCCACTAGTGGCTTTTGCTTCATGCTTGGTACCTCATGTATATCTTGGTTGAGCACGAAGCAACCTGCTATGGCCACTTCGAGTTGTGCGGCTAAGTATAGGGAAGCCTTCATAGTGATTGTAGATTGTGTGTGGCACAGATGCCTTGTGGCTGATTTGGGCATTGGTCAATCTTCTACCACCACCATCTTCATGGAGAGTTAGAGCGCATTGGTAGTTGCAAGGAACTTTGTGTTCCATGATCGCACTAAGCACATTGAGGTGCACTATCATTATGTCAAGGAGAGGTTCTCTGCTGGAGAGATCAGTTTGGCATATGTGCCCACAAAAGAGAACATTCTAGACCTTTTCACAAAGGCTATGTCTAGGGAGAGGTTTGAAGATTTTTGTAAAGCTTTGGGCTTACTTCCTTTTGCGGATTGATTCCACATAGCTTGGCACTTTCCTTATACATGAGTGCCAACTCCTTGTTAACTGCATCACTCCTAAGGGGGATTTAATGATCTATTTAGGTAGTGATGTGTGTCAAAACATTAGGACCGGGTACATTTTTCCCTCTTTAGGAGGTTTTCCCACCAGCTTGTATATATTCTTATTACCCTAATGGCCATTTTATCTTTGTACATTCTAGTGGAAATACATTTAGTATTGTATCTTGTGCTTCAAACTTCTTCTTCTTCTTCTTCGTTGTGTTGTTCATGTGCTTCCATAGACCTCAAACTCCAATAACGTTATATATACATAAGCATCAATATTTTTCTATATGTAGGATGCAGATATGACATTTGATAGCATTGGCTAGCCTTCTTGACCAATTAATCTTGAATGAAATATATATTCCATTGTTGGCCATTAAAACAGATTAAGAACGTTTTATTATGTTTTGGCCTGTAGTATTTCTTTGAGGTAACTTTTATAGGGAAGAGAAGAAAATAGTATCCCATCCATCACATCCCCTCGCATCCCCAACATTCATCACCCCTCCTCAATTTTTAACTCCCATTCACCTCACCGTAATCCTATCATAATCACACCTTACTTTTTTCCTCTGAAACCCCAAATTTGTCCTCTACTACAACCCACAAATTGCTCCTTCCTAGCCCCCAGAATTTGGCCTAATCGAGCCCAACTTCGTCGTTCCTAGTTCCCTACACTAGCACCCAAATTTTTCCTAGAATACAACCCCAAATATTGTCCTTCTAAGCCCTCCAAATGGACCCTATAACTCCCAAAAGTCACCTTTCCTCTAAGTCTAGCCCAAGTACATCCTTCCTAGCCCCCTAAATTTTCCCTAATCTAGCCCAATCTTTTGCTTCCTAGCCCCCAAGATTCACCCTAGACTAGAACTCTTGCCTCCCCTCCCCCCCCGCCCTCTTAAATTTCTTCCCCATTTTGGTTATAATTTGCCTCACCTCACCCCATTTCTTCAATTAGTCTTCACTCTCTTCCTATCTAAGTCACCCTAGCCCCACCTGCAAATAACTTTCTTTTAGTTATCCTTCCTCTCTTCCCTTCCAAATTGCCTTTCCACCTTCCAAATTGCCTTGCCCATCCCTCGTGAATGGCCTCGGCCCTTTTTTTTTATTTGCCTCGCCTTCTCCCTTTCCCCAAATTCTCTTCACTCTTGCCCCCTTTAAGTTGACTTACTCCCCTGCAAATAGTTTTCCTTCACTCCCCACAAAGGTCCAACTCAAAATGAAGTGTCAATTCAAGTTGAATGGGATACTCCAATGTGACATTAGATTTTGATCGTGAAGTCTGCAAGTTCTTACAATTTCTGACTATGTTGGAAGACTTCATTACGTGAGCTAAATTCAATTGCATGACAATGCCAAAATTATCTTACTCCTCCACCACTCTTGTTAGATTTGGTGTGTTCGATAATAAAGGCTTGGATTTGGCAACGCTACTTCTCTTGCAATCTAGGGTCTATATATGAAGAGGCTCCACATTCATGTGGGATCCCATCATAATTTGGAAGCATCTCCTATTGTTGTTGCTCTCTATTTTAGTTGTAATCTTTGAAAGGATACTTCTTGGCTACACTTTTGCACTTTGCTAGATTTTTTATGAGTTGTGTTAAGGCCACTCGTTGGTGATTATATAGAGTGTTGGATTCTCTACTGTGTGGAAGGTGACACGAGAGGGTGATTGGGTAAGCCTTGGATAATGTATCATAGTAAACTATTGCAATTTACTTGTATATGGGGGATATTTTTACTCATTGAAATTATCTGGAGTCTTAAGGAGTTGAGTTTTCTCATCTCTGTTCTTGTAAAGTAAAGTTCTCATTATTGTGACTTCGTTGTTTCACTGCCAAAGTTTTCTATTTGCATTGTATATACACCTGTAGATGGACATATTTGAGTGTGTACCTCTCTAAGGAAGAAATCCCTTGAAGTAGTACGAAGACTAAAACTATGGTTCTAGTTACCTCCTTTGTATTTCGGCATGCCCAATGGGACCCTTGCATGTTCTTTGTGAGGTATTGAGTAGAGTAAATAGTTGTTCTTTGCATTGTTTTTCCACATTTTTTGAGTCTTGGGAGGATTAAATGACCCATACTTGAGTAGACTGAGAGCCTCTCCATGCACATAAGAGCTCCAAGAAGTTAGCTCATCCTTCATCAATTCAAATCAACAGTCAACTCAGGAGTCCTCTACCCTTGAATTCGTCCAATGATTTGGCCTCCACCCCACTCTCAAATGAGAAGCCCAGAAGAATGATGGACTTCATTTCTGAAACCTCTGAATAAGCTTAAGCTCCAATGGAGGACTCCTCAAATACTCTATCGAGGTTAGATGTTAAGTTTCCTACATTTCACGTTGTAGTTAATGAAGATGTACATGATCACGTAAGCAAATTCATTTCTTTATGTCGACAATGTGGGATTCAACTTCAAGAGGATTACATGTTGGTGCTATCCCCTTCTACATTAAAAGGACTTGCAGATAAATGGTACAACCACTATTTGGATGGACACTTCACCACTTGGGAATCCTTGAAGAGATTTTTCTCTCAAAATTTTTTACCAAGTGGCTCTTGAGAGTGAGCTTTAGGTCAACTAAAAAACTTGAAGTTACAGCTAGGTGAATCTTTTCATTAAACTCATACTTGTACTAAATCACTTGTCTCCTATTTACTACATGCTCAAGGTAACTTCATAGTCAAGAAGTGGATAGAAAAGTCTCTCCCTAGGTCTTCCCACTAAAAACTTGGGGATTATCTTAGACTCGATGCCACATTGAAAAATATTGTAGTACCTGCCTCTCGCATAAAGGAGGCTAGGATGCATTATGAAGCAGGGATTCAATAAAATTATGTTGCACATCTCGATCCAATCAAGACACTTAGGAGGGAACTAGAAAAGCTAAAGATCCAACAAAGTCAAATCGAGGAGAAGATCATTTTGCCACCCACGTGCTACAACGAAGATTTAGTGGCACAACTTGGCCATGAAGTGGAGGAGTTGTGGACTAGTGAAGACATCCCTAGGAAACTTTGGTGTACCACATACAACAATAATGGTCACTGAAACATGAAGTGCCCTAATAGAGTAAGATCTCGATTTTGTGGCCGAAAAGGTGGCCATGAGGCACAGGACTATTACTACCTCAATGGAGCCTAACAGAGAGGTAACACTCAAGCTCTTGATTCATTTCATGCTAGTAATTCGAATGTGCATGAGAGAGGAGAGTAATCCAAATTGACCTAGATATAATAGATATTTAATATGTTATTTCTATGGAGGTCACATCCAAAACATATGCCCTCTACTTGAGGGTGCACAAAAATTCAACAAGAAGTATATCTATTTCAACTAATAAAAATGGATTCAAAGAAGAGAAATGACTTATTGAAGGTCATAGGAACATGTGGAATGTTATCGAATGAGGTGTGGTACAAGGTTTGGAAGGGGTGATGGATTTTCAGCTTTAGGGATTATCCCAAAGAGTTCTCCATAGAGAGATATGTGCTACGTAAAGGAAATGGAAGCCATAAACATGTCCCCTCATTCATACGATCAACGATCTTTATATCATAAGGAGATAAGCTAAATAGTAATTGGATGCCCCATGAAGGGGACCGAAGGCTACTAAATTTTATTTGAACGTCCTAGTGTCACTTGTAATTTGTTGTTTTGAATCACATTCTAGCGTTTCATATGAATAAGGATGGGCTGAGACAAAGTTATTAAAAGAAAACCTGACTTTATTGTGGATTCATGAGTTTTCTTTCCTTATTTTTCTTTTTCAAAATGAAACCAATACTTTTATAGAGATTCATTTGAATTTCTGAATCATGGATATTGTGAAGCATAACAAATTTTTTTTCTCATCATTAGCTTGGATTTTTCGTAGTTCTTATGTTTTCAGCATCCGTAAAATTCATTTGTTCTATTTTTTTCAATGTTCATTTGATGATTATTTTGAAGTTTGTGTTTAATTTACATATCTATAATGCTGATTATATAATCAAGCTATTGAAGGGACCAACATAGGCATCTACCTAGGTAATGACTTTCATGTAATTCGTTCAAATTTCTAATATTTTTATTCCTTGGTTTTTTGTATAGAAAAAGCTTGTGTGGAATGATCTTCTATTCGTGCAATGATCTATAGATTGAAGCACCAAGTTTAAGAAATGTAAGTCATAGGGATGACTGAAAGTGCTGGCATTGTCAATGGGTACATAAATTGAAATTCATGAATATTTGTAAATAATGATATAGATTATCTCGGTTCCATTAAATACGATGATGATTGAGCATGTCTGCTAGACTAATCAAGACTGTAAAACTGAGGACGTCATCATCAAGTGCATGAAGAAGGGAATATGTTGTCTAATACGTGAATGGGTGATAGCTAGGTTTTCCAAACATCTGAGTCAAAATAATAAGGTTATGAGAAAGCCGCCATTTTTCTTAGAGTAGTGTAGTTGTGTCTTTGAGGATAGGAAACATCAACTTGGTAAATGACTTTCTCATTTGAAACGTCTAGCGTATAAATAAAACGTCCCTTTCTGTATAACAAATCAGTGGAAATGATTCTTGTATTTTGGCGTCCTTTCCTTTTCCACCATCTATAGGCAACTGTTATACCTGATTGTGGTCGATCATGTACATGGATGTAATTCTACTACCCTTGCCACAAAGTACAGACTAAAGACGATGCTTCTGAGTCCTTGTCACCTCCTCCATGTTCCATAAGCTACAACGACCACTGCCCCTATAGGTTCCTCAAACTTCATTTCTCATTATAATATTCACTAACCCGATCATGAAGATAACTAGAACTTTGGCCTCTGCATCAAAGCTTATGACTTCCGCCCAGATCTAGGAATTTCTTTTCTGAAGCATCCAAATGGGGTTCTTAAAACTTTCGCTGATTCGAAGCATTTAGCAAGGAGAGCGCATGGGGAGGAAGAGTTTCATGAAGAGCATCCGTAGTGCACATGAAGTTTGTCTGAAGATCTTGGAGTTGGCAACTTTGGTTTCAATTACAGGGGCATTACCTTGATAGATCTTTCATCACCGTTAAAGCAAGTAAGGATCCTGAGAGGCATTACAAATCCCACGGGCCGCACAAAAAGTAAATCTCAGCTTCCATTCAAAAGTGACACTAAAAGTGAATATGGTAAAAGTGAAAGTGGAGAAATGATGGTTGCCACCAACCATTCATGACGACTGCCTATTTTTGTGGATCCAATTCAAATCAAGGGAATATTTGATCTACCCCTTCAATTTTGGGTAATTAGTCGGCGCGTGATCAATGGACATGAAGAATCGGCAAGGTTCTCTTGACCTATGGGAGCCTATAAAAACAATGGATTTGTGTTCATTTGGGACATTTTTTTTTTAGATACACATTTACGTACAGAGGTCCTCTCTTGCACTTGTGGCTTCAAGCCTACTGTAGGAAGTCACTCTGTGGTGTGGATACAGAGCCTGGGCTTCCCAGTGGAGGGCTAATAGCACTGTAGTGTGAAGGGAGTGATTTGGTTTGTGATTCCGCGTGAATCTGTGGTATTTTCAAGCTCTTTTCCTTAGAGCAAGTTTCTATACGTTGTATTGATCAGCACTAGTCTACATCTAGTTGTGATCATTATACGGATTGTATGAGTCTCTTGTATTGAGGTTGTTTGGATCTGGAGTGTCATGTTAGCCCATAGCATCAACATGGTAGCATTTTCTTGGCTTACATTGTAATCATTCATTCGAACTAAGGAATGTTTGGGTTTCCCAAGTATTGTCATTTATCTTAACCCTTACTCTGACAAGGTACAATTCTGTGCAATCATTGTTATCTACCTACTCATAGAAGTGTTAAAGGGTATACTTCCCTAAAGAGAACCTCCCTTGAGTAGGTGACGTACTGGAAATGTTTATTCTCTATTCTTGATAAAAGTGGATACCCCAGTACCTCCTCTACACTAAGTTAAAGATGGTACCTTGTATTTTGACTGGAACTCCAGGGACCACTCCCATAGGCCTTACTATGCTTTGGTCTTCCATTGTTACAGTGAAGTTGGTAGGTCTTGAAGGGTATAGTCCAATCTTTTTCATGGTATATTCAGGCACCAAGTTAATGCCAGAACCACCATCCACAATAACTCCTTGAAACTCATGACCTTTAATAGAGACTGTTAGCCGAGGGCTCTTGTAATCTGTGAGGGGTGCTTCCCCTACACTTTTATCTTTATGTATAACAGCAGCCTTTGCCACTAAACTTGGTGTGGACATTTCATCAATTATCTGCAAGAATTCTGACCTGAACTTCCCATCCACCTTTATTAAATAAAAAATACTAACCTCCTTTTTCATGGACTTGAGCAGCCTGGAAGCTTTTGATTCCTTAAGAGCATGGGCTGCATTTGACTTATCAAACTCCTCATGAGCCCTGTTGAATGCATGTCCAATGGCATCACTGGTACCTATGAAATTTTCTCTTTGCCTTGTATCTGCACTTGTGGTGGCTTTGTCTTCAGACACACCTTTGTCTCTGTTTAATCCATTAATCATTGATTCTTGACCTATTTCCACTTGATCCTTCCCCTTGCTTCTTGTCTACACTGTAAAGGATTCAATTTCTTCTAAATGCACCACCCTGGTAGATGGAGATGGCACATTGACATGATCTAACACTTCTTTTTTTGTGTACAGAAATCATTTGAATATGGGGCCCTGATGAAGAGGCTTGATTCTTAGGACAACAATTTGTATAGTGGTCTCTGGCCTCTGGGCAGTTTCTGCAAGGAGGGGCATTTTCTAGGAGAGTGCACCTACTTTGATAGTGCCCACAGTCTGCACATCTGAAAAAAATAATTGGCCTTCTAGGCCCATTTCCAAAATTATCCCTTTGTCTAGGGTTATAAGTGTTACCTTGATTGGGTGCAGCTGCCATCACATCTGCTGGTGGTAGGGGTCCTCCTTGTGTCCAGTATGTTGTTGCAGGCATTCCCCTTGATTGGCATTCATGGGCCTCATGACCAACTTTCCTGCATAATTCGCAAGTCACATTTAACAAAGGACATTCACTTACTATGTGACCTTGCTTGCTGCACATGGAACACCAAAGTCCACTCTTGATGCCACTCCCTTTGAGTTCCTGCAGCTCCTGTCGCAGCTGAGCCAATTCCTCTGCTTGGGCTTCCTCCTCCTTTTGGAGCTTTAGTGCTTCAATCTCCCTTCTCAACTGAGCAACAATATTCTCTTCCTCTTTGTAGAGCTCCTTCCTTAGCTGGATCACTCGATCCTCCATTTTTGTACCATATGTTGGTTGGGAAGAAGTTGCTCCATACTCGTGCCTTATCTGCTCCAAGAGTGTGGCTGTGTTGATGAACTCCTCTATGAAGGCTGTAGGTAACACTAATTCCTTTATTTTGCATTGGGTGGCCACTGGTAGGGGCTCAACTAACCATTTCTTAACAAAAAAATCGTGTGGTGGATCTGGAAATTTAGCCATTAGTGCTTTGGCCCTAGTCACAAACTCTGGGAACTTTTCTCCTGGACCCAATCTCAAATTTTCTAGTTCTTCTATGATAATCTCTACAGTGTTGCCATGCTGGAATTGATTTTTAAATGCATCTTTCATCACATCCCAAGTGGTAAAATGGTTTTCAGCAAACTGGCTGAACCACTTATCTGCTTATCCCTCTAATGTGGCAGGGAAGAGAATCAAAAAGGCATCCTCCCTACCCATTAAGCATCTAGTCTTACATATTGCCAAAAACCTTCTAATGTGTTCATCCAGATCCTCCTGAGCTAGGCCTTTGAAAGAAGGAAACTTTATATTTAATCTAGAGAGTAAAGTTTCCAAGCCTACCTGACCCGCCATGCTCTTTACTGATGAGGTTGAAGATAGTGGACTGGAGGACCTTCTAACAACCTTCCTTCTTGTCTGCTTACAGGTGACCCTCAATGTTTGGGACCGAGTTGCGATCATGAGCAGCTCATAGCCCACTTAATATGAGACACTTGATAAGAATATTTACCTTTTGTTTGATGAAGTAGCATTGTAGTAGCACTGTAGACACATGACCTCTGCTATACTTTGCACTTGGTTTCTCCTAAGCTCAAATATCCTTGGAAGTCCCACCGTGCGTGCCAAATTTTGTTGGGGGATTCTTGGACAAGAAGGATTTTGAGGGTTTGTAGGAGAAAAGGAAAGAGACAAGAAGAGGAAACACACCTGGAAGCCTCTACCGATTGATTACAGTAAGACAATTAAAATGTTTGAAGCACAATACAAGCCAATACCTCTTTGCACAATCTCATAGAGTGCTCAATTACAAAATACCAAATATCCCAAAGTCTTCTTGCCGCCGGCCTCCTCTGCACCAGACGTCCACCTGCTTCAAGCTTATCCTTGTGCACACCTTGCACCAAGCTTCCACTAAGGGTGAGGCATGAATACCTTCTGTCGGCACGTGCACACTGCAAGGAGACCTTAACCTTGGGGGACTAGCTTAGCACTCTCTGCACAATCCCTTAGTCACTCTCCATGCACTCCTTCACTTCCACTTCTCTGCGTCACACACTGGTGACTCTTGCACTTCTCTCTCTCTTGCTTCACTTAGACTATGCTCCCTTGCTTACTCTAGGATTGGTCCAAGAATAGTCCTTGCCTTGATTTGAGTGTGTCGATCACGTACGCTCCTAACTGCAATAGTATCTTGGTGCTCACTTTGATGTCCCAAGATTGTCTTCACAAGTGGCAGCCAACGACTCACTGTTTTGTCTTGTAGTGACTTTAGACTAAAACCCAAAATTTTAATTGGGGGGCCATACTTTCCCCTGTGCATACGCTACCGCTTCACATACCTTCACATTTCCTTTTAAGTCTTCACTTTTGCACATAAGAGGGGGTTCACCTGAACCTTCCAAATACTTTAAAGAACACTTTGAACCTTAGGGAAATTAGAGAAAATACCTCTGCAACCTGCAACCCACTTTCTCCAATTTACCCTTTGTAGACAATTAACTGTGCACTACCTGTGCACTCTGACACCTGCACTTTAGCACTTTGACTTTGCACTTGTTGACTTTGACCTTGACCTTGTTGACTTTGACCAATTGACTTTGACTGCAATTGACTTTGACCAACATGACTTTTATGGGCTCAACATATATAAACACATATATTTACATATATATTTATACAAATATTTATATACACACACATATATACACAAATGTACACACACATCAAGTCACATGCATACATGTGTATGTGTGTATATATATATATATATATATATATATGGATATGCATATGTGTGTTAATGTATGTATGTATGTATATGAGAGAGAGAGAGAGAGATAGAGAAAGGAGTGCGACTAGAGGTACACATACACGCATACATACACATACACACCATACACACACATACACACACACATACATTCACATTTACATACACACACACTAATACATGTAAATTTACATATACACACATACATGCACATTTACAGATGCATGCAGATACACACATATAGGATGTTATTACACAAAGAAAAACAATTCTAATTATGGTAGAGGGAGATTACCTGATATTGCAAGGCTGACAAATAGGCTATACACTTTTAGAAAATGACAAAGGAGGTTATGGTTATCAACATCAAGAAAAATAGGACTATATGAAGTAACTTCATGGAACACAACCAAAAACGTGAGTTGAGATTTCTTGATAGTATGTATGCATATGGTGCAGATTAATCCCCGAATTTGTAGGTCAGCACAAAGTTAATATTCGCAAAGGTAAGCTGCAATAAATGTTGAAAACAAACCATTTTGCATGAAACTAGTATTGACCATGAGGAGTGCTGCATAGTAAGGCCCCTTATCGATTCCTCAGAGATCACAAAATCATGCCTCCTAGTTGGTCATGATCTCCCTTGCATCGAAGGACTTACATGGATCAATGGTCACAAATTAGATAAAGTGGCAAGATTCAAGATTCAAGTGGACAAGCAAAGCACTCTCAATAGGTCATGATGTGTTGAGTGGTCCTACTACATCCCCATTAGTTTTATTCCTAATAATACATAGAGATATAAATAGGTTTCAAAAATGGATTCAAGTCAACAGTACCAAAAGACTTTGAATCGCGTATAGAACAAATAATCACAGGAAGTCAACCTCGAGGATTAAAGAGAAATGTTGATCACTTCCACGCAATCGGAATTATTAGTCAGGTTACAGATAAAGGGGTTCATCTTACCATGTACGACAATGCAACTCGTGTCGCTGATTCAAAAGAAATTTAACTTTATAGAGCGTTCATTTACATTAGGCAATACTTCCTCTCGATCCTCTCCACCGGCAGGACAGCTGACCATGCTTTCAAGCATGTGTGATGAGTCTTAAAAAACCAGTTGTATGCTTGCCTTCGGGTCGTTGTCAATCCGTATCAAACCAGTACAACTTGTGCCCTTATGGGATAAGGGGAGTCCCATGGATACTATGCCCATTCATATTGTACAATTATAATATCACAGTTAAAGTTTGAGGGAGTAAGCTTCAATTCAACTTTCATAAAAAAAACTTCCTTTCGATAATAATCAACATTGTAATATCTCCGAATAAAATCAGTTTTCAAGATGAAAGGAAAATGAAACAATGCCTACACATTTATAGAACCTCTTGATCAACTGTGTGGGGATGATACACCATATTGCGCCACAATATTTTGTAGTAAACTGACTTCTCCTAGGTGATACTCATAGATATGGGACATGTAGACATAGGACAAGAGAATAGTATAACATAGTAGCTCGAAAACCTCAAGACATTGGGCCGCTTTTTTTTTTTGTTTTTTTCTTTGAGTAGCCTTTCCCTCCAGAAGGCACGAATTCCTAGCATCACATGTTTCTCTCAACATAAACATAACTCTCCATTATGTATATAATATGATTTTACTTTCGTCATGCACACATGGAGCTTCATGTACACGTTCACCTATGAAGTGCCACATGCTCACACACACTAACATGCATATGTATGCACATGCATTTATACAGACACATCTCAAACACGGTACTTGCACGCTTGCACATATTCCCGTGCAAACACATTTATATGTATATATCTGTAGACAGATATATTTGCACATAATAGCACATATATACAGATCCGCTTCTTTTTGCCATTGCCACCCGTGGCCATAACTGCTTGGTTAATAATCATGCCCATCTCAGACAGACCCGAGGTCGATCACTCGCTCATATGCATAGCCAGATGCTAATGTGATTCTTCGCGGAGGACACCAACCGTTGTGTGTATAATGATGCTAATGTTATCAACACTTTTCGGCAATGTATAAGGGCATTTTGAATTGCGTCAAGGTCTACAATAAATCATTTTAAAACTGTTTCAAGGCTATTATTAGGCCCCCTCTGCAATTCTTGATGAATCAAGGATGCTAGGAGCTACGCAATGGATAAATCTTGTGGTTCCTTGATATCTCGATGGGATTTGAAGTTTTGATGGGCCACTAATGGAGCTTGATTCTTTTCATGTTGGATACTGAATTAGGCTACTGAAAGGGCATGCAGATCAGCCTGGTAGGGCATGCCATGGTAGTGAAGGCCTTCCTCCTTTCATGGATTATCTATGTTTTAGCTTGTTGGAGATTGAAAGACAAAGAATGAGCAAAGTTGGAAAGAATTTTCATAGATTTCCTCTATAATAGGGATCCCAATAGGACATTTGTGCCCAAAATCAAGTGGGCCTTTTGTGTTAAGTCAAAAGATTATGGTGGCCACGTTGGGTATTCTCGATCCTAGAGGGATGGCACATAATCTAACTACCAAGTGGTTGATCAAAGCCTACTGCAATGAGGAAGCGTCTTGGGAAAAAATCATTCTCGTAAACAAATCTTCCATTACACTAACAAGAATCCCTAGGTGCGACAGACTCCATCTGCTCACGTTGATTTTTTCGCCATGTCTACTGACTCCAAAAGGTTCAAACCTAGTATGCTACATATGCAAGAGTTGGAAGAAGATGAAACCATACATCAAGGCTAATGAAGATTAGAAGCACGTACTTGAGATTAGGGATATTGAAACCATTTATGTTCTTAAGGGGGGGGGGGGATCAAAGAATTTGACTCACAAAACCTCCAAAGAACAAAGAAACTATGAAACAAAGGATTTTGTAAGTGAAACATCTCTAGAACCATGAGATTTGATGAGATTTGAGATTTGAGAACCTATACCTAGTTAGGAGAGCGACTATGATGATTGGAGTCTACGAAGACACGTATAGAATCTTCACAAAACTTAAAGATGCATCTACTTATGGGAAATGATTTTCGCCAAATTGAAGGATTAATAAAAACCAACGCTAAAAAATTGGATAGAGCTTTGAGGGTCCATAAACACCTTCACTTGCCTATCTCCTTTAACACGAGATGGTGTCTAAAGTGGCCTAGTTTGAGATGGAAATTTAAGTGGGCAGACTTGTGGTTTCCTCTCATTGAGAACAACAGTTCAGTACTTATGTGGAAAGTTCTCCGTTGGGGAATGTGGACCATTGCCAAAGCTAATAAAATTTATTGGGCCCCTCACTAGTGTAGGCATTGCCTACCTTGGCCACCTCTTCTTTTCATGCTCAAGGAGTTGCTTGGTGTGAAATCCCTAACATCAATATTGAGTTTAAAAAGATAAATTAAGTGGAAGCAAGCATTATTGGAAGAAGTGATTGGCTGCTCTTCCGCGTTTTGGAATGCCATAAGAGGGAAAGATCTTTGAAAGATATGGAGAGAAATATGTGTGATCAAATTTGATGAACATCCAAAAGAATGTTTGATGGAAGATCCTTCATCTTGTGAGGTAGAAGAATATGTAATTGACAGGAATCACAACGTTTAAGACAGCATATGGTTTTTGTCTTGAAAAACAAAAAGATTAAGAGTGAGTGGCTCATAAGGGTGATGAAAAACTCATTAACCTACTCTGCAACTCTCTTTAAACCTTTATTCTCCTATAAAATCTTAATTATCCTGTCAATTTTGGACCGCCATAGCTTAAGGGCTTGTGTGCTCTCCAATCAATACTTTGCAGGATACGAGGGATCCCAAGGGTATTAAGAGAATTCACTTTAAAATTGTTCTTTTATTAATTCAAGCGTATGAGACTAGGACCCCGCCAAATTCATTAAATAATATCAATATGACTTGTACATTTGCACACAAAAAAAAAATCCACATACACATTAGCCCACATTCACATACATTGAAACGCTAATTTGTATACATACACATTTTAAGAACTTAGGAATTACACACGTAGAGCATAAATATAATTTCACTTGTACTTATTTAGCATCACACACATACACATACATTCTCACACATTGCCATACATTCTCACACATTGCAAGTTATTTCATTAACACAATATGATATGCAAAGACGCACATTATTATATCACATTTCAACTTTCCTTGCAAATAATTAAAGAGCAAAAGTTGCAGCATGAATCCAGTAATTTGAATTGCAAATGACACATGCAAATACAACTCATTCATGAAGTGAACCCAAAAAATTTACATTCATGGAATAAGAGTTCCAAGGAGAGAGTTCACCAAATATAATTGTCTTTATATCATTAATGTCATTCGAAATTCTTGATGGGATCGAAAACTTCTCTGTTAAATCCTTGCTTTCTTGTTTATTCTACATGGAAAAAACAACACGTTTGATAATTTTTATATGATTTTTATGTATCTTTAACTATGGTTTTTATTTTTTCTTTGAACTAGTTCGTTGGCTTGAGTTTCAAATCGTGACCACATTCACTCTCTCTAATCCTATCCACCATTTGGATGAATGTAAATCATTTAATAGAATGCATAAACATTTATAGGTGTATCAAATATTTAATATTTATAGGTGAATGTAAATCATTTAAAAGAATGCATAAACATATGCTCATTGAATGAAAACGTATTGATGTTTGTATGAACTTAGAAAAATGTAATAGATTCAAGTATCATACTTGGTATAGCAAGATTCATAGTTCATTCATTGTCTTGATTTTTTGAGATCTAGTGAGCTATCACAAACACACTCATATATACCAATCCATACTAACCAGGTTCGTTACACTTCAACTCTATCAAAATATAATTTAATTCTTTCCATTTTTTACTATCTTTTTTTCGTTTTCACTTCATCCAATCTCAAATAATTTTTATTTTTTTGATTACTTATTTATTTATTAATCTACATATCTATGAAGCCAAAATAGCACAAGACACAAAATGCAAGCCCTAGGTGAAACCCATATCAACTCGTGGTTGTGACCACATGAGAAGATTGACTCCACCGAGCTATCGATCCATACAAGAATGTAGCAACATCTAGGCTGTGACTAGGATAGGGTTAACTTCCTCTCATGGTTGGGATAGTCCAATCAGGGTGGCTCCACTTGCCTACTAGCCCATCTCACTGCATCACAACACATACACACACAAGCACACAAATATAGCTAGTTTGTATATGAAGTATGGTACTACACGATGATCAGATTTGGAGGTAGGGTGTAATAAGAAAATAATAGGAGGAATCAAGGAGTCCAACCTCACCAAGCATTCATGCTCACCGGTATATATAAGTAATTGTTCAGCAATCACGTTCTTCTAGTTAAGTTTTCACTCACAAATTCCTTTTTGGGGTATTTTATTCTATGCATATAATTCATTTTCTTCTTCACGTACCGCACGCAATCATACTAGCCAAATACTTAATCTTTTCTACTTGATTTGTCGCGTAGATTCATCGTAACAAGCGTTCCCAATCAAAATGCTTGTCTTCCGCTCTTTATTGACTTTCTCGGATCTTTCATGAAATCAAAACACAGACATTTGATATTTAGAAGTTATATTTGTGAATTCGCTTTTAACATTGTAGATTACTTGTCGAGCAGGGTTTTCCTTCATTTTACATATCGCTCGCTAGGTGCTCACCAAAGAAGCTATTCTTGTAGATGAACCAATTTTGTACTACATCCATCATCGAAACATTCTTGAGCAAATTTGATATCTCGTAAAGCCACTTCATTTTCTTGTCAATCCTTTCGGCATCAATATATGTGTCTATGTTTTAAAGAGTTGATGAATCCTCCGGAAGGCTATTCCAAAAAAACAAAACATTTTTTAATGTTACATTTTCTAATTCGTCACATGCAGACGCATAACATATGAATAAAGCATTTTTAAATTGATTTTTGGCGTGCAACGTAGCTATTCCTATATCAAAAGATACTTTTATACCTGCATTTTCTTTAGGTGTGCACATCAAATAATTTGTAACCATTTTGTCATTTGGATTCATGATGGGTTTCGTTTGAATGACTTGATTTGCATGGATTTCATGCCCTATGTGCATAGATTTACATGCATACATATCCACATCCTTAAATAGATATTTATCTTCACGAATGACTTCATATCCATAATCCATTATTTATTCATCATTCTCATGCATTCAATCATCTGCATGCATACATTCCAACACACCTATCATCACTCACGTGCACCTCAATACCTATTTTCTTATCAACATGTATATTCATAGTGTTTTTTGCATATAATTTATACCTTAAGATTACCTTTTTATTTAGAATTCTTTGCTAGGCTTCCATATAATTCATGCAGTTGTCAATCAATGCTTTCATACACTTTATCATGATCATGCATACTTGCACCCAATTGTGCTTCATAATTTACATACACTTACTCATTTCAAAAACAACTTATCTTGCCCACCTCCTGATTGATTTTATCATAATCAATTAGGGTTTCCTCATTTTCATGCATGGGGTTTTACACTTGATTGTCATTTGTCATATTTGCAACATTAGTTATGAGCATCTCAATCTGCTCTTGCATAGTATCTACCACTTTCACATCATCTTTAACCTGCACCTCCTTGTATATTTGCATGCCATCTATCATTTGCACATCATCATAATCAAGCCTATCGTGGACTACATACTTATAACCATTCAAATGCTCAATCATTAACATCTCAACATTCTTATGAATACGAGATTTCACTTGTGCTTCAACATGTAAATATAATGTGTTATCATTCACATACTTTTCTTCGTTCACCAAATCTTTGATGAGCATATCCTCATGGATAAAATCATGGTCATTTGTAACCTCTTCACAAAAAACAAATAATGTCATATGGCGTATTTGACACATGTGGTTGATAGGATGTATTACTATCAATTGGCATCAAATTATTCTCCAAGTCTTGGATAGTTTCATGACTTGAAGAACTATCATGAGCTTGATCTTCCTACAAAATTGCTATATTTTCTTGCTGGATTTCATCTCCTTGGAGTGAGTCAGAATTCCCCCTCCTGATTGGACGAGAGTCTTCTTGCCTAAAAGAATTGTAATGGAATTATGCTAGTAAGATGGTGATGATACCTAGAATCATGGTCGTGATCCTAGTATCAGGAGGAATCTAAACTTCCATCAGTTGCTTAACAAGCAGTGGTGCTTAAACTAGTATTGGATTAGGTGGGAGTGCAAATTTAAGGGTTTATAGTGCCTATTCATTTAGAGCAAAAAAAATATTTCTTATGTATCAAGCTCTTCATAGATGGAATTATACCAATGTCAAAGCCAATATGATTAGTAGGGTTCTCTCCTGGTGCAAATGATGTTCTAGTGGAAGAGAAGACTCTGGTCACCACTTCTTTTGATGGCCCAAGTCTCATCAAACTTGGAATGGTCTTTGATTGTTTGTCAAATTATCTCTTCATTTAAACTAGAAGCACTCAAAGGTTTGCAATGAGCTTCAAAAAACCACTCAAAGAATGATCTATATAAAAATCTCTTGTCAATATTGATTGAAGTAATACAAATTATAATAAACCCTCCCCCCTCCCCCTCCCCTCGCACAAAGAAACATAGGGAGTTTATATCAAAAAATGGAAAGGTGAAATACAAGTGGGTATTGCATGAAGGAGACAAAAGCTTTATCAACCTTCTTCATAGTTCTCTATAAACTGTTTGTATGTTTTGTTCTTTGTTTCTCATTTTGTGTGATTTTCGAGAAGAATAAGCATTACACAGACATTTACATTGGTTTAGATTATCTAAAGACATCTAGTTATGAAAATCTTACATTAATTAACGAACTCATGTGATGATGGAAGCATTGTGGAAGATTTGGAAGGAAAGGTGTGCAACAAGCTTTAGACAACCACCCAAAGAATGATCTATATAAAAATATCTTGTCAATCTTTATTGATGGAATACAAATTGTAACTATTCCCCCGATGTATAATTATCAATTGGCATTCAATTACTCTCCAAGTCTTGCACAATGTCATGACTTGAAGAAGTATCATGAGCTTGATCTTCATACAAAATTGCTATATTTTCTTGATGGATTTCATCTCCTTGGAGTGAGTGAGAATCCCACCTCTTGATTGGCCGGGAGACTTCTTGCCTACAAGAATTGTAATGACATTATGATAGTAAGATGGTGATGATCCCTAGTATCATGGTGGTGATCCCTAGTATCATGGTGGTGATCCCTAGTATCAGAAGAATCTAAACTTCCATCAGTTGCTTAACAATAAGTTGTTCTTAAACTAGTATTTGATTAGCTGGGCGTGCGAATTTAAGGATTTATGGTGCCTATACATTTAGAACAAAACGTTATTTCTTATGTTTCAAGTTCTTCATAGATGGAATTGTACCAATTTCAAAGCCAATATGATTTGTAGGGTTCTCTCGTGGTGGAAATTATATTCTAGTGGAAGAGAAGACTCAGGTCACCTCTACTTTTCATGGCCCAAGAGTCATCAAACATGGAATGGTCTTTGATTGATTGTCAAATTATCTCTTCATTTAAACTAGAAGCAATCTTTTCTTGGTGAACTGATTGATTGCTTGGCCACTCCATGGAATGCCCTTAGATGTGAAGCACCCTCAAACTTTTGGAAGAAAAGGTTTGCAATGAGCTTTAGAAAATCACTCAAAGAATTGTCTATATAAAAATCTCTTGTCAATAGTGATTGAAGGAATAGAAATTATAACCACCCCCCCCCACAAGGTAACATAGGGAGTCTATTTTTGAAAATAGAAATGTGAAATACAAGAGGGTATGTTTTGCTCTTTGTTGTCACTTTAAGTGTGATTTTCGAGAAGAATGCGTATTAGAGAGACATTCACATTGGATTAGATTAAGTAAAGACATCTAGTTATGAAAATTTTAGATTAATTAAAGACATGATGTGATGATGGAAGCACCCTCGAAGATTTGCAAGGAAAGATCTGCAACAAGCTTGAAAAAAGCACCCAAAGAATGATCTATATAAAAATCTCTTGTCGATCTTGATGGAAGGAATAGAAGTCATAAATATCCCCCCAATGTAGAACTATCAATTGGCATCAAATTATTCTTCAATTCTTGGATAGTGTCATGACTTGAAGAATTATCATGAGCTTGATCTTCACACAAAGTTGCTATATTTTGTTGATGGATTTCATCTGCTTGGAGTCAATGAGAATCCCAAATCTTGATTGGTTGGGAGTCTTCTTGCCTACAAGAATTGTAATGGCATTATGATAGTAAGATGGTGATGATCCCTAGTATCATGGTGGTGATCCCTAGTATTAGGAGGAATCTAAACGTCCATCACTTGCTTAACAAGAAGTGGTGCTTAAACTAGTATTGGATTAGGTGGGAGTGCAAATTTAAGGATTTATGGTGCCTACTCATTTAGAACAAAAAAGTATTTCTTACGTGTCAAGATCTTCATAGATGGAATTGTGCAAATTTAAGGATTTATGGTGCCTACTCATTTAGAACAAAAAAGTATTTCTTACGTGTCAAGATCTTCATAGATGGAATTGTACCAATGTCAAAGCCAATATGATTTGTAGGGTTCTCCCATGGTGCAAATAATATTCGAGTGGAAGAGAAGACTTATGTTGCCTCTTCTTTTCATGGCCCAAGAGTCATCAAACTTGGAATGGTCTTTGATTTCTTGTCAAATTATCTCTTCATTTAAACTGGAAGGAAACTTTTCTTGGTGATGTGATTGATTGCTTGGCCACTCCATGGACAACGCTTAGATAAGAAGCACCCTCAACGATTTGGAAGGAAAGGTTTGCAATGAGCTTGAGATAATCACGCAAAGAATGGTCTATATAAAAATCTCTTGTCAATCTTGATTGAAGCAATAGAGATTATAACAAACCCTTCTCTCCCTCCCCCCCCCCCCCCCCCCCCCCCCCGCACAAGGTAACATAGGGGGTTTATTTGACAAAATAGAAAGGCGAAATACAAGTGGGTATCGCATGAAGGAGACAAAAACTTTATGAACCTTGTTCATAATTCTCTCTAAATTGTTTGTATATTTTTTTCGTTGTTCTCATTTTAAGTGTGATTTTCCAAAAGAATGAGCATTACAATGACATTTACATTGGATAGATTATCTAAAGACATCTAGTTATGAAAATCTTAGATTAACTAAAGACATCTAGTTATGAAAATCTAAGAAAAGGTGTGCAACAAGCTTCAGAAAACACCCAAAGAATGATCTATATAAAAATCTATTGTCGATCTTGATTGAAGGAATAGAAATTGCAAATATCCCCCCTCAGACAACATAGGGAGTTTATTTTGAAAAATAGAAAGCTGAAATACAAGTGGCTAGCGCATGAAGGAGAAAAAAAATTTATCAGCGTTCTTCATAATTCTCTCTCAACGGTTTGCTTGTTATGTTCTTTGTTCTCATTTTAGAGAAAAAAGAGCATTAGAGACAGATTTACATCCTGGTTATGACAATCTTAGATTAAGTAAAGACATCATACGATGATGGAGCGGCTGCAACTTGACATCGAGCGGTGCCGTTCCAACTACTGCTTTTTTAGTTTGATATATTGGAATTTTTTGGGTACTTGGTATGGTTGACGTGCCTGACAAGATATATGGAAATGTTGTTCCTTTAAAATTCTTCCATTTTCAATCTATGTTTTTGTTCTCGCTTCACGAGAATATGTCCATACACACACAAATATATATATATATATATATATATATATATATATATATATATATATATATATATATATATATATATATATATATATATATATATATATATATATATATATATGTGTGTGTGTATGATGTGTGCATGTGTACCTATAAGGCATCTTAAGCCAATTTTGCTGTCATGTGACTCAGAAATTCGCCAGCGATGCCCTTTCAATCTTCTAATTAACGGCATTCTCAGAAACTGCATCGTTTCCTAACATTGTGTTTACCACATATTTAATCTTCCCATATGTACTTCTCCTCCACTCAAAATCTTCGTCGATGAAGATGTAAGTCTTTCCGCTTTGCTCAGAAGCAAGCAGCGTAAGGTTATCTTAGGTGACATCCCGGCTATCGATTACCTGTTGCATTTCAGCTGTAGTTTGGTGGTATGCATATGCCGCCATCTAGGCTCGGAGGATATTCGCAACGAATATCTTAACTGAAACTTCAAATAAATTCCTTAACATGGGTACACAACTTTTCGTTGTTTACTTTTCAATGTGAACGTGAACGTCAGAAACAGATAGGACGCGCTCCATTCACGTTGCATATACTGATATTCTCTATGTGATATCACGTTGCTTGCGAGGAAATCATGGCGGGAGCGGGCCAGAACCCAACTATCTTCTGCTGCAATCTTCAGAACCACATCCTCCCGAAACACTTTCAGCGTCGACTTTTGCAGAATCATGCACACTTATCAAAACGAGGAGGCAGGGACGTTCCATCAACAAAAGCTCTTTAAGACGTTCGCTCTTGTCTTTCTATTGTTCTTGTCCTCTAAAGAACTCAGACAGAGGATCGAAGTAAGTTCCAATGAAACGCGTCTGCATTACTTTTTCGTATGAATTACGTACTGAGCGAAAAATTTTGATGATATAAGACATCAAACCCGAATTGTTAGATTTAATATGAGGACAAAATAACCGAAGTTTCATGAATAAATATTCTTGCATGCAACAGAACTTTTCAAAAGGATATGGTTGTGCTGATATCTGTATTTGTTATTTTTTAAATACTAAAAAAACGTTTCTTTTTAGTAACAGAAAAATGCATTGAAATATAGAAAGATTACAACAGTACAACTGGTAAAATCATTTCCCAAGCTCAAGCAGGCCTTTTATATACCATAGACAACCGTTTGGGCGGGTAGACCTTGAGGAGGGACTACCTCCTTTTTCAATGTGGTACATCTCTTAAGACATCAAACATGATAACGTTTCTAGGCAGGGCGATAGACATGCTAGTGATACAGCCCACGCCCACGGCTTTCAGTGCAGCTTGATAAAGGTAGAAGAAATTGTACCTTTCCTTTGTTAAATAGGACATTATTCTTGCTAATCAATATCAACCATAAAGTGATTGTTCTTTAGTTGTGCAAAAAAGTTGTTCCACATGTTGACATTCACCTATCATGGCTTCGTTTATAGACCAACCACCAGGGTGCAAAGAGAAGCAGTGATGATGGAGAATATTCTCTAGCTGTTTGACTCCTTGATAGAGAAAAACAAAAGGTGCTTCATGTACCTACTTTTCACATTTCGCACAAGCATCAGAGCCTTTGTTCCCTTGCTTAGCGTGGGAGCCACATTTGTGATTGACATTGACAATGATCATGTCAACATTACCTCTGAACTTCTTCAGCGCTTAAAGAACGAATCAAGCTACATTTGAAATGCGCATATTACTGTTATTGTTAGCAGCCTCGAAGTGCGGTTTATCACTCATGATCTTGTGAGATATAAGCGGAATTCAAAGGATAATACCTGAGGATATTTTTTGAATTGTTCATCTGACCACGCGCAAGAGAGAAATCGCATGATTAAAATATGTTTATTGAAGACCCTTCTCGGAAACAAGAAGAAAAAACCAGAACCTTTTTTTATGGAATTCAGCTTTCTCTCTTGCGTTTAACGGTCTTCTAGGAAAACACCCGTACTAGACTAAAGCTTGATTAGAGCAATAGCTAAAGCTTGATTAGAGCAATAGCTGCATAGAATGGAAACATTTATGTTACACCATGAAACTCTAAAGAACTGTGTAGATTAACAGTCTTAAATTTCCAAAAAACTAAATAACCTTTATTATTATATATCATTTTGTAACTTTTAGAAAGCAACGCGTAGTACGTAAACTATTGTCCTTCAACTTCCAAAGCATGACATTTTCGACACTTAAGGTAATTCTTATGTTAGAAGAGAGCATATCGATGATTACTAAAATGGTTCAGAATCAACTACAGCTATCATTTATAAAGATATTCCACTGTATTTAAGACTAGTTGATATTTTATGGCTCAAATATTGCATATAATTTTAAACGTTACGTGAACTTAATAATCTTCATGTTGAAAAGGATATCCGTTGCGAAGATGACAGAGGCTCATGAGTCAAAGCCAGTGAGAGATCAGAAAAGGGGAAGGGTCAAGAAAAATAAGGCAAGTTACTTTGTTCCTCTTAATTTACTTTTTTTCTTCTAATTCAATTTTAATTTTTTCTTCTCTCTCTTTCTTAAAAAGGGGGTGGGGGATGGGCAAAAAGGGAACAGAGAATTAGTCCTACAAAACTATCGTAGATCCTAAGAAGAATAGGGATCTTGTTAAAAATCACATTTTTCTATTCAAAATTTTATACTATAGCTTCTCTATGTTGTTGGAGTATTGAGTAGTTACTTTATTATTTATCTTAGAGTTTAAATTTAAAAAGGAGGAGATGGAGTTTTATATCACATTATACATATCGTAAAAGGATATTTACGTTGTTAGGTAATGGAATAAAATACCATTGGTGCACCTATGAATACAAATCTTAAATTCTAATTAAATTATGGTATTCATATAAATGCTACGGGTTATCAGCATCTTATTCAAAGTCTCCTTTCTTTGGAAAACTATAGGCTATATATAAGCTATCATGTTTGAGTATTAATGAATTCCCAAGGTACTAACTTGGAACTAATTAACACTGGTAGTTTCTAGAGTATGTGTGATACATATAAAACCAGAAAGAAAAAAACAACGGAAATTTATTCCAACAATATAGATTTCATGCTTTGACTCTTGTTAGATACTTTGGTTAGGATAATTCCAAGAAATCTAGGTTTATTAGTGTAGATGTTGATAGAACTTAAATATGAGATTTAATTTCAACAAACATCATGAAAAATGAGGTGTCTCATGCTTGCATAGAATACAGTAAAAAGACACAATTATATATCTATGTTGATAGTGTACAAGGTTTTGGAGTTGAATACGCATCTATAGAAGAAAGTGTTGTTCAAATGTTCAATAAAGAAACTTGGCTAGCAGGAAATAAATTTTCTATTAGTAGATGGCTAAGGTAGAATTTGGTAGTTAAGTATATGTTTAAGGAAATGTGTACATAAACTAGGTTGAAATTGTTCACTAATAAGCTTGAGGATCCTAATATGAACTAGGATGTTTCTAGACCATAAAATTTTCATTGATTTCGACACCAAAATCTTTTTAGGGGCTTTCTTCTAGTTTTATTGATTGTAAACATGGTTTCTCATTTTAAACTAATTTGGATGAGTAATCTATGTACTAAAAAAGTCTGGGTGGTGATCAATATATGCAGGTATATATGTGTGCATGTATGTATGTATGTATGTGTTTATGTATGTATGTATGTATTTCTGTATGCATGTATGTATGTATGTATTTATTTATGTATGTATGTGTGCTTGTTTTGATTACTGTATTATCACTTACGGAATGTTGAATTATTGGAGTTTATTATTGAGATAATCATGTGATTTGTGTTTTTGATATAGCAACTAAACGTTTTTGAGGGAGTAGATGGGCCTTGACGTATTTGTATGTTGTTGGACATGAATAATAGAAATTATACTTTCTATCTATTTTGTAATTAAAGACCCACATAGAGGGTTGTTTCTATCTATTTTGTAATTAAAGACCCACATAGAGGGTTGTGGTTAAGCTAAGGATCATTGTAGATTATGATTGTTGTAAATATAATAGAAGCATCTTCGTAAAAGAGAGAAACATTTTCCTTTCATGTCTAGTTTTCAAAGCACTTCCCACATTGTAATCTCTATTTTGGATGTAATAAAAAGCCTATAGATACACACAATCTATAGACTCTTCAATGGAGTACATGGGGGGAGATTTCACCCAATACTATGTATTGACTCATCTACTATGTAACTCTCTTTCTATATGTTTTAAGTTTTTGTACTCTCTATTTATGCATGTCCAAATGATCCTACAAGAGTGGTATCTATTTTCTATGGACATTGATGACAACCTTTTGTCAAGAATAAATTCCCTTTGAGGTGCAATTTTACTACATGTTCGTATCCTAGTTTTCCATGAGCTATTCAGTCTAACTATTCAACAATACTCCTTGCCTCATCCCTTGAACCTATTGGACCCCCTATTCTTCAAACTTCAAACTCAGATGCTCAACAGAAGATATCACATACCACCTGTTAAAATTGTGTTAAGCCATGACATACAAAAAGAAAGTGCAAATTGTGACCTCTTCACATGAAATCTACTGCAACCAAAATGCACAACAAGGAGTAGGCCACAAAAAAATTCCTCCTTTTTGAATGGAGGAAGCATAATAAAAATATTTAAGTACCCTGAGTTACAAAATTTCTATTCATTCTTTACTTGGCATGCAAGATAGTATTAAGGAGAGACTTTCTAATACTTTACATGAAGATGGTAGTTCTTATGATTTTGTTTCATATTTGTTAGTGCATGGACTCAAATCCGAGGATTCTCCTTCCTTGTATAAAGTTAAGCATGCATTTTAAGGAAGATTATATAGCATAACAAGAGAAGTGTATAACATTAAGATCTTCATAGACGCATATGTAGATGCACAAAATCACTTTGGTTGAGTTTAAATCTCAATCACAAGGTACTTGATGTTTGAATTATTGCATAAAATTTATAGACGGGTCAAGGAATGTACCATATACTTAGATTTACCACTAAAATATTATGTCAATAGTACCTTTCTTCCACCCTTAAAGACTTTTCATCATTAAAAAGTAAATACTTTAAGGAAATCGATGTTCATTCAATTTCCTAAGTATAAAAGCAATCAAAGCTTAACTTATGCTCAATATTTCTTTCTTCTAAGATTACTAAAAATTTCGTCAAATATCGTCTAGTTCAAGCTTTCATTTTCCTTAAATATAGTGTCCCATAGAGCCCAATCAACTTGATTGATAGTGTAAAACAAGACATCCCATGCCATCATGTTTACACTCTCATCTTTTAGATCTTACTCTCAGATTTCTCAAAATATTTCTTTATCTTACTCTAAGTAAGTAGCATGGATCAGAATCCTTTTGTTCACTTGTAAAATATATACTTAGCAAGGCCTAATCTATACTTGAAAACTTTTTCTTTAATATCGATTGAGTGTCATTACAACAACTTCATTGATGAGATGAAATAAAAAATATCCATTCTATGTAATCTCATAATAGAAAAGTATTCTCACGCTATATACTATATATTGACATAGGTAGGCATCCGTCCCAAAAGAAATAGTCATGTGCCCATCATTAACTTAGCCAATTGATAATATCTTTAACCATTCTACAAAATGGTTTCTTGCTCATAGGGCATATTCTTGATTCATTTTAGCTTTAGAATCTTTGAACCCTTTCCTCTTGTCTAGATATGCATTAGTGAGTTATAAGTCTTCTACAAATGTGCATTAAGAAGTACCAACTCTTTATTCCTAAAGCTTCTCTCTTCTTAAGCTCAGAATGGATCATGCATCTTTTCAAAAAGGGAGAGCCTTATTGGCAAGAGTCTCTAAAAAATATGACATGGTTCAATCATCTCCTCCCTCTACATGTCACTTTATGATATTTCCTTCCCCATTCGTTTTTTATTAATGTCATGAATGATCAACTCTTGAAGATCATAGGGACCTTGAATCCAGGTCCTCTCCTTCACATGATCTTTATAGCTTCTTTTTTGCAACCTTGATATGTTGAGTTCTTGTTCAAAATATCAACTATCTTGAATCTTTTTCTTTCCCATACTTGGTACCTTGAATTGTTAATCAAGTGCTACCCATCGAAGGTTCATCTATTCTTTATTCTTTAGATTTTTATTTGGATTTCCTTCAATCCAAGTTCTTGTTACTACCATTCATGGTTTCATAAGAAGAGAAACATTGTTTGAATTCAGCCTTAAGGTTTTATGGAGCTTGAGAATCCATAAGAGTACGCAAGGTTTTGTATCCATATTACAATTTGTTGGCTTTTGAGTAATTCCAATAGATAAAAAGCATAAAAGCATATTGGTTATTTTACCATATGATATCAATATACCATTAAGATGAAGGTCCAAAGATTGAAGTCCTATTTAGAGAACAAATGGAATTCACACTTACAAATCCATTATATCCATGAAGATAAATTCATCACATGGTCACATTTTCCATTCTTGTGCATGCCATGCTATGAGGGACATTCTATGCCCATTTTCCAACAGTCATTAAGTGATGGCTTTAGAATTAGGTAATGAAAAGCCTTTCCCTACGATTTGATGTCATACTTCCACCTCTTAGATGCATTCTTCACGATGCATGTGGATCCCACTTACTTCTTTTCGTATGCATTGATCTGGAACAGTAGAAAAATCAAATGAGATTGAAGAAATTCGAAATAGTAGTTATCTCCATCATAGAATTACCCATCCTTTCATACCTTGCATGAAGAGGTTTATCCATTTGAATACTTTGAATTTCAGGATGCAAGGTTCGGCCATCATGTCTTAACAATCTCCTCCATTCGTTCTTCTTTAGGATGCTTAAATGCATACTTGCATTAAATGCATACTTATATTAAATACGAGATGCTCTCAAAGTATATTCAATTAATGCTGCATCATTCATATAATATAATTAGGGAAGTGCATTTTTACGAAGATGGAAGACTCTCTGAATCCAAAAAAGTGCTTCATTAACTATAAAGCATGCATTCTTTCCATCATGTGACGTATCAAATGCATGATGAACTCAAAGATATGAAAGATAGAATACTTGATGCTTGAAAAACTTCTCTTGTTGAGGTATGAAATCCGGCTCCTCACATATGTCTTGGCCCATCCAAGGGCCTGTTTCCATATGTATAAGGAAGCCTTAACATCGTTGGCTCTGCGTCAAGTGTTTTATTCCCACATAAGAACCATGGGAGCCCAAATATAATGTAGCTGGAGAGTCATTTCTTCATCCTATTAGAGAGAGAGCAGTAAGTGTTGTCATCGTTGCTCTCCCTCATTGCGAACATAGAATGGCGTATGCCCGGACTATTGAAGGGTGGCCGCGAGCTAGCAAAAAACCTTGTTGGGTGCATGTGGCCACTCTCGTTAAGGGGGTTCATAGGGATCCTTCTTGCAATGCTTAAATAAAAGTGCAGCTTCCGAGCGACTTTGAGTGTGAATGACATGATCTAATATGGTTTGAATGATGAAGCCCCACGAAGATTAAATTCAAAACTATACCTAAGATATAAGATGGATCTGAACACCAATGTTGAACAATCAACGTACGTATGTATTTACATACATAGATTCTATCTTGCTATCTATCGATATTAACCTCTCTCTTTCTATCTATCTATCTATCAATCTATCTTTGTCTCTATCTCTCTATCAATCTATTTTTGAGTCTACCTCTCTGTGTATGACTTCTGCTGCTCGCTTTGTCTATCTATGTACCTATGACTTTATATGTGTGTTGTTTCCTATGCGTGCGTGCATATAATTATGTTTATATGTATATATGTATGAACGCATTCATGTACGTATGCATGTTTGTACGTCGTAATGTAAATATGCATGTATATACGTAAGAATGTAACTATATATATATATATATATATATATATATATATATATATATATATATATATATATATATATATATATATATATATATATTAAACATGACGTGATGCTTACCATGTTTCCAACTCTGCATAAAGTATCGTTGAATCAATGTTTCTTTTTTATGTGATCATACTTAAGTTTGACGTTTTCTATGGAGTGATTGTCTGCAGAAAAGGATATCCATGTGGTAAACTATTTAGCATAACGTTTGACAGCGCTAGGATATCCATGTGGTAAGCTATTTAGCATGTGCCAAAGCATAAGAGGTAGAGGACATCCATGTGCTGATTTCTTTACCATTAATAGACCGTAGAACGATATTTCTGGAATTGTTGCTGGACTTAATGCGATGCAGATCATTCTGCGTTGGTCTGATAATATGAGCCGATGAGCAGCAGAAGAGCATCTTGCAAGCTTTCACGTTCCATGCACGCCATCCCTTGCACCCCTAATCATCAGGAAACATCTTTAGAAGCGACCCACATATGTCCATTTTCCTTGCGTTCTCAGTTATATTGATATTTAGAATTCGCCAACAGAACATGTGGCATGTGTTTCGAAGAATAGAACATTTACGCAACTTGAATGGAGAAGATTCCTTTAAGTTTTGCAAATGTGAGTGGGGCAGAGAATCAACAGATTAGAGTATCTCCTCGCTTCCACAACGGCTACACAGATACTCCCAAATTACAGTTAAAGAATACTTGTGAGTGCACGCAATGGTTATATCTATCCATATGCATTTTTCATCTTTGCCTGCAGGTACTCGTGGATCGCAATGGGATGTGATTCACTATCACGAGAGAGAGAGAGAGAGAGAGAGAGAGAGAGAGAGAGAGAGAACACGTCATAACAGAAACTGCAAATATCAGCTGATCCTAATCACGTGCCACGGCCCACGGCTGTCTCATAGGTCGAGAGACTACACTATAGTGAACATTAACTGTTTGCGCGTACGCATTGTACATCGATTCTCTTGTCAGATGAATCTCTAAGCATAGTGTTTTACGTTCAGATTATATAAGCTCCAAGTGCTTTTGTGCCTCTGTGTGTGTGTGTGACAGAGAGAGAGATTTTAATTTCTTCATTCACATCAGTGACGTTAGGTGAGCATACCAAGAATATGAGCAAACTATCCTGTCGGACATGGTATATTATTTCATTCTCACATACCTTCATGATCATGGCACCGAGCATGTCCTTATTACGTTGTTCTCATATGGATTCCTTGTCTTTCATGTTAATAAGCAGAGAAAGATGCGCACTATTATATATCTTACTCAGGCTGTCGACGAGGTTTTTGTTGACCTAATGTATCACTATTTTCAAATGGATGACTCAATAAAAACCTTCTATTTTTTATCATACACCTACTGCTTGTACTGCTCACTGCTACCACTACAGTAGGAATTGCAAAAATTCCTTTTCGATGTATCTAATTAGCTTAGTAAGCTAATGATTCCAAGTGAAATCTCTTGAAATGATCCACTATACACAGAGCAATTAATTTAGCAAATAAATCATTACCCTTGATTTTTTAGGACCTCTGCAGAGTTTGACCAATGAGTGCTTTGATGCACTTTTTTCTCCAAATTGGCTGAATGGATTTGCTTCACAATTTGTCAGCATGTAGAAAACGTCCAGGTGATTCCAACAAGCTATAGATCATTGAATTTGGTTAAGAATTGGCCGAGATATCGTAGCACAAGTTGACAATTGAGAAAATAGATGAACAATGTAGATATAATGTATTAATGAACAATGTTGTACAAGATCATAGGCTTGGTAAACATAGCCTTATGATGGAGAATAGTGTAGGCTACAATGTAAGCTTTACACACATACAAAATCGAAATGAAGATATAGGATAATGAAGCTACTAAACGTGACCTTTTCTAGTGAGTTTATATAAGTGTTGTATTCAATTTTGAATTTGAATTCAACTTTTGTCTCTCTCTAAAAGTGATCTTTCATTCTAAGAGATATTCCCTCAATGTAATGGTTGTCTATATTCATGCAAATTAAATACTCTCTATTAAAACAGATTCAAATGGAAGTGCATTTCTGATGGAGGGATTACTGAACAAAAAATTGCATACTCTAACAATAAATACTGAACGTAATACTCTAGGTATAAGGACATGATAAGAAACCATCTACTATAATTATAAGGGTAGATGCAATACTTTAGGTATAAGGAGCTATGCGCTATCAATAAAGATGATACGCAATACGTTTAAGTATAAGGAACTAATACGAAAATACTAAATTCTAAGAAAGAGAACAAATGGGAATCTCAGACGAGTAGATAACGAAGATCTATGTAGTTAGAA
>CM035417.1:178899988-178909988 GCA_020310875.1 Ceratopteris richardii | reverse complement strand
TACACCCTCATCATCTGATGCACTTGATTCAGTCTCATACTGTTGAGAGCTCTCTTCTTCTTCTTCTATATCCACAAGAGCTCTGTCTTCATCCATGTACATACCAAATTCTGCAGGATCATGCACAACTCTTCTTGTTTGCCTATGATTTCCTGTACCACATACATCTGGAAGCTTTTGTTTTATCATGTTGATGGTTGCTTTCCTCAAGTGACCTGTTTTTGTCAAGGAAAAATCATAAACAAGAATATCTACATCATCCATTTTAAGAGTGGATGTGCTTCGAATATTCTTTTTCTTTTTTGAACCTGTTCGTTTAGTATCACACACCATTTCTAAGTTATATTTACCTGTGAATGCATTACTACTTTTAGTGTAATACCAATGCACCATCAAAGCCTCTATTCTTCTCTGATCAAAATCTTTAGTTATCTCTAAAACCTTTGCAATCCAAAATGGTCTGGTAGCCTCATCACCATCAGCAAGAACTGCAATAAGTGTTCCAACATTTATCTCTATTAAATTTCCTTGCCATCTTGCTTCTGCCTGTTTTGTCATCCTTGGGCCTACATAAATATTTCTTTCTGGTGGATGTATAAAACTTTGAAGTGCATCTGCATTACATGCTTGGGCCACATTCACGGATCTTTGTGTACAAAAATCCCATGTGAATGGAACATCAACTGGCCAGTGACCTGCAATTATATACTGTATAATCTCTTCTTGATGATTGAAAAAGTCCTCCCACCAAGATACATCTTGATCTCCAGCATATTTTTTTGCACACTCAATATGTCTCTTCTTTTCAATGAGTGCATGCATCCAGCTTTTACTTTGATCAACCACATTTCCACATCTTTCTGTATTGTTTTTATCTTCATATGGTGATTGTTCTGCACCATACATTGTTACAGTAGACAAATTAGGCACCTGCAATAAGAATCTGCATCCCTCTTTAGGCTCCCACCCAAGAGAAGATGAATACTGCTTTGCAAATAAAAGGATTATTTCATCAACCCTCCTCATCAAGAATACATGGTTGAAACTAATATTGTGCAATGGAGCCAAAACCTTAGCACTGTTATCAAGGCCCATTGAGCAAAAGTGCTTAAAGTCATAAATCTGTGTGAGGTGTTGAACTTCTGGTTTTGGAGTATATGCTTCTGAAATCAGCTCAGATAAAATGGAAAGAGTAAAAGCATTGTTATGTGCCAACTTCTTAGAGAAAGTACTGAACATTTGATCAATGTGATCATGAGTGTGGCCAACCAGAAGGAAATTTACCTTAACCTTCTGAAATACCTGTTTTTCAATAAGCATGCTTAAATATCCAAAGACTGTAGAATTTTTATTCTCTCTTGCAGTATTATCTAGTTGCAAATATAGAGTTGGTGGCAAAAGACCCTTCCATGATTGCAAAACACGATGAATGACAGTAATTGTAAGGTTTGGATCATTATGCACATTCGGATATGTGAAGAAAACCTTGGACATTACAGTTCCATTGTATACCAAAGCACCAACCAAATGCATTTGCACAAGGACTTCATCTCCAATGTCCTTAGGGATGCGATAAAAATGTGGTAAACAAGTTTTTTTTTTATCCATACCATCGATCAACAAACACATATAACGCTCCGGATTTCTGAGTGCTTTACTTCGATGATGAATTGCTTTCTTTCTCTCTAAAGATTGACTCTCACGATGGTTGTTAAGAAGGTTTTTAAAATTATTCTTTTCCTGTGGTGTTGTAGCTCCTTTTGCCATGTTTTTCAAAGTGGCGCAAACTGAACATTCACCCATTCTAACTTTACGAGGAATAGAAACATTGTTAAACTCTTCCTTCCATAATCGAGTAAAGGGACGATACAACACATACTTCTCATTTCTATTTTCCATGTCTTCTCTATATATTTGAAATACCTCTCGACGAGTAAAGTTATCTGACAAGTGCAACCTTCCAGTTGTAGGCATAACCTCACAATGCAAGCTAAAATAGTTCATCATCCAATTCATTGCATGACGTCCAACAGATCCTTTGGTCCCAACATGGAACGTATCCAAAATGAGATCCCCATTCAAAAGCCCTTGTTGAACCCTATGCATTCTAAAATTTCCCACACCCATTGCAATTTTAAATGCAGCCCTACAACATCGCATCCCTTGACTAAAGAAATATTCAAAACCAACACGTGTTACTGGCATGTTATCCTCAATCATTTGCATGTGAGAAACAAGGTATATATCCTGCCTTTCACTATCTAAATGGAGGAATTTTTCTCTTAGGTGCTTTAGTTTCTTCATTCCTAAATTGTACAAACATTTCAAACCACAACAATGCTTCACAATATCCAATGCAATCTGTCTATCTGAAGTAAGAAATTGAAATCTTTTTTTACTTACTTCACGAGGCCTTCTTTTAAATTGTAGATTGAGCTTGCTTTGCTTTTTCGTTGCTCCACATGCACTTGAGTCAGAAGGGAGATCAATGGTTGGATCAGATGGGAGATCAAGAGGTGCATTTGGTTGAGCAGCATTGCACTGTGAATTGGATAACTTAAATGACTCAACAGAAAACATGGAACCATCAGCACGTCCTAAATCATAGGGATCATCACTTCTGTGGAAAGGATCAACTGAGAACAATGAATCCGAAACTGTATCAATATGAGCAGAAGAAGCTGATGCCCAAGCACCCACTGAAAAGATTGAGCTCATCTTCACTGAGTTCACAGAAGACTGAAGATGAATGACCTTTTTAAATAAGTAGAAATCCAAGATCAAGTGAAGATGTCACATCAAATGTCACATCAAGAAGATATGAAATCAAAAGTTTATTAAAGTACATTAAATAACATTAAACATCAAATTACATCAAATAACTTAATTACTCAAATATACACTAATAAGGGAACCAAAGATTTGATTCACTTTTGAAATGAGAAACACAATTGATTTCTAACTAGATATGAGTCATTGAGTCTTAGCATTGTGAGTGAATCAAAATATATCCAAGTTGAGTTCCAACTGGATTATATATTAAAATTGTTTGTAGTAGTGCCATTGAAGACTATACAAGAAGAAATTTTACCTTTGGTACTAAATAAGATTTCAAGGATTAGGTTTCATTGTAGTCTTGGCTAGATCTCAAAGCGGTAGATGAAAGTATATTAAAAAAGAATTATGTGTAAAAGAGGTACATGGAATGTTTATTCATACATTGATTTTCCATTTGAGCAATGTGTTACAAGATAAATGTGAATATGAACTAAAGTGAGGAGGATAACCACTATAAAGATGTCATTAATCTCCCATATTCAACACAACTTAGACTTGAAGTGTAATTTCCATGCAAATGTACATAAATAGTTGCAAGGTTCTTTACTTGAATGTTTATTCATACATTGATTTTCCATTTCAACAATGTGTTACAAGATAAATGTGAATATGAACTAAAGTGAAGAGGATAACACTATAAAGATGTCATTAATCTCCCATATTCAACACAACTTAGACTTGATTTTCTCCCAAGAAAGAGATTCTAAGAAAAAATTTCTACATGAGATTAGACATCCTCATGTACATACCATACTCTTGCCATTGAAGTGTAATTTCCATGCAAATGTATATAAATAGTTGCAAGGTTCTATGAATATTTCATTAAAGTGGCTTTGAAACAGCCTATTTGTGTGAGTGGTATTCCCTGGTTAGATTGGTTGACAGATATAGTTAGCAACTGGACTCATTCAGTTAGATCCAGTTAGTCTCTGGTTCAAGTTACCCAATTGCCTATAAATAGCAGAGGAGGAGATCATTCTCATTTTCAAAATCCACGAGCAACAGAGAGCAACAGAGCATAGACAGCTATGGAGCACAGAGCTCAGCATACAAGCAAGGCAACTCTGATGGAGAAGAAGAATGTTGGCAAGAGTACCAAGAGGTAGACAAAATCATACCATAAAAAAAGATTCCTAAAAGATTCCCTTTGTATGTTTGTGTAAAGAGTCTGCTTTCTAGGTTTTTATTTTCCTTAGCTCTAAAAATATAGATCCAATGAGGGTACAGCTCGATGCCTGGCATCGACTTTTAGGTGTAAGTCGATGCCAGGCATCGACTTGAGGCTGCAAGTCGATGCCAGGCATCGACTTGCACGTGCAAGTCGATGCCAGGCATCGACTTGAGGCCTCAGGTCGATGCCTAGCATCAACTTGCACCTGAAAGTCGATGTCAGGCATCGACTTTGTGTGCAAGTCGATGCCAGGTATCGACTTGCAGGTGCAAATCGATGCCAGGCATCGACTTGAGGCTTCAAGTCGATGCCTGGCATCGACTTGCAGCCTCAAGTCGATGCAAGGCATCGACTTGCCTGGCATCAAAGTTGGCCTTAAAGTCGATGCCAGGCATCGACTTTAGGGTGCAAAGTCGATGCCAGGCATCGACTTTTGGGTGGAAGTCGATGCTAGGCATCGACTTTTAGTTTCAAGTCGATGCCAGGCATCAACTTTTAAGTGCAAGTCGATGCTAGGCATCGACTTTGTGTGCAAGTCGATGCCGGGCATCGACTTGAGGGTGCAAGTCGATGCCAGGCATCGACTTGGGTATCGACTTGAGGGTGCAAGTCGATGCTAGGTATCGACTTTTAGGTTCAAGTCGATCCCAAGCATCGACTTGGGGGTGCAAGTCGATGCCTGGCATCGACTTGGGATCGACTTGAAGAAGTCGATACCTAGCATCGACTTGGGCCTTTGAAAACCACATTTACGTATGAGCTGATTATTCCAAGCGCCTTCAGGGATGCGGAGTCCAAGAGTGAGAGGCCCTTCAAGAAGCTGAGAGTCACCATGGGCTCTGGTGATCAGCAACGTGACAAAGGCATTGGTCACCAAGCGAATCCAAAGAAAATTATTGTATCCTTATCCTCTGAGAAGGCCAGCAACCCGCTAGGAATATCCTCAAGTGGACAGAGTAGCATCAAAATTCCTGAGGATGATACAACTATGAAGGATAGGTCGAGGGACGCTGAGGTCTTAAGGACAGATCGTCCACTGCGGGACATGACAAATCTGGAGTGGTGCCTTCAGTATGTTGAAGAGAAGAATGCAGTCCTTCTTGTGTTCGCAGGGGCATATGGGAGAGGAAAGATCACGACAACACAAGGTTTTCAGTATGGCCTTGTGTACAAACCGGATTATGAAGATGAGGATTCTGACAACCTCCTTTTCTTGGTAGAGACATCAAAAGGTTTGAGAAATGTTATATGCAAGATGGATTTCTTGTGCCCAGAGTGCTGTGTTCCAGATGGTCTAGCTGAGATATGCAGGGACTCAGTCAATCTTATCAAGGACTTGATGCCATGGATCCAGGGCAACATCATGCCAACACAACAGAAGATGACAACCCCTGTAAAGGCAAGGGCTAAGCAGAGCGTGCAGAAAAAGCTTCAAAAGAAAAAGAAGAGAATTTCAGAAGAGGAGTCTTCTGACTCAAGCTCTAGCTCTGAGGATATAATTGTTGCACCTGGTGGAGAGCTTGCCTGGGGTGTTCTTGGTACTGAGCAGAACAAGATGAGAGAGGACATAGCTAAAAGAAAAGTTGTGAAGAAGGGGCAGTTGCTCCACCTGCCAATCAATATCATCCACAGGCCACCAATAGATCCAGTCACAGGGAGGAGGCCCCTTGAGATCAGGGAGCCACACAATTTGCATGTGCAGAATCTTAAGAAGAAAATGAAAATAAATCCTCATGCTACTGTTGTGCCATTCCTTGTCATGGTGGATCCGAATGAGTGCAGCTCTGTGGACGAGTTCAATGAGGGTTTGTTTGAGGAGTATACTTATTATGTGATTGGAGGTTCACACTCTGCAGAGGCCCGTAGACAGCTCGTGAAGGAGCACCCTACCACATTTTTCTTTAGGTATGCAGAGTGTAAGATATATGTTGGTCTTACAACTGAGGAAGCCAAGCTTCTTGCTTGGGATCATAACAATGACAATGACTACAGGCAAAAAATGTCCTCCATAGAGAGAATTCGGTTCTTCCACCATGAATATGAAGATTGTCTTGTGAAGGAAGCTGGAAGAATACATCCCAATCTACGAAAGCAATGCCTTATTGAGGTTGGAATTGCACTCGATGAGAATAGAAGGTCTGATGCCTTGAGGAAATATGATCCATGGTTTCAACTGGCATTCAGATCAGGTGAGATCTGGGATCTACAGGATAAAATTTTCACAATGTGGGAGAGCAAGGAGGTCAAGGGCCAGAAGCAATGAAAGTCGAGGCCAGACCCACAGGTTGATCTGAAGGGAAAGGGAAGGAAAGCTGACCTCTCAATTGAAGAGGCTCCTGAGGACATGAAGCTGACACCATGGAGGGCCCTTCAAGGAATCAAGGATGATACATTGATTATATCAACTTTGTCAAGGGTAATCTCCAAGGACTTAAGCCTGGAGGAGATGGTGACTGAGCTCAATAAGTATGTATGTTATTCTCAGATCCTTTTTCCCTCCTCCCATGTTTCTGGTCTAACCTAGTCTCTTTTTTATTTCTGTGACTGTAGTCATAAAGTTTACATGAAGATTCAGGAGGTCATGATGAAGAGGTTGGGTTGCTTTTCTTGGACAGAGGTCCAAGCAGACTATCCAACCACATCATCCTACAAAGCTTTATCAAAATATTTCATCCTTTTTGTGATTGGGTAGGTTCTCTTTCTGAGGTTGTGCCTGGTTTGCCATTAGGTTAGATGCCTTGATTCACCAAACCAATTTGATGCCAGGCTTTTAGAACGAATTCGATGCCTGGCATCGACTTACGGCTAAAGTTGATGTCTGGCATCGACCTGCAGCCAAAATTCGATGCCTGGCATCGACTTGGGGGCATAAGTCGATGCTTGGCATTGACCTGCAGCATAAGTCGATGCAAAAGTAAGTCTGCGGAGCTACTAGATGATTGCCCCCCTGCATTCTTGGCTCACATTCAAAGAGCAAGGCATGAGAAATCTAGGCTGAAAGCCAAGGAGATGGATTTTGATGATGAACCTGATCTGAAATGTTTCTCCAATCCCCTAGACCCCCTTAGGCCTGTATATTACAATGTATTCTGTAGTGATGTAAATAATATTTGTTCTGTTGTGCCTAGAAAACATTTCTCCCTTCTCATAGCCGACATACCCTATGGATTTAGGATGTTGGGATCAGTTAATGATGATGAACCCTTCAAACACCCTCAGATTCGGAAGATGGTCACTGATTTTGCAGAGTTGACTATGTCTCCTCTTTGGAGGATAGTAATTTTCCATAGCAGAGACCAGTCCTTCTCTGTTTCAACTGCTCTGAAGGCAAGATGTCATGCTGTGGAGTGCCTCACATGGTAAGTAATCTTCTTTCTATCTCCGTGGCTTTAATGATGCTCTCTGTGACTCATAGTTCTTGTTTGCAGGGTGAAGACAAACGTAAATCACACTCCTTTGCATAGGTTTGTGAGCTCCACTGAATGCATTACAGTTGGCTATTATGATGAAGTAAGCAAAAGGAGAGTCACGGAGCATTGCAATGAGAATGGGATCTCAAATGTGCTCATGTTCCCAGCCGTTACCAAGAAACTTCGTCATGTAGCTGGGGACATGACATTGGTTAACCCCTATCAGAAGCCACAAAAACTAATAATGAGATTGCTTCAGCTATTCTCCAATGATGATGACTGGGTCCTAGACCTTTTTTCGGGCACAGGTAATTTCAATTTTCACAATTTTCATTAGTCATGGTTGATTGACGCCTCTAAGTGGTTTTCTGCTGTTTCAGGAACGACTCTGGCTTGCTCCTTAAAGATGTTCAGGCACTGCATAGCTGTGGAGAAGGATGATGCTCAAGTGAGCTTCATTAGAATGAGAATCAATGGGCTGAATGAATGCCTAGATGAAGACCAAGAGGTTGGAAGGAAGCACATTGCAGACACGGAGAGATTCCAACCGGCTTCAAGGGAGCCTGTTCCCCCACTTGCAGATGAACCGGGGGACATGGCTGACCTTGAAGAGCCAATCTTGGAGCAAGAGAGGCAGGATATGTGTTCTAATGTTCCAGAGGATCCCAATATCCTTGAGCCTGAGGAAAACTATGATCAGCTTCTATTGTAGATTCATATTACTCTTGTACTTACACAGGAAATGTAAAAAATCATTTTAATAGAAATATAATGTCGAGTTCTGCTTCCACTTTGTGTTCAGCTTGATTTATCTTGAGCATTTCTCTGATCATGTGTGAATGTTTCTTAGTATAATTTTGTTGATTATTATCTTCTCTTGGGAATGCTTTTGTGAAATGTATTTCATATTCTGTGAATATGGCCATGCATTCAATGAGGATCTTAACCATACAAAGGGGATGATCTTAATTGCCTTGTTAAAATGTTCCGATTTTTGCAACACATGTACTCTAATTTTCGAGTAACTTTTAATCAGCTATAATCTGTGCTTGTTGAGGTTATGGATGTAAGGAAGGAGCTTCCCGAACTCTTACTTGTACCTTCAACACTAATCTATTGTCAAAGATCATGATGTGGGATTCTTGATCGGCTGAACAACTAGTTTTCATGGCAACAAGAATTTTATTATATCTATCTTGACTACTTGAGATATGAGATCAAGGTTCTAGTGACAATATTTACAAGCAAGAACAAGTGATGCTTTCTAGATATTGTAAAATGCTCACTTTATTGCTTGATATAATGGTCTTTAGGTAAAAAGGAAAAGAGAACATGTCTTTGTTCTCCTTTGTTGTGACTCAGTGTTTAAGGTTCAAAGTGTCCTTTTAAGTATTTTGGAAGGTTCATGTGAACCCCCTCGTATGTGCAAAAGTGAAGACTTAAAAGGAAATGTGAAGGTATGTGAAGCGGTAGCGTACGGACAGGGGAAAGTATGGCCCCCCAATTAAAATTTTGGGTTTTAGTCTAAAGTCACTATAGGACAAAACAGTGAGTCGTTGGCTGCCACTTGTGAAGACAATCTTGGGACATCAAAGTGAGCACCAAGATACTATTGCAGTTAGGAGCGTACGTGATCGACACACTCAAAGCAAGGCAAGGACTATTCTTGGACCAATCCTAGAGTAAGCAAGGGAGCATAGTCTAAGTGAAGCAAGAGAGAAAGAAGTGCAAGAGTCACCAATGTGCAACGCAGAAAAGTGGAAGTGAAGGAGTGCATGGAGAGTGACTAAGGGATTGTGCAGAGAGTGCTAAGCTAGTCCCCCAAGGATCTCAAGGTCTCCTTGGAGTGTGCGCGTGCCGACAGAAGGTATTCATTCCTGCCCCTTAGTGGAAGCTTAGTGCAAGGTGTGCACAAGGATAAGCTTGAAGCAGGTGGAGGTCTTCTGCAGAGGAGGCCGGCGGCAAGAAGACTTTGGGATATTTGGTATTTTGTTATTGAGCACTCTGTGAGATTGTGCACAAAGGTATTGGCTTGTATTGTGCTTCAAACATTTTAATTGTCTTACTGTAATCAATCGGCAGAGGCTTCCAGGTGTATTTTCTCTTCTTGTCTCTTCCCTTTTCTCCTACAAACCCTAAAACTCCTTCTTGTCCAAGAATCCCCCAACAATATATGTGTATATTATGTGTGTGTATATATATATATATATATATATATATATATATATATATATATATATATATATATATATATATATATATAGTTACACATATAAATATAACAAATAAAAGCAATACATACCATGCATTATCACGATGATGAGCCATGAGTGTTTGCATCTCTTTTAGACACCACTTTTGGGACCATACAGTCCCAAATTCCATCTCAAGTGAACTAAGTACATATTTTTTATCCCCCTCATCATGCTCACTACAAAAATAAAATGTAAATAAAACATAAGATATCTATTTAAATTTCTATGTAAAACTTCACTTACTTCCACTACAAGTGGACAAGGCACACGTAGGAGTTGCATAATGCTCACATTCTTCTTTTGAACTCCAATCCATTACGTATATA
>CM035417.1:178889988-178894988 GCA_020310875.1 Ceratopteris richardii | reverse complement strand
ATGTGTGTGTATGTGTGTGTATGTGTGTGTATGTGTGTATGTGTGTGTCTATGTGTGTATGTGTGTGTGTCTAGGTATGTATGTAATTTGTGTCTATGTGTGTATATGTGTGTGTGTGTGTGTGTGTATATATGTGTTTGTGTGTATGCATGTGTATGTGTGTGTGTGTAAATGTGTGTGTATGTGTGTGTCTCTATGTGTCTATGTGTGTGTCTATGTGTGTATATACTTGTCTATGTGTATATATATGTGTGTGTATGCATTAGCATGTGTGTGTGTAAATGAGTGTGTATGTGTGTGTGTATGTGTGTGTATGTGTCTATGTGTGTATGTGTGTGTATATGTGTGTGTACGTGTGTGTGTGTCTGTGTGTGTATGTGTGTGTATCTATGTATGTATGTGTGTGTCTATGTGTGTATGCGTATATATGTGTTTCTGTGTGTATGCATGTGTTTGTGTGTGTGTAAATGTGTGTGTATGTTTGTGTGTGTCTATGTGTGTATGTGTGTGTCTATGTGTGTATATACGTGGGTATGTGTATATATATATATGTGTGTGTATGCATGTGTATGTGTGTCTGTAAATATGTGTATGTGTGTGTATGTGTGTGTATTTGTCTATGTATGTATGTGTATGTGTATGTGTATGTGTGTGTTGGTCTTTGAGTGTATGTGTGTGTGTCTATGTATGTATGTGTGTGTATATGTGTGTATTTATGTGTGTATGTGTATATGTGTGTGTGTGCATGTGTATGTGTGTGTAAATGTGTTTGTATGTGTGTGTTTGTGTGTGTTTACCTGCTCTTTTCTCTCCCTCTTTGTGTTGCTTGTGGACGCACATGTGTGCTCTCTCCTTCTCTCTCTCTCTCTCTCTCTCTCTCTCTCTCTCTCTCTCTCTCTCTCTCTCTCTCTCTCTCTCTCTCTCTCTCTCTCTCTCTCTCTCTCTCTCTCTCTCTCTCTCTCTCTCTCTCTCTCTCTCTCGTCTCAATCCCCACAAAAATTTGCGAGGTGAAATTGATCTTTTTAAAGAATCCATAGTGTCACTTATGTGATGCTTTAGCATCCTAGGTAGTGTGTCAACCTTGCTAATAGCATGGTTAGTTAGCAACGCTCTTGGCGAGAGTCATAACAGCATCGCATAAGTGATGTTGGCCATCATTATACGATACTATGTTTTGTTTTTCAATAATTATGCTAGTCATCTCTTATGCGATGCTTTGGGCAATGAGCACCGCATAAGCGACAAAACCTGCTTTTTCTTCAATGGAGGCCATCGCTATGCCCCCCTTTCTAGTAGTGATAAGGAAAAGTTTCACATCAAAGCTGCTTGAGGAGCACATAAGTGTAACAAATCCCCCTAGAGCAAATGACGCAAAAACATACAAAGAGTGACCAATTAGCCCTTAGTAGGCAATAATCCTAAATCTTTGGGAAAAGCTTCAAACTTTCCCCATGGAAGAGCTTTGGTGAATATGTTGCCCACATTATCTTGTGTAGGCACATATACCAAATCCATATCTCATGCATGAAGGTGCTTTCTCACATAGTGATAATGCACCTCAATATGTTTGGTCCATGCATGAGACAATGGGTTTCATGCAACATCCAGTGCACTCTGACTATCAATGAGAATATGTATAGCAACATCAATTTCCATACAAGGATACATCAATAGGCATCCCAACCATATACATTCCATTGTAGATGTGAAAACTTCATTGTACCCAACATCACAACTGGATGTTGCCACTAAAATCGACACTATTTGATATTGGTTGAACAAGTGAAGGATTAGTTTTTTCTAAAGCTCGTGAAGTTATGTTCATCTTCTACAATTGAGTTAATCGATCTTCTTCAGTTTCTTTTATCTTCTTTGAATCTTCATTGGTTAACGGAGGTCACTGGAAGCATCAGACATGTGCATCCCCTCCCCCCTCCCCACACACCTTCACAAAAAACCTTTCTGCCAAACTAATGACCTAGTTCAACTACTTTTAAGTAGGAAGCCAACAATCCAAAAAATAGATTAGTGTAGGAATTGAGTAATTATTAAGCACAAAAGTCTTGTGAGATAAAGAGAATCGATAGTTATACCACAAATAGACTTTGAATCTAGACTTATTCATCACCCATTCCATCTTTGATTATTAGCAACACTAAAGCCCATATGGATACCCAACAACCTAAACCTTTCCCTATCCTTTATGATATCACACCCAAATCAAGTGGTACAAGCAAGAATTATGTTATTTATGGGTTTAAATCTAGTTTTCTTGTGGGTAACTTTAGAGCCACTATCAAGACAAAAAACATTAAGACATCAAGAAATGAAATAGGAGACTCATATCAGCATGAACAAGGATATTAGTTTCATCAACAAACGTTTGCAAGCCAATTTGACTAGGAGTATTAGGAATCACAATACCATTTATGGTCCCACTTTCCATGGTATCGTTGACTAACCACCCCAGAGATTCATTAGCAATAGCGAAGAGAAGGGACAAAATAAGGCAACCTTGCCTCATAGGTCTTCTAAATTTAAAAGGCTCCACGATGTGACTATCCAACACCACTCTAGAATAGCCATATCCAAAAAATGTAGTAACATACTTGATAAACATTTTACCAACATCTATGTCATGAAGAGACTAGAGGACAAAATCCCATTCAATTCTTTCATAAGCCTTGTGAAACTCCACCTTGAAGAAGAAACTCTCTTGGTAGATTAATCTTGTATGGAAGGATATAAATATGCGCTCTTTGACTACAATGTGTACAACATCTCCAATCACACACTTAGCCTTTCATCCAAAGGAAGTGTAGAGAAAAGGTACTGTATATGATTCCAAATAGCAAACAGATGTCCTCATAGAAACCCTACAAGAGCAAAGGAATTGTGAATGGCAGCAAGAATAATTTTATTAAGCTTAGCTAGGAGTCCATGCGATGCATTGTCATAAATGTTACGAAATGGGATAAGCATGGAAATTTACTCCGCCTATCTTGCTACTCGGTGAATAAGTAAGTGCATATACCTATGAGAGAACCTGCATATGCAAGTGAGACATGTCAAGGATCCACCTAAATTAGATGATCTTTGATGTAGAAGAATTCCAATCTATCAACACTACAAGGAATAAGGGGACGTAACAAGACCTCCAATTAAAAACAAAAGCAGCTAGCATTGCTTATCGGATGCTATATCCACCTAGTGTCCAGGGTCCCAAACTAGGGAGATATCCTATTGTAGTCACTAGTAATGGGGATGAGTGATGCATCTTGGTCAATGGAGATCCAAATTCAGAAATTGTTATTGCTATCCATTACTCTCTGAGAGACCTTTCTAGATATTTGTGACAAGTCAGCTTTTGGATTCACTTTCAACCTTCTTTAGATCCTTGCTTTTGGTTCATGCTGCATATAGAAAATGCTTTTTTGCATAGCATCTTTAGTATATGCATAGCTATGGCATTGTTTAGTCTTGTATGATGCATGAAGTGTTGTTTACAGGTGTAGGTAAGTATTTGTCTTGTAGGTTTAGTGAGGGAAGTATGAGAACTTGTCTTGTTGTTATTAAAATATCATGCCACAAGCACAAAGAAATATGTAAGGGTGTTTAGTGCCCTTTGGTTGATTTGTAGAAAAATTTTGCCTATTGATACCATTTTTTTTTGTTCCAAAAAGTGCATGTCTTTGAGATTTTCATTTTTACATTGTTATGCTGCCAAATTTTTTAGGATTCATTATGCATATGCATTAAAATATAGCAACTATACCAAAAGTTTCATGTTTTATCATTTTCTTTTAAGCAAAGGCTTGTGACTTGTTTTATTCTCTATTGCCACTTATTTATCTTAGGTATACATAGAGCGTACAACTTGAAAAAAAAACATCAATACAAAAAATAAATAAGTGATTGAAACCATATGCTAGCACAAAATGAGTACCATGGTCACCTACTAGGACTAATACACTCATGGAAGAGCACCTCGTAGATCCCATTCAGACAATGAGTGCTAGGATTGCCCATCAAGAGAGCGCACTTCATGATACCTTGGAAAATGTGCATGGCTCCAAGAAGGAGGAAGATGTGCATGAGCTTGACTTGCTAGGGATGGAGGCAGATGCTCCAAATGAGCATCCAACTCGAGAACTCCTAGAGATAGCATCGTAGTGAGAGAGGCCAAATAGCAGCTTAAGGATCTTAAGCTACCTAGATAACATGTCTTCACTAGTCCTAAGATTGCTAAGTCTGTTGAGGAGTGGCTCAACAAGTGGGCGCTGTCGAGGGGTGTGAATGGAGACAAACGCAGATCAGAACTTACTTGCGATATCCTCACTATGTGACTACACGCAGGGTGTTTTGTAGCATACTCTAGGATGTATGATGTGTTTTATTATGTGAGAAGTGATTACTTATGGTTTAACAAACTAATTAAGATCAGCCTATGAATCTATTGTCCATAAGGTTGTGTAGCTCTATACCTAGACTAATGTTTCATTAGTTATATGATCTTTGCTAAATTCGTCCACTTCGTGTTCTAAATTAGCTACGCTTTTAGTTTGCTTAGGTTGGGTATTACTTTTTACAGGTGGAGGCAACAGATTCTCAAAAATGGTATTCTCACTATTCACAGATTCAATTGACTTAATTGTAAACAAAACTAGAAATCTAGATAAACAATAATCATATGATGGGGAGATTAAAGATTCATTAGTAATACGGTCCTTAATAAATTCCTCTACTTATATTCTTTCATTAGCTTCATTCTCTTTAGGTTGAGTGGTAGTATTATCAATAGGTGGAGGCAATAAAGTTTCTAAAATAAAAGATGTAGGTATGATATTTTCTTTCGTAGATTCATCTGAAGACACATTCCATGTAGACATTGGAAATAAAGAATAATGTAGTTTCAATTGATAAATGAATTGTTGTCCTAATAAATCTAAACACCTTTTTAAGTAGTAATAGTGCTAAGCTAATTTAGAACTAAAATAAAT
>CM035417.1:178874988-178882488 GCA_020310875.1 Ceratopteris richardii | reverse complement strand
GTATGCAGACAAATCTGCTCAAGTTTTCAATAGCACAGAGTTATTTGTCCATTTTGCATATTATCAGGTGCCATTAGGGAGGAGCTCTTATGGAAATCTTATACATTTGCCTAGTCCTTGCATCTCTTCATTAGATTGGGATGCTTCTGATCATTCAACAAAAGGTGGAAAGAAAAGCTTGGACTTTGGATAGCCTTGGACTCAGAGGAGAGCTGTCCAGAAGTACTGATTCATCCAGATTTTCAATCTAGAAAGATAATTGTCACTGCAAATTGGAAATTCAAAAATGTAAGGGAGCTCTAGAATACCTTGATGAGGCATCATCACAATTCAAATTCTCAATTGATGATGCAATAGTTAACATTAGATTAGAGAAAAAACATTATCTTGCATCAAGTTGCAACCCTTTAGATTGTAACAAGTCTCCTTCTTTAAGAAGCTTTTTTTCAAACTTCCATTGATTTTTCTTTCAGAATGGTGACTAAGAATGTGACTGATTACATCACTTCAATTATGTCTTTTTATGGACTATATTCATATTGGCATTTTTTTGTTTAATTTCAAGATTCTGAGGAGGTTTCAATGGTGCAATGATTATACAGGAATTTGCATATGACAAAATGGAAAAGATTGGATGACACGACCGATACAAGCGATACGGGTCATCCGAAATTCTCCGATTGCCCATATCGCTTGCATCGGTCGTGTCATAAAAACTTCCCTATCCTCCTCACATTTAACTTTTCTGCAGGATGGTGACTAAGAATGTGAATGATTACATCACTTCAATTATGTCTTTTTATGGACTAGATTCATATTGGCATTTTTGTTTAATTTCAAGATTGATGAGGTTTCTATTGTGCAATGATTATAAAGGAACTTGCATGAGTAAATTCTAGGTGATTCAAGAATATAAACCAAGAAATTCTTACATATTATATCTCCCCTTTTAGAACCTTTTTCCATACTTCCATTGATTTTCTTTTGCAGGATGGTAACTAAGAATGTGACACATTACATCACTTCAATTATGGCTTTTTATGGACTATATTCTGATTGGCAATTTTTTTGTTTAATTTCAGCATTTTGATGAGGTCTCAATGGTGCAATGATTATACAGGAACTTGCATATGAAAAAATGGATGGTATGAAAAAATGGAAAAGATTGGATGACACGACCGATACAAGCAATATGAGCCATCCGAAATTCTCTGATTGCCCCTATCGCTTGCATCGATCACGTCATAGAAACTTCTCTATCCTCTTCACATTTAACTTTTCAACAAGAATAAAGCAAAAACCACACAAAATAGACATTTTGATGATAGGAACAATTCAATTTTGCTTGAACCATGCAATGAAGTCACTTTTGCTTAGTTCTCAAGAGGATCAATTCAACATTACATTACTCAAGGCATATAAATATATTACAATGTATCTATGTACATTTCATGAGTAATAAGCTTTGAATAGAAATATATTTAATCCTTCTTGAGCCTTTTGAATGAACTTGTCTCTAGCAAATCTCCTCTATATCTGAGGTACTCTTTTCTCCTGTAGACAATAATACTTTGAACATATGACACCCCTACAGCCATTGCATAGCTTGAGTAACAAAGGAAGTAGCCTGCCCTTGAAGCATTGAATCCTGGGGCATATCCAAAAATTCTTAATGCACCTGTTCTTTCAAGTAGAAAAACTTTGTATGCATTAAAGGGTATTGAAGTAAAACCCATGTATCTTGAAAGAGTCCTCAAGGAGAATAGTGAAAAATCTGCCTCTTCACTATACTGCTTATGAATAACACAAAATAATTTTGGATTCAGTTTTGGAAGATAGTGGATCACTGAATGAATATCCATCTTTGTCTTTCCTTTCTTCTCTATGGTTTTCCTTGTTCCCTTCCCCCTCCCAATGTAGTTGTCTTCATCCAATATAGATATCTGTGGAAAAAATTGAAAATCTAGGTTAGAAAAAGTAAAAGATCTTTTAAAGTCATAGAAATAACTGGAAACAGAAGTAGAAACACAGCATGAGATATGACCGATCCAAGCGATTAGGGTCATCACAGAATATCCGATGGGCATAATCGCTTGCATCAGTCATGTTTGATTTATCATCCTTAACTTTATAGAAACATATAATTAATGTTGAAAATAATATTTATAAACACATTTAGTTGTTCTATATGGAGCATTCATTCATATAGCTATAAATATGATACTTGATTGGACACAACCAATTCAAGTGACTAGGCCCATCAAGGAAGCTTGGATGGTCCTAATCGCTTGAATTGGTTGTCTCCAAAGGAGGTCATCTTGAAGCTTAGATTGCATGTGAACTTTTGTATCTTATTATTGGTTAAGAATTAGGAGAAGATAATGCTACCATTGCGTCCGGAACATGTCAAAATCCTAAGATTGACTGTCTATTTGCATGATTTCGATACCCAGAGGTCTTGATAAGCCTTTTTGTATTGATTTCCAGACACGACCGATGCAAGCGATTAGGCCCATCCAACATTTCCAGATGAGCCTAATCGTTTGCATTGGTCATGTCCTAGATTCATGCACAAATAGGCTCATCAAGACCTTTCCATATCAGAATTTGCATGATTTCGATACCCAAAGGTCTTGATAAGCCTTTTTGTATTGATTTCCAGACACGACCGATGCAAGCGATTAGGCCCATCCAACATTTCCAGATGAGCCTAATCGCTTGCATTGGTCATGTCCTAGATTCATGCACAAATAGGCTCATCAAGACCTTTCCATATCAGAATCATACAAATAGACAGTCATTGATAAGCCTTTTTGTATTGATTTCCAGACACGACCGATGCAAGCGATTAGGCCCATCCAACATTTCCAGATGAGCCTAATCGCTTGCATTGGTCATGTCCTAGATTCATGCACAAATAGGCTCATCAAGACCTTTCCATATCAGAATTTGCATGATTTCGATACCCAGAGGTCTTGATAAGCCTTTTTGTATTGATTTCCAGACACGACCGATGCAAGCGATTAGGCCCATCCAACATTTCCAGATGAGCCTAATCGCTTGCATTGGTCATGTCCTAGATTCATGCACAAATAGGCTCATCAAGACCTTTCCATATCAGAATCATACAAATAGACAATCAATCTTAGGGTTTTGGCATGTTCCTCCGGATGCAATGGTAGCATTAGGTTCTTGATTCCGAGCCAATAGTAAGATAGGGAAGTTCATGACCGATGCAAGCGAAATAAGCTAGTCAAAGGTAGGTCAAACGCGTGTAATCGCTTGTATCAGTCGTATCGGGTATGTAGCACAAGTATGCATGGGTGATGAAGAGAGAAATTCTATGAAGGTTGAAAATGTGAAATGGTGAACGGGACCCGTATTTATAGTCGAGAAGGACCGGGTAACGGTCACATGACGTGGACCAATAAGTGAGTGCCACGTGGCAAAAGACGTTGGGAATCACAACGGCTAGATGATGTGGCCCACTCAAATGATGCCACGTGGCATTGTAATGTTGGGATTCGCAACGGCTAGATGACATGGACCAATCACACATTGCCACGTGTCACCAACGGTCAAATCATCCCAGAGACCTATTTAAGCTCTTCTATTCACTTTTTTCATTTTTTGTGAAACTCCTTGCTACCATCAACTTGCCGTTGTCTTCGCGTTTTTACATGCTTTTCAAAACTTTCCATAGACCACATTTTGTGTGAGGGTTTAGGGTCATCATGATCAATTATTTTATAACACGACCGATACAAGCGATTAAGGACATTCGAGGATTTCCCGATGACCCTAATCGCTTGTATCGGTCATGTTTCTTGAGTGCTTTGTGAAAGCTTTTATAATTATTTTTTCTGCGTTTAAAATTTGTTCCAAGCTTTTAAACTCTTTTTTGTGCAAGTTGGCTTATTTCGCTTGCATCGGTCATGAATTTCCCTATCTTACTATTGGCTCAGAATTTCAAGAAACTAATGATACCATTGCATCCGAAACGTGCCAAAACCCTAAGATTGACTGTCTATTTGCATGATTCTGATATTGAGAGGTCTTGATGAGCCTATTTGTGCATGAATGTAGGACACGACCAATGCAAGCGATTAGGCTCATCTGAAAATGTTGGATGGGCCTAATCGCTTGCATCGGTCGTGTTTGGAAATCAATACAAAAAGGCTTATCAAGACCTCCGGGTATCAAAATCATGCAAATAGACTGTCAATCTTAGGGTTTTGGCACGTTCCGGACGCAATGGTTGCATTATTTTCTTAAAATTCTTAACCAATAATAAGATACAAAAGTTCACATGCAATCTAAGCTTCAAGATGACCTCCTTTGGACATGACCAATTCAAGCAACTAGGACCAATGCAAGCGATTAGACCCATCCGATATTCTTTGATGACCCTAATCGCTTGGATTGGTCGTGTCTCATGCTTTGTTTCTGCTTGTGTTTCGAGTTATTTCTATTAAATATATTTCTTTTCAAAGCTTATTACTCATGAAATGTACATAGATACACATATTTATTGCCCAAAGGGGTACAAGACATTGCAAATATGAAGGATGTAATCTTTTTTTGTGTAATTGATCCATGTCCTAATATTAATCCTTACTGATCCATGATTTGTTTTTCTCTAGTAAAAGTCCTATTTATCTGATGATAATAATCTGTTTTTTGTAGGTTATGGCTAGGACAAAGAAGATAGCAAGAATTCTCTCAAATCACAACATGGAAACTCCAAAGTGTAAGCCTCGCCATACGTTTTTTTGTGTTCTATTTTAAAGCCTTGCCATCCATTCTAAATTTAAGTTTACCTTGTAGTGCTGCTAAGCTTCTCAAAATGCATATTGATCAAAACATTCTAGGAATTCCTTCATTGAAAGAAGAAAAAAGGTTTGGATACATTCAAATACATGTGCCATTACAGAAATACAACACCTCGTGTGACTGGAGAGTGATTGCAAATGCAGTAAGGTTCTTGGAAAGCAGGTTTTACAACCCTGAGTTGAACTTGTCAGACTATCCATATGCTTGGGTCATCTTGATCAAGGAGAGAGCAATAAATGCCATTATGGAACATGCAATATGCCCTTATATTTTTGGAATGTAAGTTAATTTAATGTGTAACCAACATATGTTGGAAGATTTATTGATGTACAAATTGTATGTAATTATATTTATATGCCTTGAGTAATGTAATGTTGAATTGATCCTCTTGAGAACTAAGTAAAAGTGACTTCATTGCATGGTTCCAGAAAAATTGAATTGGTTCTATCATCAAAATGTGTATTTTGGGTGCTTTTTGCTTTATTCATGTTGAAAAGTTAAATGTGAAGAGGATAGAGAAGTTTTTATGACACGACCGATGCAAGCGATATGGGTAATCGGAGAATTTTGGATGGCTCATATCGCTTGTATCGGTCATGTCATCCAATCTTTTCCATTTTTTCATACCATCCATTTTGTCATACCATCCATTTTGTCATATGCAAGTTCCTGTATAATCATTGCACCATTGAAACCTCATCAAAATGTTGAAATAAAAAACAAATGCCAATATGAATATAGTCCATAAAAAGCCATAATTGAAGTGATGTAATGAGTCATATTCTTACTTACAATCCTGCAAAAGCAAAATCAATGGAAGTATGGAAAAAGGTTCTAAAAGGGGAGATATATTATGTAAGAATTTCTTGGTTTATATTCTTGAATCACCTAGAATTTACTCATGCAAGTTCCTTTATAATCATTGCACAATAGAAACCTCATTAGAATCTTGAAATTAAACAAAAAAAATGCCAATATGAATGTAGTCCATAAAAAGACATAATTGAAGTGATGTAATCAGTCACATTCTTAGTCACCATCCTACAGAAAAGTTAAATGTGAAGAGGATAGAGAAGTTTTTATGACACGACCGATGCAAGCGATATGGGCAATCAGATAATTTCAGATGGTCCATATCGCTTGTATCGTTGTCCTGTCATCCAATCTTTTCCATTTTGTCATACCATCCATTTTGTCATATGCAAGTTCCTGTATAATCATTGCACCATTGAAACCTCCTCACCTGAATATAGTCCATAAAAAGACATAATTGAAGTGATGTAATCAGTCACATTCTTAGTCACCATCTTGCAAAGAAAAATCAATGGAAGTTTGAAAAAAAATCTTATTAAAGAAGGAGACTTGTTACAATCTAAAAGGTTGGAACTTGATCACCCTGGGTGGCAGGCAAGTTATGCAAGATAATGTTTTCTCTGATCCAATGTTAACTATTGCATCATCAATTGAGAATATGAACTATGATGATGCCTCATTAAGGTATTCTAGGAGCTCCCTTACATTTCTAAATTTCCAATTTGTTGTGACAGTTATTTTCCTAGATTGAAAATCTGGATGAATCAGTACTTCTGGATAGCTCTCCTCTGAGTCCAAGCTATCCAAAGTCCAAGCTCTTTTGTACATTACCTATATTTTGTAGAAGCTTTGGATCTTTTCTTAGATGAACATCACCACCAAGAAATCCCATTTATGAAAGTAGAGATTCACATTTTTTAATGAAAAGGTGAACGATAGCCTTGTGAACGTAGACTTGCGTGCACTTGATTGCAGTGCTACCCTTGTAGACGACATTGGTCACTTCTTGCACGGTGCCATAGTGCTCCTGCACATACATAGATAGATGAGCACTACTTCAACGGATGCCGCTATCATCATCACGGGAGTGGACGAAGCAGAGGAAGTGTGATTACTTGATTCATGGAGTCCCAGCTCGTGACAGTTCCGGTGTTATGAAATAGAACAGTCGCTTGTGTAGCTCTCCACATAACGGCTCCGAAAAAAAGTGGTAGGAGCAGTGTACGCAAGTCAATCGCCATCCTGAAATGTAGCTTCCACTGCCTGCGATATTTCTTTTACATAAGAAGGGATGCCCATGTTTCTCCTAAAAGTCTAATTAGATCATGAAGATTATGATAAGGGGTATACCTTCCAGTTTGTGGATCAATTGGATAAACAAATCCATCTGCCCATATGTCGATATGTTTTTTGCCTTCTTTCTGCAATCCAACCACTTTAGAATGTTGAAGAGCCCTTCGGCATACCTTTCTTGTCGTTGCATACTCATGACTAACTGCAATGTTGATATGGAACTTATCACAATGATTTTGGCTGGTTGAAAGGTGAGTGAGAGTGTTTGGGTTGAGGTTCTCCATGGTCTACTACGAAGAGTGACGTGAAAGTGTCTAAAATGACATGAAAGAGAGAAACAAGCCTGCTATCGAAAGTAGAGTAAAAAAAAGTGCAAAACGGCATAAGCACACATTATATAGGTCCGTGAACAAGAGGAAAATTCAAATTTTCATGAACGCCCGATGAGCACAAACTTTGAGGCATAAGATATCACACATACTTTTCATGATTATACATACTGTCAAATACAAAAGGCATGGGAGAAATCAATCATGAACCATGTACCAAGAAATGAGACAC
>CM035417.1:178849003-178864988 GCA_020310875.1 Ceratopteris richardii | reverse complement strand
TCTCTCTCTCTCTCTCTCTCTCTCTTCTCTCTCTCTCTCTCTCTCTCTCTCTCTCTCTCTCTCTCTCTCTCTCTCTCTCTCTCTCTCTCTCTCTCTCTCTCTATTTATAAAAAAGAACAAAAACAATCACTTACATCGATGTAATTCTGTCGTCCCTTGTCGAATTCCAAAGAATCGATGCCAAAAAGCTCCTGCAAAGCAAAAGAAAAAAGAAATTTAAAAAAAGAAGACACTTCTCTCTCTCTCTCTCTATCTCTCTCTCTCTTCTCTCTCTCTCTCTCTCTCTCTCTCTCTCTCTCTCTCTCTCTCTCTCTCTCTCTCCCTCTCTCTCTCTCTCTCTCTTTCATCTCTCTCTCTCTCTTTCATCTCTCTCTCTCTCTCTCTCTCTCTCTCTCTCTCTCTCTCTCTCTCTCTCTCTCTCTCTCTCTCTCTCTCTCTCTCTCTCTCTCTCTCTCTCTCTCTCTCTCTCTCTCTCTCTCTCTCTCTCTCTCTCTCTCTCTCTTTGTCTCTCTCTCTATTTATAAAAAAGAACAAAACAATCACTTACATCGATGTAATTCTGTCGTCCCTTGTCGAATTCCAAAGAATCGATGCCAAAAAGCTCCTGCAAAGCAAAAGAAAAAAGAAATTTAAAAAAAGAAGACATAGAGAAAGAGAGACAGTGAGAGAGAGAGATGTGTGTGTAGGGGGAGAAAGAGAGAGAGAGAGAGAGAGAAAGAGAACCCTAACCCTAAAACATGTATATGTGTGTATGTGTGTATGTATATGGGGTGTGTGTGTATGTGTATGTTCATGTATGCATGTGTGTGTATACATATGTGAATGTGTATATATATGTGCATGTGTATGTAATATGCATGTGTGTATGTATGTATGTGTGTGTACATGCATATATGTGTGTATGTATGTATGCATATGCATGTGTGTATGCACATATGTGCATGTATACATATGTGAGTGTGTATTTATATGTGTATGTGTATGTAGTATGCATGTGTGTATGTATGTATGTGTGTGTACAATCAAATATGTGTGTATGTATCTCTCTTTCTTTCATCTCTCTCTCTCTCACTCTATATCAATTGAAAACAATCACTTACATCCATGTAATTTTTTGGAGCGTTGTCGTCAAAGTCCACTTACAAAACAATCACTTACATCCATGTAATTTTTTGGAGCGTTGTCGTCAAAGTCCACTTAATGTTTTCCTTCATCGAATTCCAAAGAACTGATGCCAAAAATCTCGTGCAAAACAAAAGAAAAGAGAAATTCATAAACCCTAATCCTTAAACCCTAACCCTAATACATGTATATGTGTGTATGTGTGTATGTGTGTATGTGTGTATGTATATGTGATGTGTGTGTATGTGTATGTGCATGTATTCATGTGTGTGTATACATATGTGAGTGTGTATACATATGTGAGTGTGTATATATATGTGTGTGTGCATGTAATATGCATGTGTGTATGTATGTATGTGTGTGTGTACATGCATATGTGTGTGTATGTATGTATGCATATGCATGTGTGTATGCACATATGTGTGTGTATACATATGTGAGTGTGTATGTAATATGCATGTGTTTATGTATGTATGTGTGTGTGTACATGCAAATATGTGTGTATGTATGTATGCATATGCATGTGTGTATGTATACATGTGTGTGTGTACATGTGTGTATGTATATGTGTGTATACATGTATGTATGTATGTGAGTATGAGAATGAATATGTGTGTGTATGTATATGCATGTGTGTATGTAATATGCATGTTTGTATGTAATATGCATGTTTGTATGTAATATGCATGTATGTATGTATATGTGTGTATGCATGTGAGTATGTAATATGTATGTGTATGTATATGCATGTGTGTATGTAATATGTATGTGAGTGTGTATGTAATATGCATGTGTTCATGTAATATGTATGTGAGTATGTGTATGCATATGTGTGTGTATGTATGTATGCATCTGTCTCTCTATCTCATTCTCTTTCTATTTCATCTCTCTCTCTTTCACTCTCTCTCTATCTTTCTCTTTCATCTCTCTCTCTTTCTCTCTCTCTCTCTCTCTCTCTCTCTCTCTCTCTCTCTCTCTCTCTCTCTCTCTCTCTCTCTCTCTCTCTCTCTCTCTCTCTCTCTCTCTCTCTCTCTTTTTATGTTTCTCTAGATCTCTCTCTTTCTTTAATCTCTCTCTCTATCTCACTCTATATCAATCGAAAACAAAACAATCACTTACATCGATGTAATTGTTTGGATCGCTGTCATCAAGGTCCACTTAATGTTGCCCTTCGTCGAATTCCAAAGATTTGATGCCAAAAAGCTCCTGCAAAACAAAAGAGAAGAGAAATTAGAAAAGGGAAAACACAAAGAAAGAGAAAGGGTGCTACAGTATGTGCAACTCTTACAAAAATTTCAGATCTAGAGAAACAGAGATGTAGAGAAAGAGAGAGAGAGAGAGAGAAAGAAAGAGAGAGAAAGAGTGAGAAAGAGAGAGATGTGTATACACAATAGGCGCAGAATGTAGTTCGCGTGCGCAAACTCGAGAGTAGCAAACTGTAGCTCAGTGATGAGTAGCACCTCCTTTAATGTCAATCCGGGAAGACATGAGGATGGTATGAAGACCTCGAGCAAGTGGAGGCACAAGTGCGTGAGTGAGAAGCACACAAACATGCACACACATACACACACGCGCGCACACAGCAAGACAAAGAGTGAGAAGCAATGGAGTTATTAGATTACTTTCAAAAAGCTCATACAAGCTCAAAACTATTACAAGCTAACCTCAAAAATGAGCTCTCTAGCTCCTTTTATAGTTTTTGACTAGCTTTGGCCCTGTCCAGACCTAGTGTCCGGCCTAGTTAAAAATTAGGTTCCAGGGCTTATTTGAGGGCTCAAACGAGATCTAAAAAATACGAAAATTGGCAGGTGGATACTTCTAAAGCTCCTCAAGCTCAAGGGCTCCTTGGCTTGCACAAAATGGAGCTACAAAAATACGAAATGGTATTTACAATGGTGTTTAGTGATTAAAATCACTATTTGTGTAGGGATTTTCTCTGTTGATTTGTCATACACATCTTTGAGCTCCCTACTTGCTCTTTCTTCTTGTGTGCTCAACTCCTTGATGTCTGAAAAATTTAGATGGCCTACTTGCCAGATCTTCTTTGGCTACTGTGTCTGCTTGTGCTATCTCTTCGTTCTGACCCTCTTTGTCTTGTGGCTCCTTCGGTTCCCTGACTGCTGCCAACATCCCCCCCACTCTCGCGTCTGTCGCCCCTGACAGACCCTTGTCGCGCTGTGCGTTGGACATAATATTGGACGACATCGGCAGCGAGGTGGTGTTCTTCTAATCGGAGCCCCCGTGCTAGATCTGTTAATAATGCATCCCAATTCACTGGTCCTGGTACGTCCGGATGTGGCACCCGCAGTTGTTCTGAATGGATGGTTCTCTCCACAGCGAATAAGTGGAGGAAATGTGAGGGCCTGGGTACAAATATTTCTGAGTGATATTCCCAGAATCCTATGATGAACATCTCCTCGAATGTCTGTTTAAAACAAGCTGGGAGGTACTTTATTCTGGCATGCCAAGCATATATTACCTCTATGGATGGGGTTGTGCTCATGTCGTATACCAGATCTTGGTTTCGTGTAAGAAATCCGACACCTGAGAAGTGGGGGTCTTTAATATTCTTGAACGTCCTGAAGGTGATTAGCATTAGTTCAAAGATTTTCATACACATTTGTGCCATCACATCGGGGGTATTCCATAGTCGAGTGCTCCAGTCTCTGATGGTAGAAATCATGTAATTTATAGTGGGAGGACCTTGTGGCGGTGCTAGATAAACATAATTTAACCACTTTGCGCAACCCTTGACGTTCTTGACAGCAATTGTAAATTCTGGCTAAGTGCACCGGCGGAATACTGGAACATAACAAGGATTGTATTTAATAAAAAGGGGCATGTTAGTCTAGGTACGAACCATTTCTGGGTAGGTTTCAAGAAGACGGATTCTCCAGGTTGGTTGATGAATGGAGCCTTTCTTTGCACTTTCTGGGATATCCTCTGGCCCAAATTGTGTGGCAAAAGTTGGAGGTTTGCCACAACTGCGTTGAATCTCTGCATTGTAATCCGCAAGGAGCACACAATATGGCACATATTGATCATCGTTGGTGCCGATCCATCTATGATGAGACATGCTTCGAAAGTATTCAGACTTGATGATGGTGTCTTCTAACTTTGCCATAGATTGGATTTGAATGGCCACTCTATCTTCATGAGTTGTTGCTGTCTTCTCTAGTGTTTGGAGCCATTCAGGTACTTCAACTTCTAATGTGTCCATTCCTTCTGAGGTCTGTGCACCACCTGGCATCGGCATGGGAACGTATGGTTCCTCATATGTTTCATCCACCTCAATGGGTACTAAGTCCTCCGGTTCAGGTTCTACCACTGGGGAGGGCTGCCTTTCATATTCTAGTAACTTTTTCTGGAGCTCAGCCACCTACTCTGTCAATGCCTTTACTTCCTCTGAAGTCGAGGCAGTTTCTATTACCTTGGTTGGAGCCTCCTTTTCCCTGAGCTAGCTACGTAGCTCATCTCGTTCCCTTTCCAAATCATCATGTGCGTCTAATAAATCCGCATAACTTTCCAAGATGGTTTTCATTGTTTCTGTGGGAACTGCTTTGAACTGTTCTGGATCGATCTCATGGGGGGAACCTTCCATGGCTGCTTCCAGGTTTTCTTCATTTTGTTTCTGCAACCGTTTATTCTCTTCAAGTGCTGTAGCCATATGCTTTCGAAGTAGAGTCAAATTACGTCCGACTCTCAGGTTATCTGTTTGGTACACCTCTAGCAAGGCTTCGAGTTGTTTGACACCGGGTTCTGCTGATGGTTGGGGTGTCTCCAGGAGTGTTTGATGGGCTTGCTCGAGAGTGGTGTAGCGCTGGTTGAGTTCCACATTTTCTTCTTCTAGCGTTGTGAATCGTCTTTGTAGGTGCTGATGATTCGTTGTCAACTGTTGATGGCGGCCTTCGAGATCTATGTACTCACGCTGAAGTTGATATACACACTGATGTAATGACAGGAATATACTATTTACATTAAAATATGCAGGTAAAGATGAAGATGCAGGGGGAATGGGGATGGGGAAGGGAGTTGTGAATGTTGTGGAATCAAGTGGTGAAGTAGGTGGAGGGGGTATGGGAGATTGAGGTTGTGTGGGGGGTGGGGGTGGTACTGAGGCAGGTGATGTCTCCCTTGTGTCAAATTTTGAAGAGTGTCGTGAAGGTGGGCATGGCAACTCCTCCGAATTGGATACCGGGAGAGAGAGGAATTCCCATGACGACGGTGGTAGTGGTAGAAAAGGGTGTGGTTGTGCCAAGTGGTGAGGTGACTTGTGTAGTGAGAGGTGAGGTGGGTGGGGAGAGTGGTGCCTCCTGATGTTCTTCTGTTTGTGTGTTGCCTTCCAGTTCTGATACATTGATGTGTATTTGTTTTCCAGATCGCCTAGGGCGGGCAGGCACATGTTTCTCAAATCGATTAATGTAAGTCATGGCCTCATGTATGGCCTCATCCAAGCCGACTGCCTCTGCGTGTAGGTTCATGGATTCGATAAACATATCGTCCACGCCTTCCTGTGCCAATAGTTGGCTCATGAGCACCTTGCCTGATTCAAGTGACATTTTGTGTTGTTTCTGAACTCGCTTCATGGTTTGGTACAATCTTTTTATTTGTGCCGAATATGCTGGGGCACTTGCTAGCTCTGAGAGTTCCTCATATTCTTGATGCTGCTCTTCGTCGGCTTCTCCTTCTTCTTCTCCTGCTTCTTGTTCCTCTCCTTCGACTCCTACTGCTCCTGGTTGGGTAGGGGCTGACGTTGTTGTGGTGGGATGTGGTTCCTGGGTCTGGTCTGCTTCTGTTTCAAGATTAGATTCGTAGATCAGACTGGCAACTTCTTCATCCGTGAGGTCATTGAGAGTAAATCCCTGTGGAAATTCCAAGTCTGATGGAATGGGGGGAAACACTAAGTTAGGTCCTTCTGTACTTGGTCTGGGTAGGCAAATGGTGAATGGTCGAACACGCCTCGTTTGAGGAGGAGTCACCTCAGGTGTGGTAGTGGCTCCCCTTGGTTGAGCACATGGTAATTGGACGCCCCCTCTCATCTTCTTTGATGGGGGACCCGCTGTTGATAGTCGCCTTTGGAATTCTTGGGCCCTGGACCACACTAGTGCTCTTTGAATGGGCACGTCATACGCTAGGCACCTGTAAATTATTCTTGTTAGGGCACAACATCCATGAAGTACATTTTTCTGCTTCTTATTCCAGCGCTGATGGGCTAGGTGTATCTGGTCAATGACCCAGTGCGGTATGTTGAGGGTGAGATTCTCTGTTTCTGCCAAGTATAAGCTGAACCAAATTTTCTTAGGGGGCATAGTGAATCCTTCTTGTGCGGGAAAAGCAAAATGTTGCATAACAGTTCGTAAGTGGAGAGCAATGGTGGGCGTCATTGCCACCATGTCCTTCAATTTGTTGAGATCTTTATGCTTCATCCTGCCTGGAACCATGAGTTCTTTCTCAGTGGGAATATGCATTCCTTGCATGTTCAATGCTTCTCGTACCAGATTGAGGGTCAGTTTGAATCTCTTGAGTTCGTGTCCTGGCAACAATGATGGTAGTACAAAAGTACTATTGCCTCCCTTGACCCTGCTAGGAGTTATGGTACTTATGAAATAGGAGCAGCGTAGAAAATCAGGTTTAGGCAAGTGTGCCTTGAAATATCTATCCAGGCTTGCCTTGGTCCAAACTGATCGCATTACCTCTGCATTCTGATAGTTCTCGAATTCCCGAGTGAAAAAGTGGTAGCGTCCCCATTTGCCATTAAATTCAATTTCTGCTTCCCAGAAGTAGGTGCCGTCACCCAATGGCCCGGCTACATCACTAAACCAATGACCATGTTTCCCCACTTGAGAAGTGTGTCCTTGAGGAGGGTCCTGGATAGGAAGGACATGCACTGCTTGAAGTTCTTGAGGTCGTTCGGTGAGTGGCGGTTCCAGAAGAATGGTTTCAATATCCACAATCTGTGCGCTGGACCCTGCCTGGGAACTGGTGCCTCCAGCTTCTGCCATCGTTATTGCTTGCTAGCTGGTTCTGTCGATAATATAGAGCATGCGTTAATATTGTAATGGACAAGATAGAACATGTTTTGCCCCCGTTATAATATTATTGTGAGGTGAGTAAAGGGTTAGTGGGTTAGTGAGTGCACGATGACAGTGTGTGTAGTTAATGAATGGATAGTCCTAGGAGCTAGATGGAAAGATGCAGTGTCTGACTGGTGCAGTTAGTAAGTGGAGATGAATTTACAAATTGGGGTCGAGGGATTTATTACAAATCTTAGGTTGCCAAACGCAATGGATGGCTCTTGGTTTTGGTTTTGTGGAGACTCTGGAGGGGTGATGCGTCTTTGGGACCCATTTACGAGTGAGTCTGTGCGTGCTTCTAAGTGACTGTGTGTTCGAGTGTATCAGACAAGAGTGGGTGGCGGCTCCTTGAGTGAGTGAACTCGGTCGTGTATGATGTGAATCGTGTGGGACTAGTTGAGCCCGCAAGCAAGCCTTAGGCACCCAAATTTGTCTTGATTGTGGGTCAGCCTTCATCGACTTCTTGGGCACCCAGATAGATTTCACTTTCTCAACAGAGATTTTCGGAGTCCTCTTATTAGAATCATGTTGTTGATTATTAATAGGAAGTTGAGACAGTTGTCGCGACTTGGCGACAGTCGGCAGCTCGTCTTTTCGCACCCACATTTGTTTCACTGGCTGAGTTGTTCGGCTTCGCACGTTCTTTTGGTCTCCCTCATAGATAGTCTGTAATTGATCTGCCCTTAGTTGCTGCCTCCTTCTGGCCTTTGGAAAAGAAGGGAGTTCCGTCGAGGTCTTGACTTCTTTTTTGAGATCTCCATTCCTCTGCATCACATAGCTTTGGACAAGAACAGCATGGTCAACTTCATGTGTACCCCTGGAAGGACCAGGAGTCTGTGCCTTTTCTAGTTCTTGGAGTGCTCCATTATCTAACTCAACTGTAATTCTACTCAGATTCACCCATACCTGAAGAAGTCCACTTCTTAGGTTTAAGTTGACTGCTTGGTCATAGATCCAGTCTTGACCCAAGACAAGAGGTTCAGTGAGGTCCTCATCATGAATATAGAGGGGAAGTTCCACCTCGCCCATGCAAGGGGTTTCCACGCCTCCCAATCCTATGAGATATGCTTCTATAGGATTGACAGTTAATTTCAACTCTTGACAGTAAGACAATTTAACAGCACTAGTGGCTGCACCTGAGTCAATCAAGGCTCTTACAGTCCTTGCACTTTTTCCTTGTCCTATGCCTAAGGTTATAAAAGGACGTCGATCAATTATCCTTTGAGAGCGGATACATGAAACTTCACACATAGCCATATAATATCCCTGATTTGCATGTGCATCTAGCCTAGGTTGCTCTCTGCCTTGTCTTCTTAGTTTCATTCTCCGCATACATTCTAAAGCTTCTGCTTGGGCTTCCTCTCGAATTCGCTTTTCTTCTTCTTTCCGTTTCTTAGCAGTATTGAGTCGACTTAGCATTTCCTCTGTGAGAGGTTCCTGATACAACTTGACTCTGCATCCGCTAATGTAGCTTGGGAGAACATCACCCTCTAAGGTGGCTAGCCATACTGCGCCACTCGTTGAGATCCTATTAATGATGATGGGTCCATAGCCACGTTTCTCTAATTTCCTTGCATGTTGTTTCAAAGTGTAGACTAGTACCAGATCTCCTGCTTTCAAGCTTTTATCCTTAATATGGGCATCAAAATATGCCTTCTGTCGTTTCTTAGCTGCATATATCCCTACAGCTGCCCTCAGTCTTGTTTCTCCTAATCGTTCAAGGTCAAAAAGTCTAGAGGATAGTTCATGACCCATCCATTCGTGTTCTTGTGCTACTTTCAGTGTAGGTATTAAGAAGTCCAACGGTAGCAATGCGTTTTGGCCAAACATCATCTGAAAGGGGGTGGCTTGGAGTACCGTTTTGTAGGCAACTCGGTATGCCCAAACAGCATGGTGTAGCTGTTTGTCCCAATCAGAGCGTTTATTGTTCACTAATTTTGTCAACACATTGCACAGAATCTTGTTTGTGCTTTCGGCTTGCCCATTAGCTTGTGGGTGGTAGGGGGCAGACTTCTTATGTACTACCAAAAATTCTTGGAGCAGATTTTCAATAACTTCATTCAAGAAGTGAGTGCCTCTGTCACTGACTAACTCAATAGGTAGCCCGTACCTTGTGAATACATTCTCAAACAAGAATTTAGTAGTTGTCTGAGCATCGTTCTTCATTGTAGCTTTTACCTCTACCCATTTTGTTAGATAGTCTGTGGCAACAATGATGTATTCAACATGTGAACCCTTGACTGGGGGATTAATAAGACCTACAAAGTCTATTCCCCACTTAGAGAATGCACGTCTGCCCATCATAGGTTTCAGTGGCATCTCATCTTTGCGTATAGGACATTGAGTTCGCTGACAAATATCACACCGTTTCACATAGGTATGTGCATCCATGTGAAGGGTCGGCCACCAGAAGCCCGCAAATAGTATTGCCTTGATCACCCGATCTGGTCCAAAGTGTCCGCCTGCTACACCTTGGTGAGCAGTTTCCAAGATATTGAGATATTCACTTTCATGCACACATAGTCTCAGGTAACCATCTTTACCACGCTTGTATAGATTATTACCAATGAGTGAGTAATCTAGGGCTTCTTGTTCTAAACTCCTTTTCCTAGCCAGATTCATGTCTTGAGGGAATGTTTTCGTCCTCAGAAAGGATACTAGTGGTTCACTCCAATCTGGCACTATGGACACTTGATAAAGAGTGGCATGTTCCACCGGTGGTTTAGTGCAGCAGATTGAGCATCCCTTGCACAACTTCTGGACATCGGCTTCCATAGTCGGCCAATGCACTCCGAGTCTCCTTAGAGTCTGTAGGGTTTGTTGCTTTGAGTAATGTTGCTCTAATGCACCCACATGTGCTAATTGCAACCATTTAGCGTACTCGTCCTCTTCTACACAACATGCCAGGATCCCTTGATCCGTGTGCTTGTACATACTTCCTGCCATGATGTGATACTTCTGGGCTTTTACTACCTCTCTATCCTGTGTGTTTATTACTGGGTGATTGGGTCCGTATGTCATTACTGGCACCAATGGCTTAGCCCACTGTGGTACAACTTCCAAATTAAACAAGTAAGCATCAGGAAGGTCATCTGACACTCCTTGTGGAGCTTCTCCAGATGTGAGTCTAGAGAGATGGTCTGCTCTCAAGTGAGTCCTACCTTTCCTTACCACTACCTCAAAGTCATATTCCATTAGTAAGAGAAACCATCTTACCAATCGGCCTATGTTGCATGGTTTGTTTACCAGATACAGCAATGCCTGATGGTCAGTAAAAAATTTAAACTTATTTGCAAGCAAGTAATGTCTAAACTTTTTAACTGCATATACCATGCCTAAGCCTTCTCTCTCAGTAGTGGTGTAATTTCGTTCAGCTGCATTCAACTGTCTACTGGCATAGGCAATTGGAAGATCCATATTACCTTCACCAGTAGGTTGTGCGAGTACACACCCAATAGCATAATTGGATGCATCCACATGAACATGGAAAGGCTTATTCCAATCTGGTGTGGTCAAGATTGGTGCTGAACATAATCGTCGTTTAAGCTCATTGAAGGAATTCTCACATTCATCAGTCCACTCAAAGTTAGTCAGAAGTCCATACATGGGCTTTGCAATGACAGCATACATGTGGATGAAACGTCGGTAATAGCCACAATGCCCCATGAAAGCTTGCACTTCCTTGACATTCTTTGGCCTAGGTAACTCGGCTATGGCTCTCACTTTCTCTTCATCAGTGGATATGCCATTCTTTGACACTGTGTCCTAGAATCTTGTCTTGCCTGACCATGAAAACACACTTCTCTGGGTTCAAGCAGACTTGATATTCTGTGCATTTATCAAAGATTTGTCTGAGTTCTAGTATATGGGTTTGTCTAATGTTGGAATGAGCACAGAGGTCATCAACATAGACTTCTAAGTTCTTCCTCAAGAACTCGTTAAATACATGGCACATCAGCCTCTGGAAGGTAGCTGGTGCGTTGGTAAGCCCAAATGGCATTACTCTAAAGGCAAAAATGCCCCATTTAGTGGCAAAAGCCGTCTTATGCTGATCTTCTGGAGCTATGGCTACTTGATTGTAGCCCGAAAATCCATCAAGGAAGCTGTACACTTCCTTGCCTGCTACTCTTTCTAAGAGATGTTCTGTGATAGGAAGCGGATAGTTATCTCGAATTGTGGCTGCATTGACCTTCTTCAAGTTAATGCATACACGCAGCTTTCCATTTTTCTTGGGCACCACTACAATAGGGGATACCCACTCAGTGTGCTCAATTTCATAGATGAATCCAGCTTCAACCAGTCTACCTATCTCCTCTTTGATCTTAGCCGCATAATTATCATTGTATGTGTATGGCTTCTGCTTAGAGGGTTTGGCGTCTGAGGTCATGGGAATTGTGTGTGAGCATATATCTGGGTCAACACCTTTCAAATCCTTGTAACTCCAAGCGAATACATCTCTGTATTCTCTTAGCAAGGCTATTAGCTCTTGTTCTTCCTCTTCTGTCAGGTCATGGCCTATGTATGTGCATCTCTCTTCTCCTTCTTCTAGGGCTACTACTATTTTCTTGGTGGTCTCTTTGTTATCATAGGCCTCCCCTGATTGCGCCTCTCGTTTAGGCATTCTGATCATGACTCTCCTGTCATCTATCTCATACTTCTTAAAATTTTCCGGGACCTCAAACAAAGATTCTTCCTCTGCTTGTGTGACTTCTCTCTTCTTTCTTTTCTTTCCTTCTTCCTTAGGAGTTACATGCGTGGCTAGCCTTACATCATTTGTACGCTCTCCGTGCCTCTGGGGTTGAAATTCTACTTCATAGAAGTATTCTTCATCTGATGCAAAAGGTGGGTCCATAATGATTGACTCTAGATCGGAGTCACTTGCATCCTCAAATGCATCAGGGCTAGGTTCACACTCTTCTAACACTGCTTCTCCCATAATTGGCTCTATGGAGAAGACTGAAATATCATAGCCATCCTCATCACAGTGGGGTGTCCATTGTTCTTCATTGATGGCTACATCCATTGTTGCTAAGATTTCTGCCCACTGCCCAGCCATGGGGTTCAAATTCCTCATCAGGAAATACTACAGGTGCATAGGCTGGGTCTTGAATGGGTCTATGTGTTTCGTTTGCACCTATTTCTCTGGCTTTTTCTCTTTCCTCCTCTTCTACTGCCACTTTGCACATCCATAAGTGGGTGTCTTCATGCATCCATGAGGATCCTGATCCTGTGGAATGCACAGATTCCGTATCATCGTTGGCTCTATGGATGGGATTCCATTGGATAGGAGGGACATCTCTATGAGAGTAATCTTTGAGATTCACTTTGGTCGTAACACCTAAGTGTTGCAGGTACAAAGAATTGGTTCCCCAATCTTGTACCACTTGCAACTGTCGCATAAAGGGTCTTCCCAAAATCATCTCATAGGCATGATTTTTGCTAAAATCACATATAGCAAATGTGTGCTCGAACTCAACACCACAGGTCCTATCTTGAATTATTGTTGTACCTTGAAGTCCTTTAGCTTCAATGGCAACATCTAAAGATTCTAGGCGACCGAAAGATGAAATCCTCACATTAAGATGTCGTAATATCAAAGCCACATATGGACCGTAATATCACATGAGTACTCCAAAGGTGCATGGGAGTATATGCAACCCTCTAGAGCTGGGCCTCATCGAGTTAGAGATCGTGAAAGCTTAGATCCTCATTCGAAGGGAAAGTGAGTTGGCTTCAAGAAGCACAAAGACAATGGGATGGTTGCTATTGTACAACGTGTTTTTACAATGGCAACTATGAAACTTGAAAACTCTAGTAGAATGAGATATACTATGAATTGTAAGTATTACTCTATAATATTTTATGTTTTCTTGTGTCGAATATATTTTTGAACTATTTAGATATGTTTTTGTTTGTTTAAGATATATTTCCTTCTACTTTGGTGGAAGAGCAACCACTTCATAGTCTTACAGGTACTTTCTAGGCATTGCATGCAAATGTTGGTGCACTAGTCTTTCTAGAAAATATCTCCTACTCAACTTTACCATGATAGAGTTTTCTTTTACACACATAGATATATTGTACCCTCTACAATGAATGGTTTTGGAAGGTTAAAGAGAATTGAAGTACATTCTCTTCTTAGCTTGGAGTGGCAAAACCTAATATATGGTCCGTATCATCTTTGAAGTAGAAGATGGTAATGGATATACATAACTCTTTTAAATTCACAAAAGTGTCTAGGTCTGTAGGTTTGCACTGGTCTTTTCCCATTCATTGTTTTGTATATTTATTCCAAGGATTCTCATTCCAAGAGACTTCCACCATGTTCATGTGTAAAGATATCACATATGAGCAAGTTGAAAGTCTTCTTGGTGAAAATTGGCGCAAAAGGTGATAAATATCTTTGTAAAATAGGTGGAACAGGTATAGGATTTCGATATTTGAAACAACGTACTTCATTATACATCAGATTCTACTATGATCGTTGGATGTGCAAACTTGGCAAATGGATACCATTTCAAAGTTCAGAGGGATCTTTACATTCATTTGAAATAAAGCTTAGATTGCCCAACTATGAAGTAGAAACTATTTTAGTGAATAATCATTGGACCTTGGCTAATCTGCGAGAACACTTGATGATTATGGGGTTTGAAGGACTAACTCAATCCAAGTTCAAAATTCAAGGACATAAGGTGAGAAATGTTTCGTGCTTTTGTTAAAGTAATCTTTTCATTATTGATTATTTTACTTTAATGACTTCAGTTTCTTGAAAATTGATTACAGGTGGCCAAAAGAATGGAATACAAAATGAAAGTCCCTGTAGATTGGAGAAAAGATGGAGCAGAACTCTCATTGTCATAGTTCTTTTGCAAGCTCATAATGTCACTTCTTGGGCCCTAGTCATTGTATCTCATGGTTTTTGCACTTTTAAGAACCTTGTAAAAAGTAGGACAATCAATTCATGTTAGATATTGTATATACCTTCTTCTCTGCAATGGTAATTTCAAAACTTTTGGAATGTCAAAAATTCTATGTTCACTACTTTGAAATGTGGTTGCTCATGTTTTTTTCTGTGCATTATTTTGTCATCAGAAACACGTTTTTTGAAATTGCACTTCTTTATTCTATACTTTTAAAAGTGGCCCTCGTCAGTTTAAAAACTTGAAACTGCTATAAAAATGGGTTCTATGTGCTCATTTCTTACATTTGCACTCTCAAAGACCTAGAAAGCACATACAGGCCAATAGAATTCTCGCGTGCAAGCAATGGCTGCTAGCACTTCCACTCCCATGAAATCTCCTCAAGATCTATTCATGGAGTTTATGGATACTACAGACTAAAATGGTCGTACGGATTTGTATGACCTAGTCTGTAGAGTCCCTAATCTTGAAGTGATAATAGCCATGAACTCCAATGTGATCGATGAGATCACTGATTTTATGGAATTCTAGATATTAAGATACGCTATAGATATTCCAGCATATGAGTGTAAATGGGTCCCCTGTGACCTACTTTTCTACATTCATAACGGAGATTAGGCATTTGCGAAGCGCTTAAAGCATTTCATGGCTGTTGTTGAGGATTCAGGGCACTTGTTAGATGACACAGTGCCCTTAATTAAACAATTAAATAAGAAAAGGAAAATGGGAAGAAAATATCTTTCCTACGTAGCAACAACCATCTTTTTTATCAAGGAGCCCGAACCTTCACCCATGGACCTACCCCATCTTATTACTGGGGGTTTTGAAGATGAAAAGAAGGAACCCCAGAAAGAAGCTCTCAACTTATTAGAAGAGAGTCAAAAACTTTCCAGAGAATTTCCACAAGGAGTAGTGGAAAAATTAAAGGAAGCCAATACACAGAATAGCCCACCCTCAAACTTAGAGCCCGTGGAACCCACTCTACCAGAGGAAGAGATGGAAATGTTATCAATTGTACTTGTCGAGGGAGAGGAATTTTTTTTCCTGCACGATATTGAGAAGGCATTCCGTCTATGCCTCAATGAATGCCTTAGTATTTTCTTCTAAACCTCAGATGTTCCCATGGACAACGCTTCTAACATTATCGAAAGGCAACAATTCCACTTGGTGATTCAGTTGCGGACACCATTGCATTTGTGTGTGAAGAGATTTTGAGCCATGCCAACCAAGATGCCACTGAAGAAGATCTGGCCACAGCAAGGGAAAGAATTTTGGAGAAGAAGATTCCAACATCCCCTGTTGTGGAGCAAAGTGGCATGGCCCACTCATCGATTTCACTAGATGCAATGGGAAGAGTAGAGGATGAAGATAGGCTTCAAGATGTAAGTCTCTAATGACATTTATGGTTGTCTCATATTCATACAAGATGTATCTATTTAATTTTATGATTGTCTATGTGCAGGAAACAATTGAAGTGGATAAATTTGCAGCAAGGAGTGGTGGTGACCGTGTTGCCCGTGGCCATGGCTCTTCCTTGGCACATTACATTGGAAAATTGCCAAAGGAAAATTTTTTCATAATCCACAAGGACTTTTCCCCTCAAGGACACTTCATGACTTGGTGTCTCAAGGCCTTGAGCAAAGTTTTGTGCCTATCTACAATAATGCAAGGGAGTCACTTGACATGACTAAGTGCAAGCTCACTTATTCTCAATCTTCAAAATCATTTTGGATTATCTAATGTAATTGTTTCTTCATTATTAAGGTAGATTTTTTAGTTTTCTATATGTTTATATATATAGACACATACACATACACATACACATATAAATATATACATACACACACATAAACACATATACATATAGAT
>CM035417.1:178759003-178844003 GCA_020310875.1 Ceratopteris richardii | reverse complement strand
CACACATATATATATATATATGTGTGTGTGTGTGTGTGTGTGTGTGTATGTATGTGTGTGTGCATGTGTATGTGTGTATAAATGTATGTGTATATGCATGTGTATGTGTGTATGCATGTGTATTTCTTTATGCATGTGTATGTTTGTAGGCATGTATTTGTGGCCATGTGGGTATGCATATGTGTGTATGCATATGTATGTATGTATGCATGTGTATGTGTGTATGTATGTGTATGTGTGTATGCATGTGTTCATGTGTATGTGTGTATGTTTATCCATGTGTGTATGCATGTGTGTATGTATGCATGTGTTCATGTATGCATGTGTTCATGTATGCATGTATGTGTGTGTATATGCATGTATGCATATGTATGTATGTGGTTGTATGTGTGTGTGTATATGTGTGTGTATGTGTGTGTCTATGTGTGTATAGGTACATCTGTGTCTATGTGTGTGTATGTGTTTGTATGTATATGTGTATGTATGCATGTGTGTATATGTGTTTATGAATGTGTGTATATGCATATGCATATATGTATGTGAGTGTATGCACATGTGTGTGTATGCATGCATGTATGTATGTATTCATATTCATGTGTATGCATGTGTGTATGTATGAATGTGTGTGTATCTATGCATGTGAGTGTATGTTTGTGTGTCTATGTGTGTATGTATGTGTATGTATATTTGTATGTATGTATGTGTATGTGTGTATTTTTGTGTATGTGTGTGTATGTGTATGTGTGTGTATGCATGAGTATATATATCTGTGCGTATGTGACTTTCTGTGTGTGTTTGTGTGTGTGTGTGTGTGTGTATATGTGCATGTATGTGTACATGTATGTGTACATGTGTGTATGCATGTAAGTATGCATATACTTGTGTATGCATGCATGTATTGTATGCATGTGATTGTATGTATGTGTGTGTATATGTGTACATGTGTGTATGTATATATATATGTATGTATGTGTGTGTCCATGTGTCAGTCCATGTGTGTGTATTTATATGTGATTGTATGGGTATGTGTATGTGTGTGTATGTGTATGTCTGTGTGTATATGTGTGTGTATGTATATGTGTCTCTATGCATGTGTGCATATATGTCTGTATGCAACTTAATGTGGGTGTATATATATGTGTACATATGTGTATATGTGTGTATCCATGTGTATCTATGTAGGGATATACTTGTGTCCGCATGTGTGTGTATGCATGTGTATGTATGTATGCATGTGATTGTATGTATGTGTGTGTATGTGTGTGTGTCTATGTGTGTATATGTGTATGTGTGTGTGTCTATTTGTGTGTATGTACAAGTGTGTGCGTGTGTATGTGCGTATGTGTGTGTATGTGTATGTGTATATGTATATGTATATGTGTGAGAATGTGTATGTGTGTATATGCATGTGTATGTATGTGTGTATGTGATTGTATGTGTGTGTGTATGTGATTGTATGTGTGTGTATATGTGTATATGTGTGTGTATGCACATTTGTGTTAATGTGTATATATGTCTATGCATGTGTGTATGTATGTATGCATAGTCTATGTGTGTATGTATATGTCTGTATATATATGTGTGTATATGTGTGTCTATGTGTGTGCATGTATATGTGTTTGCGTGTGTATGTGTGTGTACGTGTATATATGTGTGTGTATGTGTTGTCAGGATCTTACTCACGCGCATACAAAGATTACGGACACAGAAAACACACAGAGAATAGACGCAACAAGAGACGAGACACAACGCAGTATTGGGTGCAATCTCCCCCCACGCACTCTGTTTCGACAGTCCACAGAGTGCATGTATTTATAGGAATTTTGATTACGTCGAAAAGAGTGGTTACAAGAGGGCGGCTTCGAAAAGCAGGCGTGAACTAAAAGTTGATAACTTTTACAGAAAGCCATTGCTTTCAATAACAGAAACTGTGGTCTACAACGACCCTTATTCTAACCATTAATTTTCTAACAATAGAACCTTCTACGTAGGTTTATTTACAAAATAAATAATAATTATTCGGATTATTGATGTCCGCCCTTTCACGCCTTGCACGCTCCTCACGAACCTTCAGCTGCTATATCAAAAACATCAAAAATATATTAATACATTAATAATTTAACATTTTAACAATGCCTTGTTCAATAATATACAACATGCCTCTCAGTTGACAAGCAACTGACCTCAGTTGATAAAATAATTTAACACTCTAATAATTACAATACATTGTTCAACATATTCCATGTTACTGTTACAATCCAACAATGCATTGGCCAACATATTCTATGTTACAATCCAACAATGCATTGGCTATTCCATATTTCAATCCAACAAGCAACTGACCTCAGTTGATAAAAGAATAAACATGGATGGCCAGTCACATGTTTCATCACTAAATAAAGAAAATAGGCATGTGCCATGTAAAAATACATGCATGGAAATGTTCATGGAGTTGTTACATTAATGTGTTTGTGTATGATATGCAAAAATTAAGTAAAAAAAATGTAATCCAAAAGTGATGACAAAAATGAATATCTGGATATGATAAAATAATAATGAATTTTCTAATCAGGAATTTATACTTGAATGCATGTGCATACGAATTTTGTAAAAATTTTGGCAGCATAACGGCGTGATTTTGAAAACCGGAAAAATTTCCGACAAACAATTTCCATGATATTAATGCCAACAGGCACAATCTATGCACAAAGAGACCAAAAGGGGATTACACACCCTGACATATGTATTTTTTTTTGTTTTTTTTTTTTCTCCTCGCTAACCTGCAATAAAATACATACCTGTCCCTGCAATAAGAATTCATGCATCATACAAAACAAACAATGTCTACAGTATACATATATTCTAGGTACTATGTAAAATTTGCATGTGCTAAGCATAATATGATGCAAAAAGAGAGAATCAATGTATTTAAATTGACAAGAAACATATCTAGTAGTTCCAAAAACTAATTTGATTGTGTGTACGAGTGTTGAAGATGATCCATACTTTATCAAAATAGCTTGACAATATGCCGTCAAGAATCGAGGCTTCGAAAAGATGATTAGAAAAGGTTTGTTGATGATGAATAGGTAACGTCTCTTGTCTATTGTCTCTTGTCTATTTGCTGCGTGCATGCTCTGCGGGTTCCGATTGACAACAGTGGTATCAGAGCTCTGCACGCGTCAATACAGAGGGTTCTGTTCTCTGTTCTCTGTTCGCGATTCCGATTTCGTCTTCGTCTCCGTCTCCGTCTCCGTCTCCGTTTCCGTTCCCATTTTTGTTTCTTGTTCCTGTTTCTGATCCAGATCCAGATCCAGAACCAGAACCTACGTCTTCACCTACGTCTTCACCTACGTCTTCACCTACGTCTTCTCCTTCGGCTTACTCCAAGGCGTCGACTAAGGCAAAGAGCTTAGGCAATAACTTAGGCAATACATTGGCACCCAAGGCTCTCTTGGCGACCGTTGGCTACGCGCGAGACAATTTTAATTTTCGAGTGGTAATAGAGAGGTTTAGAGTCCCTAAGGTAGGAGGATTTGAACCCACAACCTCCTACTTTCAAGGGAAGTACTTTGACCACTCCACCATCTCTTGGAATTGTTATTCAAGCTCTTTTTCTTTGGTACTTGTGCAAGGCGCTCGCGGCGATTTCAAGGATGGACCCAACAAAGAATTAAGTGTAACTTTCAATCCGTAGGTCGGATTGAGGCGTATAATATACCGTTGGAAAGCTCTCGGAACGAACTTTCCAATGAGCTAGCTTGGAAGTGTGAATTCATTCAAAATCCTTGGGTGGCACTTGATTGAGTGTTCAAGATACCAAGCAAGGTTGAGAACACGGGATCGAGACACCAAGGTTGCAAACGAGAAGGTTCAATACACCAAGGTTGAGAGCAAGGGTCCAAGAGCACCATGGAGAATCACAGTAATTCACCTTTACCTGGAGTCTCATTCGAGCAAGAGTTAGAGATTATGAACCAAGAACTTCACGCACTTCAACAAACCATACAAGGATGTTATGCTATGCTTCAATTCGACGGACGAAAAGATGGCCGCTTTGTTTTATCATGGCTATCCCTATTCAACGATTTCTTTTTCGATGGGTTATATTCAGAAAATCAGAAAATTGAGTTTGCCACCAATTATTTGGTAGGACGAGCGCAGTTATGGTGGAATGATCTTTCTCGTCGTGCAGATTGTCCACGCACCTGGAAGGCTTTTCAAGAAGAGTTTAAAGATTCATTCTTACCTTTACAGTTTACCTTACCTGTTTGATAATTGTGATGTATTTACATATTGAATTTAGTCTATAGGAGCATATTACCTTTAATTTTTGAGATTTTGTTTTACTGCTATGGAAAGATATCTCCGATCTCCTTATAGAGTAGCTATCACATATCTTTTGAGCTTCTCTTCCAAGATCAAAAGAATTTGGACTTTACCCATTCATCCTGAAGGCATATTGTCCTGCTATTATGATAAAGGGGTGGATCATCTTCAGCACCTGCCATGCATGTTTTGCATCGTACATGGAATATATGCATCATTTAAACATGGTTTGTCTTGTATGGTACATGAATTCTTATTGCAGGGACAGGTATGTATTTTATTGCAGGTTAGCGAGGAGGAAAAAAAAAATACATATGTCAGGGTGTGTAATCCCCTTTTGGTCTCTTTATGTATCATGGAAATTGTTTGTCGGAAATTTTCCGGTTTTCAAAATCACACCGTTATGCTGCCGAAATTCTTACAAAATTCATATGCACATGCATTCAAGTATAAATTCCTGATTAGAAAATTCATTATTATTTTATCATATCCAGATATTCATTTTTGTCATCACTTTTGGATTACATTTTTTTTACTTAATTTCTGCATATCATACACAAACACATTAATGTAACAGCTCCATGAACATTTCCATGCATGTATTTTTACATGGCACATGCCTATTTTCTTTATTCAGTGATGAAACATGTGACTGGCTATCCATGTTTATTCTTTTATCAACTGAGGTCAGTTGCTTGTTCAACTGAGGGGCATGTTATACCTTATGGAATATGTTGAACAAGGCATTGTTGGATTGTAACATGGAATATGTTAGCCAATGCATTGTTGGATTGAAATATCAAATAGCTAATGCATTGTTGGATTGTAACATGGAATATGTTAGCCAATGCATTGTTGGATTGAAATATGGAATAGCCAATGCATTGTTGGATTGTAACATAGAATATGTTGGCCAATGCATTGTTGGATTGTAACAGTAACATGGAATATGTTGAACAATGTATTCTAATTATTAGAGTGTTAAATTATTTTATCAACTGAGGTCAGCTGCTTGTCAACTGAGAGGCATGTTGTATATTATTGAACAAGGAATTGTTAAAATGTTAAATTATTAATGTATTAATATGTTTTTGATGTTTTTGATATAGCAGCTGAAGGTTCGTGAGGAGCGTGCAAGGCGTGAAAGGGCGGACATCAATAATCCGAATAATTATTATTTATTTTGTAAATAAACCTGTGTAGAAGGTTCTATTGTTAGAAAAGTAATGGGTAGAATAAGGGTCGTTGTAGACCGTAGTTTCTATTATTCAAAGTAATGGCTTTTTGTAAAAGTTACCAACTTTTAGTTTCACGCTTGCTTTTCGAAGCCGCCCTCATGTAACCACTATTTTCGACGTAATCAAAAGTCCTATAAATACATGCACTCTGTGGACTGTCGAAACAGAGTACGTGGGGGGAGATTGCACCCAATACTGCATTGTGTCTCATCTCTTGTTGCGTCTATTCTCTGTGTGTTTTCTGTGTCCGTAATCTCTGTATGCGCGTGAGTAAGATCCTGACAACAGTATGTGTCTTTGCATTTGTATTTATATGTTTTTATGTGAGTGTATATCTGTGTGTATGCATATGTGTGTGTATGTATATGTGTGTGTATGCATGTGTGTATGTATGTATGCATATGCATCTATGTATGTATCCATGCATATGCATGTGTATGCATGTGTGTGTATGTATACATGTCAATGTATGTGTTTGTATGTGTATGTGTGTGTGAAACCCACCACGTTTGCAGTCAGACCATAGTTTGGGAGTATGCGTAGGCCGTTTTGTACTGATGAAGAATATTCGCATCAGAAGTTCCATGTGAGCTTCTATATTAGTTCTCGACCCAACACATCTCCTTTGTTCTTTTCATTCCAAACTGAAGGTCAACATCAGAACTAGAAAGGATGTGGCCCGTTCACGTTTCATATGTTCTTCTTTAAGATTAATATACAGGTAAGAAATCGTAGCGATGGTGGGCCAAGAAACTCCAATCTTCTGATGCCTGAGAATAACCAGCTCATTCAAACATGTTTTGTTGCAGATCCTGTAACCGCGCTCAAATAAAGACGCAAGAACATTCAATCGATAGAAGCTGTCATACGTCTCATACTTTTTTCTTTCCCTTTCTTTCTTGCGGACAGGAAAGATGCCACCTGAAAATGGAGGTTCATGTCAACGAAGCTCATCTCGCGCTTTATCTTTCTATTTCTTTTCAAATTTATTTTTTATTTTTATTTTTTGTTCGGGTTCTTTTTATCAGGAGAACTTACTTGACCTAGCAGAAGCTCGCAGTTCGATTATATCAGAGACGGAACCCACTGTATGATCGATCACCTTTCTCAGAGGAAAATAGTTTCCGAATATATCTGAATGGATGGTTTCCGCGTGCGAAGTAACTTTCAGCTCTATCCCATTGCTCCGGATACCTGCCTTCAGAACGATTAGCACATCTTTCATAGCAAAATCGTTAACTGCCATGAGAATAACGACAGATGAACGTTCCATTAAGAAAATCTGTCATACTTTGACCTTTGTCTTTCCATTCTTTTTGCAGTGGAAGGAAATCATCAGAAATGCACGTAATTTCCGGCGAATTTGATCCTGCATCTTTCATTGCCCTACGAAAAGATGCGCCCATACTATGACCAAAATCAAGAGAAAGCAGCCAACTTAATATAGTTTTCCTTATTTCTGTATTCAGGATAACTTCAAAAGCAACCGGCTATCCTTGTCTTGACATCTATATATTTACTATTTAATGGACAACTCTCTCTCTCTCTCTCTCTCTCTCTCTCTCTCTCTCTCTCTCTCTCTCTCTCTCTCTCTCTCTCTCTCTCTCTCTCTCTCTCTCTCTCTCTCTCTCTCTCTCTCTCTCTCTCTCTCTCTCTCTCTCTCTCTCTCTCTCTCTCTCTCTCTCTCTCTCTCTCTCTCTCTCTCTCTCTCTCTCTCTCTCTCTCTCTCTCTCTCTATATATATATATATATATATATATATATATATATATATATATATATATATATATATATATATATATATATATATATATATGTATATATATATATATGTATATATATATATATATATGTATATATATATATATATATATATATATATATATATATATATATATATATATATATATATATATTATATATATATATATATATATATATATATATATATATATATATATATATATATATATATATATATATATATATATATATATATATATATATATATATATATATATATATATATATATATATATATATATATATATATATATATATATATATATATATATATATATACATATATATATATAAATATATATATACATATATATACATATATACATATATATACATATAAATATACATATATATATAAATATATATATATATATATATATATATATATATATATATATATATATATATATATATATATATATATATGTATATTTATATATATATATATATATATATATATATATATATATATATATATATATATATATATATATATATGTTTATATATATGTATATATATATATATATATATATGTGTGTGTGTGTGTGTGTGTGTGTGTGTGTATGTGTGTGTCCTGGTCTGTGCATGTCTAGGTATATACATCTATGTAACTATGTATGTGTACGTATATGCATATGTTTGTGGCCACACATGCATGTGACCTGATGTGCATATACGTATATGTATGCATATGTATGTGTGTGTATATGTATGTACATGTATATTTATATGTGTATGCATGTGCATGTGTGTATGCATGCGTATGTGTATATGCATATGTGTATGTGTGTGTATATGCATGTATGTTTATGTGTGTATGTATATGTAAGTACATATATGTGTGAGTATGTGTATGTAGGTGTATATGTGAGTCTATGTATGTGTGTATATGTGTATGTGGGTGTGTAGGTGTGTGTATGCATGTACATATGTATGTATGTATGTATGTATGTATGTATGGATATGCATGTGCATTATGTATGCATATGTATGCATGTGTGTATGTGTGTCTCTATGTGTGTGTGTGTGTATGCATATCTATGTTTAGTGTATGTATGTGTGTTCTCATATGTGTGTATGTGTGTATGTGTATGTGTATGCATGTGTATGTGTATGCATGTGTATGTGTGATTATGTGTCTCTATCCGTGTGTATATAAATATGTAAAAGTATATATATATATATATATATATATATATATATATATATATATATATATATATATATATATATATATATATATATATATATATATATATATATATATATATATATATATATATGTCTGTGTGTGTGGGCAAGTAAATTTATTTGTATAGTTATGTCTGGTGGTCTAGGCATGTCCAACTATATACATGTATGTAACTATGTGTATGTAAGTATATGCATATGTTTGTCGGCAGGTATGCATGTGACCTAATGTGCGTATACTTATATGTATGCATATGTATGTGTGTGTATATGTATGTGTGTATATGTATGTGTGTGTATATGTATGTATATCTATATGTATATGTGTATGCATGTTCATGTGTGTATGCATGCGTATGTGTATATGTGTGTGTCTATGTATGTGTGTATGTGTGTGTATATGTGTGTATATATATGTAAGTATATGTGTGTATATGTGTATGTAGGTGTATATGCCAAGGTGTGTATGTGTGTATATTTGTATGTGGGTGTGCATGTGTGTGTATGCATGTGCATATGTATGTAGGCATATGCATGTGCATTATGTACTATGCATATGTATGCATGTGTGTGCATATGTGTGTGTATGTGTGTCTCTATGTGTGCATGTGTGTGTATGCACATATGTGTGTGTATATGTATGTCTATGTATGTGTGTGTACACATGTATGTGAGTGTATGCATATGTGTGTGTATGTATGTATAATTGTGTGTGTGTGTGTATAGATATATATATATATATATTTATTTATTTATTTATTTATTTATTTATTTATTTATTTATTTATTTATTTATTTATTTATTTATTTATTTACAATATAAACATTTGTGTATGTTTGTGTCTATGTGTGTATATACGTATGTATGTGTATATATATGTGTGTGTATGCATGTGTATGTGTGTGTGTAAATGTGTTTGTATGTGTGTGTGTATGTCTATGTATGTTTGTATGTATGTATGTGTACATGTGTGTGTATATGTGTATGCGTGTATGCGTGTGTGTATGTGTGTGTATGTGTGTGTATGTGTGTGTATGTGTGTGTATGTGTGTGTATGTGTGTGTATGTGTGTATGTGTGTATGTGTGTGTCTATGTGTGTATGTGTGTGTGTCTAGGTATGTATGTTTGTGTCTATGTGTGTATATGTGTGTGTGTGTGTATATATGTGTTTGTGTGTATGCATGTGTATGTGTGTGTGTGTGTAAATGTGTGTGTATGTGTGTGTCTCTATGTGTCTATGTGTGTTTCTATGTGTGTATATACTTGTCTATGTGTATATATATGTGTGTGTATGCATTAGCATGTGTGTGTGTAAATGAGTGTGTATGTGTGTGTGTGTGTATGTGTGTGTATGTGTCTATGTGTGTATGTGTGTGTATATGTGTGTGTACATGTGTGTGTGTCTGTGTGTGTATGTGTGTGTATCTATGTATGTATGTGTGTGTCTATGTGTGTATGCGTATGTATGTGTTTCTGTGTGTATGCATGTGTTTGTGTGTGTGTAAATGTGTGTGTATGTTTGTGTGTGTCTATGTGTGTATGTGTGTGTCTATGTGTGTATATACGTGGGTATGTGTATATATATATATGTGTGTGTATGCATGTGTATGTGTGTCTATAAATATGTGTATGTCTGTGTATGTGTGTGTATTTGTCTATGTATGTATGTGTATGTGTATGTGTGTGTGTATGTGTGTGTTGGTCTTTGAGTGTATGTGTGTGTGTCTATGTATGTATGTGTGTGTATATGTGTGTATATATGTGTGTATGTGTATATGTGTGTGTGTGTATGTGTATGTGTGTGTAAATGTGTTTGTATGTGTGTGTTTGTGTGTGTTTACCTGCTCTTTTCTCTCCCTCTTTGTGTTGCTTGTGGACGCACATGTGTGCTCTCTCCTTCTCTCTCTCTCTCTCTCTCTCTCTCTCTCTCTCTCTCTCTCTCTCTCTCTCTCTCTCTCTCTCTCTCTCTCTCTCTCTCTCTCTCTCTCTCTCTCTCTCTCTCTCTCTCTCTCTCTCTCTCTCTCTCTCTCTCTCTCTCTCTCTCTCTCTCTCTCTTCTCAATCCCCACAAAAATTTGCGAGGTGAAATTGATCTTTTTAAAGAATCCATAGTGTCACTTATGTGATGCTTTAGCATCCTAAGTAGTGTGTCAACCTTGCTAATAGCATGGTTAGTTAGCAACGCTCTTGGCGAGAGTCATAACAGCATCGCATAAGTGATGTTGGCCATCATTATACGATACTATGTTCTGTTTTTCAATAATTATGCCAGTCATCTCTTATGTGATGCTTTGGGCAATGAGCACCGCATAAGCGACAAAACCTGCTTTTTCTTCAATGGAGGCCATCGCTATGCCCCCCTTTCTAGTAGTGATAAGGAAAAGTTTCACATCAAAGCTGCTTGAGGAGCACATAAGTGTAACAAATCCCCCTAGAGCAAATGATGCAAAAACATACAAAGAGTGACCAATTAGCCCTTAGTAGGCAATAATCCTAAATCTTTGGGAAAAGCTTCAAACTTTCCCCATGGAAGAGCTTTGGTGAATATGTTGCCCACATTATCTTGTGTAGGCACATATACCAAATCCATATCTCATGCATGAAGGTGCTTTCTCACATAGTGATAATGCACCTCAATATGTTTGGTCCATGCATGAGACAATGGGTTTCATGCAACATCCAATGCACTCTGACTATCAATGAGAATATGTATAGCAAAATCAATTTCCATACAAGGATACATCAATAGGCATCCCAACCATATACATTCCATTGTAGATGTGAAATTTTCATTGTACCCAACATCACAACTGGATGTTGCCACTAAAATCGACACTATTTGATATTGGTTGAACAAGTGAAGGATTAGTTTTTTCTAAAGCTCGTGAAGTTATGTTCATCTTCTACAATTGAGTTAATCGATCTTCTTCAGTTTCTTTTATCTTCTTTGAATCTTCATTGGGTAACGGAGGTCACTGGAAGCATCCTCTGTGGCTGTGTGAATGGAACACTTGCAGCTGACCTCATCCATCAACTGAATCCTTCACTCCGACAACGGTTTAAGGGAAGGTGGCATGATTAGCAGAGGAGGCTACAAGTCGCAAGGCACAGCAAGAGAAACAACCAACACCTCACAGAAGCATAACAGTCTCGAGTAGAGAAGAACACAGAAACCGTAGGTTTTCCTCCATCGCGTTTAGAAACATTATTAATCTCTTACATCCTTGGACATTCTGTTCTGTTGTACATATGATTGGTTTTGGTGAAGATGCAAGTCTGGCTGTACCGCTGAAAAAACATGCAACATGAATCTCTACGACGTCAGATCGGTACTTTCTGCTATTTTCTTTTGCTGACCTGACCAGTGACCAGCATAAGGAACCCACCACGTTTGCAGTCGGAGCATCGTTTGGGAGTATGCGTAGGCCGTTTTGTACTGATGAAGAAGATTCGCATCAGAAGTTCCATGTGAACTTCTATATTAGTTCTCGACGCAACACATCTCCTTTGTTCTTTTCATTCCAATCTGAAGGTCAACATCAGAACTAGAAAGGATGTGGCCCATTCACGTTTCATATGTTCTCCTTTAAGATTAATATACATGTGCGGGAGAAGAAACCGTAGCGATGGTGGTCCACGAAACCCCAATCTTCTGATGCCTGAGAATAACCAGCTCATTCAAACATGTTTTGTTGCAGATCCTGTAACCGCGCTCAAATAAAGACGCAAGAACATTCAATCGATAGAAGCTGTCATACGTCTGATACTTTTTTCTTTCCCTTTCATTCTTGCGGACAAGAAAGATGCCACCTGAAAATGGAGGTTCATGTCAACGAAGCTCATCTCGCGCTTTCTTTCTATTTCTTTTCAATTTTATTTTCTGTACGAGTCCTTTTTATCAGGAGAACTTACTTGACCTAGCTCGCAGTTCGATTATATCAGAGACGGAACCCACTGTATGATCGATCACCTTTCCCAGACGAAAATAGTTTCGGAATAAATCTGAATGGATGTAACTTTCAGCTCTCTCCCATTGCTCCGGATATCTGCCTTCAGAACGATTAGCACATCTTTCATAGCAAAATCTTTAACTGCCATGAGGATAACGACAGATGAACATTCCATTAAGAAAACTTGTCATACTTTGACCTTTGTCTTTCCATTCTTTTTGCAATGGAAGGAAATCATCAGAAATGCACGTAATTTCCGGCCAATTTGATCCTGCATATTCCATTGCCCTACGAAAAGATGCGCCATAGTATGACCAAAATCAAGAGAAAACACCCAACTTAATATGGTTTTCCTTATTTCTGTATTCAGGATAACTTCAAAAGCAACCGGCTATCCTTGTCTTGACATCTATATATTTACTATTTGATGGACAACTCTCGCACATGTTTCCGCAAACTCGTCAAGAACCATCAGGATCAGGACGAACGAAGATCCCATCAACTATAGCTTCCAGACATTCGGTACTTCCTTTCGATACTTTGTGTACTGGAAGCAACTGATAGGGCTCGCACATGAGGTCGTCTCGCCGTAAAACATATCCATGTGCTACCCCTATGAGAAGGAAACGGTTGTGTTGACATCTATGTGCCCGCCTTTGTTATACTGATTTTCGGAACAGCTCATACATGCTTTCTGGGGAATACGTATGAAGACTGTTTATGATCTCACAAGAATAAAGCAGAACATGCATATATAGCTCAAGTACATAACCCTTCTTCCAGGACTGGATATGTTAGCCCTTTAACCTCCGAAGAGCTGTGGGAATCCGGATCAGTATGGCTACATTCTTTATAAGATCAGATAGACCACCGACAGCGTTAGCAATGACTCATGCAGGCAGGTTATGACTCAATGGTTTCTGCATGAGAAATACAGTATTAAGTGAATATGCTTATACTTACACGTTCTCCCTTGATTTCTATACTGGCCGAAGGCGAAAAAAATAAGCGTATTCCATTGAGAACCAGGTTGAAATAAAGTACGTTATACACTACAATCTTCAAGGTAGCATCAAACGCAGTGCTGCCGATTTCAAGGTTACGTTCTGCTTGGCTATTCTCCATTTATCAGGCGTCCAAAAGATACAAATACGTTAAAGTGTCGTCTAAAAATGGTGGAAGCGTCGTGAATGGCATTATTTTCAAGAGTTTTTTTTCTCTTTCTTTTGAGGCAACAGGGAAAAGTTTAAATTTATGAAGCAAGGTGGAAACTTAGAGTGCAAGGAACATGTATTAAAATTATTTAAGGGGACATCTTTTATGGCCGATATACAATCAAGTCCTGACTTGTACATAGTTTTTCTAAGAGGATACAACAAGTTTTTTTTTGCACCATTGGAAAACATGATAATTCTTGCTAGTCCAAATAGCCCACACCTCTCTAGATGTTCCACAACACTAGTTCCATTTGGACACAACAACGAATGAAAATCTTAACGGAACTGATGGACCCAACACTTCTTTTGATCAACAACTGATGTAGCAGATGTCGAAACTCCTTTTCATGTTTAAAGTCCATTAAAAGATGTTGTAAGTCCTCCACCATGCCACTATGTACACATAAACCTTCATTAGGTTTAAACATTTTGACCTTGTGGCCTATCCATAGGCCATTGTGGAGGATAAGCCATTCCAACATGGAGTGCTTCATGCAAGTAGGTAAAGCCCAGAGCCATTCAAACCTATATCTCCATTGGATACAGAACTTAGCCCCACCTCTTGTTTAATTTGGGAACAACTTTCACCACACACCCTCTATTGGACATGAACCTCTTCATCATATCAGCACCAATATCTTCTATCTCCAGGTTTTGTGTTTGACTTGATTCCATTCTTTTCCTCGGCTTGTCTTTGTGAGTGCAAAGTACGTGTTGACATGCAACAAAAATATTAGAAACAATACCGAAGTATTCATCAGAGTCTAGGGTATCTTTGTTTATAAATTTATTCCAAGACCTAAAAACACGTTTGCAACATTTATGTTCTTTAATGGAAAGAGAAGAGTTACCCCATAATGCAAGTTAACCAAACTAAGGAGAGATGGCCACATCCCAAATGTTGTTATGAACCCAAGATTTGTAGTCTTGAAGCTAGAAACCATGAATTTTCCTTTCAGTAGATGATAAGCTTCTCAATATCCACTTCGTTGCCATATTTTGTGTCATTTTGGCATGTCAAAAGATCCCTTAGCCTCCTTCCACCTTTGGTAAGCAACATATATCCCAACTAACCTTGGTAATACTGTGGACATGTGCATCCCCCCCCCCCCTCCCCACACACCTTCACAAAAAACCTTTTTTCCAAACTAATGACCTAGTTCAACTACTTTTAAGTAGGAAGCCAACAATCCAAAAAATAGATTAGTGTAGGAATTAAGTAATTATTAAGCACAAAATTTTCTTGTGAGATAAAGAGAATCGATAGTTATACCACAAATAGACTTTGAATCTAAACTTATTCATCACCCATTCCATCTTTGATTATAAGCAATATTAAAGCCCATATGGATACCCAACAACCTAACCCTTCCCTATCCTTTATGGTATCACACCCAAGTCAAGTGGTACAAGCAAGAATTATGTTATTTATGGGTTTAAATCTAGTTTTCTTGTGGGTAACTTTAGAGCCACTATCAAGACAAAAAACATTAAGACATCAAGAAATGAAATAGGAGACTCATATCATCATGAACAAGGATATTAGTTTCATCAACAAACGTTTGCAAGCCCATTCGACTAGGAGTATTAGGAATCACAATAACATTTATGGTCCCACTTTCCATGGTATCTTTGACTAACCACCCAGAGATTCATTAGCAATAGAAAAGAGAAGGGACGAAATAAGGCAACCTTGCCTCATAGGTCTTCTAAATTTAAAAGGCTCCAAGGTGTGACTATCCAACACCACTCTAGAATAGCCATATCCAAAAAATGTAGTAACATACTTGATAAATATTTTACCAACATCTATGTCATGAAGAGACTAGAGGACAAAATCCCATTCAATTCTTTCATAAGCCTTGTGAAACTCCACCTTGAAGAAGAAACTCTCTTGGTAGATTAATCTTGTATGGAAGGATATAAATTTACGATCTTTGACTACAATGTGTACAACATCTCCAATCACACACTTAGCCTTTGATCCAAAGGAAGTGTAGAGAAAAGGTAATATATATGATTCCAAATAGCAAACAGATGTCCGCATAGAAACCCTACAAGTGCAAAGGAATTGTGAATGGCAGCAAGAAAAATTTTATTAAGCTTATCTAGGAGTCCATGCGATGCATTGCATAAATGTTACAAAATGGGATAAGCATGGAAATTTACTCCGCCTATCTTGCTACTCGGTGAATAAGTAAGTGCATATACCTATGAGAGAACCTGCATATGCAAGTGAAACATGTCAAGGATCCACCTAAATTAGATGATCTTTGATGTAGAATAATTCCAATCTATCAACACTACAAGGAATAAGGGGATGTAGCAAGACCTCCAATTAAAAACAAAAGCAGCTAGCATTGCTTATCCGATGCTATATCCACCTAGTGTCTAGGGTCCCAAGCTAGGGAGATATCCTATTGTATTCAGTAGTAATGGGGATGAGTGATGCATCTTGGTCAATGGAGATCCAAATTCAGAAATTCTTGTTGCTATCGATTGCTCTCTGAGAGACCTTTCTAGAGATTTGTGACAAGTCAGGTTTTGGATTCACTTTCAACCTTCTTTAGAGCTTTGATTATGGCTATTTGTCATCATCAACCCCCATTTGAGCACTTTCTTGATGCAAAAACCATCCGGAGAGTCTTGGAAAGCCAAAAATAAGTAGTGTGGACCTTATTAAGCACCTACACTGACCTGCATATCAACTTTTTGGACCTTGAGATAACTTTATGCATTATTCCTTGCTTTTGGTTCATGTCACATATAGAAAATGCTTTTTTGCATAGCATCTTTAGTATATGCATAGCTATGGCATTGTTTAGTCTTGTATGATGCATGAATTGTTGTTTACAGGTGTAGATAAGTATTTGTCTTGTAGGTTTAGTGAGGGAAGTATGAGAACTTGTCTTGTTGTTATTAAAATATCATGCCACAAGCACAAAGAAATATGTAAGGGTGTTTAGTGCCCTTTGGTTGATTTGTAGAAAAATTTTGCCTGTTGATACCGTTTTTTTTTGTTGCAAAAAGTGCATGTATTCGAGATTTTCATTTTTACATTGTTATGCTGCCAAAATTTTTAGGATTCATTATGCATATGCATTAAAATATAGCAACTATACTAAAAGTTTCATGTTTTATCATTTCCTTTTAAGCAAAGGGTTATGACTTGTTTTATTCTCTGTTGCCACTTATTTATCTTAGGTATACATAGAGCGTACAACTTGAAAAAAAAAAACATAAAAACAAAAAATAAAAAAGTGATTGAAACCATATGCTAGCACAAAATGAGGACCATCGTCACCTACTAGGAATAATACACTCATGGAAGAGCACCTCGTAGATCCCATTTAGACAATGAGTGCTAGGATTGCCCATCTAGAGAGCACACTTCACGATATCTTGGAAAACGTGCATGGCTCCAAGAAGGAGGAAGATGTGCATGAGCTTGACTTGCTAGGGATGGAGGCAGATGCTCCAAATGAGCATCAAACTCGAGAACTCCCTAGAGATAGCATCCTAGTCAGAGAGGCCAAATAGAAGCTTAAGGATCTTAAGCTGCCTAGATACCATGTCTTTACTAGTCCTAAGATTGCTAAGTGTGTTGAGGAGTGGCTCAACAAGTGGGTGCTGTCGAGGGGTGTGAATGGAGACAAACGCAGATTAGAACTTACTTGCGATATCCTCACTATGTGACTACATGCAGGGTGTTTTGTAGCATACTCTAGGATGTATGATGTGTTTTAGTATGTGAGAAGTGATTAATTATGGTTTAACAAACTAATTAAGATCAGCCTATGAATCTATTGTCCATAAGGTTGTGCAGCTCTATACCTAGATAGACCGTATTCGTATGAATGCCAGACTAATGTTTCATTAGGATTATGATCTTTGCTAAATTCGTCCACTTCGTGTTCTAAATTAGCTACGCTTTTAGTTTGCTTACGTTGGGTATTACTTTTTATAGGTGGAGGCAACAGATTCTCAAAAATGGTATTCTCACTATTCACAGATTCAATTGACTTAATTGTAAAAAACGCTAGAAATCTAGATAAACAATAATCATATGATGGGGAGATTAAAGATTCATTAGTAATACGGTCCTTAATAAATTCCTCTACTTATATTCTTTCATTAGCTTCATTCTCTTTAGGTTGAGTGGTAGTATTATCAACAGGTGGAGGCAATAAAGTTTCTAAAATAAGAGATGTAGGTATGATATTTTTTCGTAGATTCATTTGAAGACACATTCCGTGTAGACATTGGAAATAAAGAATAATGTAGTTTCAATTGATAAATGAATTGTTGTCGTAATAAATCTAAAGACCTTTTTAAGTAGTAATAGTGCTAAGCTAATTTAGAACTAAAATAAATCCTATACAAATACTTTGATGAAAAAGTCTAATACAAGAGGTAAGTTTAAAATATGATTTAGAAAAGGTAGGAGAAGCAACGTATAAGCAGCTCCAATCTCCTGGTCAAAAGCTTGTAAGTATCATCAATTCATCACTTCTCATCAACCTTCATCAATGTTCTGCACAAGATCATGCGGAACTCTTCGTATTCTTCAATGCTGCAAAAGAAGACATTCGAAACTCTTCATATTCTTCAATGCTACAGAAGTTCATTCGTAACTCTTCGTATTCTTCAATGCATTCTAAAATGTTATGTAGAAGATCATTCAGAACTCTTCGTATTCTTCAATGCATTTTGAAATGCTATGTAGAAGATCATTCGGAACTCTTCATATTCTTCAATGCTGCAAAAGAAGACATTCGGAACTCTTTGTATTCTTCAATGCTACAGAAGATCATTCGGAACTCCTCATATTCTTCAATGCTATCAAAAAACATTATAGGGAAAAATTATAAGTATATCATATAGAACATAAAACATACTTATTACTTTTAATTCTTATCCTATATGTACATCCTCATTCATTTCACTCATACCTAACAAAGATGCATTTATTTATCCAACACACATTCACACATTCTCATGCACATGCTAATACACATGATCATATGCATAATAGCACACATGCCTATCTCATGCACATGTATTATCGCTTCTAACTTCTTGCATTTTCATGTATACATGAATTCATGCTTAAGCGCATAAATACATTCACCTCTCCCTTATGCTCATGCATATGCATTCCTATTAACATGCATACGCACTCACATGATTATACATAGTCACACACTCATTAATGCATATACACAGATCTACTTCATGCATCTCCATGCTTATGCTCACATGCATATTCTCATTCCTCTTATGCATACATTCACACTTATGCTAATACATTCACATACATGCATACATCACTTGCATACATGCTAACACCTCACATGCATATGTATTTACATATACATGCATGCATTCATACTCTCAATAAGGCTTACACATATCATATATGCGAACATATACTCATACTTGCTCACACATACTAACTTTCCTTTTGCATATGCATTCTCATATGTGCATTCTATATACCTCATGCATACATACATGCACTTACACATATGCATACATACTACATCTCACATGCATACACACACACATCTAATATGTATACGCATATCACATATATGCACACACACTTAGATGCACTCATGCATTCACATTTATGCACATACACTTCCACATTCATACATGCATTTATGCATTTATGTATACATACACTTATACTAGCTTTCACACATGCATACATGCTCCTTGGTTCCTAACTCTATCTCTCTATCTCTCTCTCCCTCTCTCTCTCCTTCTCTCTCTTTTTATCTCTCTCTCTCTCAATCTCTTTCTCTCCCTCTCTCTCTCTCTCGAGGTTCTTATCTCCTCTCTCTCTCTCTCTCTCTCTCTCTCTCTCTCTCTCTCTCTCTCTCTCTCTCTCTCTCTCTCTCTCTCTCTCTCTCTCTCTCTCTCTCTCTCTCTCTCTCTCTCTCTCTCTCTCTCTCTCTCTCTCTCTCTCTCTCTCTCTCTCTCTCTCTCTCTCTCTCTCTCTCTCTCTCTCTCTCTCTCTCTCTCTCTCTCGGATGTACCTGCCAAAAATAGGCATTACGAAAATTCACACACACACACACACACACATATATATATATATATATATATATATATATATATATATATATATATATATATATATATATATATATATATATATATATATATATATATATATATATATATATAGATATATATATATATATACATACATACATACATACATACATACATACACACACACACACACATATATATATATATATATCTATATATATATATATATCTATATATATATATATATCTATATATATATATATATATATATATATGATACTTACTCATGCATGCATTCTTTTATTTAACACACACACACATCACAATATTTCTCATGCACACTCAATCTAGACCATGCACATGTCATACACAACTCACACTCATGACTTTTTTACTCATACATCACTTAGATGACATGCATTTGTTAAACTCATGTATGCCAATGGTTATTGCTTGAATGTTTATCTATTAATTATTAATCTAAACTAATATATATATTTAATTAAATATATTAATTATTCCTATTCCTATATATAGATTCACTATGTATTAAATCAATTATGATGATTAATCATGAGAGCATATTATTTTCAAAGATTAAACAATATATATTAGAATGTTATCTCTTATATTTGACAGACACACACACATACACACACACACACGCACACACACACACACACATATATATATATATATATATATATATATATATATATATATATATATATATATATATATATATATATATATATATATATATATATATATATATATATATATATATATATATATGTGTGTGTGTGTGTGTGTGTGTGTGTGTGTGTGTGTGTGTGTGTATATATATCACATATATGCATATATGTTTATATTTTATTAAGGTTAAAACTTATAAACATACACACTCATAGCACACATTTGTAAGGTATGAAATCATATATTATTATGTATCCATGCACTTTACTACATATATTATGATTCTATAAGGGTTAAAACACACATATCTCTACATAAACATAGACTTTAAAATACACTCATCATACATATGATCATATATATAATTTCTCATATTTACATGTCCATACATAGACTTGTGTTGACACACACCTTCACATGCAATCATACAGTCATAAACATAACCATATTGCCTCATAAACATCATAATACATTCTTTCCCATGCTTCCAATATCAATGCACATGCATACATATGGCACATACCCATGCATACACACACATAAGCATGTGTTGACAGTCAAGGTCACAACACAAGCAGCGAAGCGCATCAATGAAGTGGACACACAAGAAGATGGAGCATGTAGGGAGCTCCAAGAAGCACATGTCAAATTTTCATAAGAAATCCCTATAAATATAGTGACTTTCATCACTAAAAACCATTGTAAATACCATTCTCTATTTTTACAACTCCATTTTGTTCAAGCCGAGGAGTCCTCGAGCTTGAGGAGTATTAGAAGTATCATCCTACCAATTTTCACAATTTTTAGACTTTGTTTGAGCCCCCAAATAAGCCTTGGAACACTAGGTTTGGAGAGGGCCAAAATTACTCAAAAAACTATAAAAAGGGCTCGAGAGCTCATTTTTGGGGGTAGCTTGTTGTATATTTCAGCTTTGTAAGAGAGTTCTTTAGTAATCGAAGTCCTTCCATTGTTCCACTCTTTACTCTTACCTTGTGCGCGTGTGTGTTTATGTGTGTGCATGTTTGTATGCTTTCACTCATGCACTTGTGCACTTTACTTGCTCTTGGTCTTCATACCGTTCCTCACATCTCTGCGGATTGACATTTATGAGGTGAAGCTCCTCACGTTGGTACTTGCCATTGTGCTAGAGTGATAGCATAGTTAAAATATTTTTATTCATAAGGCTTGTTTGTATTCAACTACATAAGACTTCATAAACATATGTAATTTAGATGACGAGATCTTTGATCAGTCGAGATCTTTAGAGTTTTTTTGCTTGCAGGTACTAAAGAGAAATTAGTCAGGTCAAAAGAAATCTATCAAATAGGTTTCTCCCATTGAATAGATGGAATGTCCGGCAAACACCTCAGGAAACCCATCTACAATAGGATCTGTTCCTACATTTCTAATAGTGACTTTGTTAACACGTTGCACATCCTGTATAAAGAGTAGCTTCCCAATCTTTTTAGGTACCGTGGAACCACCTATTTGAGTAAGGTGCAGAGGATGGTTCTAAAATTCTCATGGCAATCTTCTCCTTTAACAATCTCATTAGCTCAGATAAATGAGTCTTTGGAACTGGCATAGGTCGAAGATCCCAAGGAATATGTGGTACAGTAAATATAATCATTTGAGCTACAAGCTTTGGATCAGCGCATCCTATTTCGTGTGGAAATAAAGAAAATTTCTTTTCCTGATGCTGGATCATCTTTCTAAATTGATCTTTTTCTATCTTTGAAAGAAATTCATCTCCAAACTTAATATATTTCATAGTCTCTTCTGTAAATGTATGTCCTATCCTAGAACGGTCTCTATGAATAGGGTCCTCAGATACTCGTCTAAATATATCATAATTATCCTTAGGCAAGGGATGAGCTACAAGTTTAATTTTCTTTTCTATTGTTTTATATTATGTATCAATTTAACTTCATGTTCTAAAAGGAAATTAGTAATAAGCTCATATTCCTTAATAGAGTCAACAATAATCAATTTTGATTCTAGCTTTTCTTGGGAAGCAAGCTCAAGTTCTTCTCATAAAGTAGTATTTCTTTGAGAGTTCAATTATACGTTCAATATTTTCATCAGGTAAAATTAATCCTAAATTTCTAAAATATTTATCATTTCCTTTTTTGAATATGTTTGTAAAGTTTTCTTTTGTAAGAAGATGCAAAATAGTAGTACGAGTGCAAGCTAAACAATTTTCAAACTTATATACATCATTAGGCGAGACATCAAACCATTGCCTATTATTGTCCCGCTCAATAGTAGATTCTAACAGAAATTTTGATCGTAATAGGGCCCAAATTCTCTAACAGGAAGTGAATCTTCACTCACGTGACTATATGAGTCAATGGGGTTTCTCCGTGGATTCTTCCTATTTCTTGAATTATTAGGATTGACTATCATGACTTACAAAGAATCCATCCCGGATTTAGACCAAATTCTTGCATATGCCGACCCATCATTCCTAGCTTTCGTTTCCATCCTCATCTTTGCTATAAATGGCTGCCCGAGAATTACTTCATAAGAACAATCGTCTTCATCAAAGAAATGAAATATGCTTCTCGAACACCTACTATCATAATAGGCACATGTGCTCATGCACCTAGTAAGATCCGTGACCCATTATTAGCTGTTCTCATTCTCTAGCCATGGTCTTTGTCAATAGGCCATCAAAATTTATCAAAGAATTTCTCTGAGATTACATTTATCTTTGAGCTCAAATCAATTAGGGCTAGAGCTAAACACGATTCTTTCTCATCACTTATCGGAATTTTTACTTGTAGAGTTCCTCATGCCTAGAACGTTGTATTAAATTGACTTTCACGTTTTAGTATTTTATCATCATGTTGAATTGGACCTAAAAAAATTCTTATTCACACTTCTAGTTGTAAAATTTTCTTCTTCCTCTTCAAAAGCGCTATCACTAAATGTCACAACATCATTCATTGCTAGAGTTTCCTCTGCTACATCTTGCATATCCTCGTCCTCTGATAGTGGAAATCGTCTTCTTCTAATAAGTCTAATAAACCTATCCTTGAACTCGGGTTTTGCAATGAAAAACATTTGTTCAAGGGACATAGTAACTTGACTTTTTAGAAGTATATCATTAAGGATCTCTCTAGCATCATTCTTTTTCTCAAGCTCCGAGGTCATTATTGCTCGTGGAGCTCTTCTTCCTTTCTTTTTTCCTTTCTCCTCACCTTGTTTTTGTTCATCTTTTTGGTCATTTTTAGTATTTTCATTTTGATTATTTTCATTTTTAGTTTTCTACTTTTCATCTTTTATTGGGGTATTTTGATTTTCTTGTTATTGCTTATTTTCTTCTAGTGATTTCTTTCCTTCTCTAATTAATCTTCTTTTGTCATCTGGAGACATGTTTGCAGTATCTTCAAATTATACTCTTTTTTCATTATTCTTCTCATTCTCTCTAGTTTCTCTTCTTGTCATTCTCCTATCCCCCTCTTCTATATCATCTTGCATGTCATCTCATCTCCATTTCTCCTCAACATTGGTAATGTGAGAATATACAGAGGCTTGGTCAACAGGAGATTGCCATGCAGTTTTGCATATGATTTTGTCTCTAGCTCTCACCATGGCTTCAATAGACTAAGGATTTTGGCTTGCAGCAAAAAGAGCCCTATCATCTGATGGCTCTAATCTAGCAGCCGAGGTATTGGCAATTGCATTGGAAATCGTTAAATTTTCATATAATTTCTTCATGCCTCCTTTGTCCCAATTAACGGTGAAAGGAAGTCGTGATCTTAAGTCACACAATTTTCTATCAATTTCAACTACCAATTGGTTTTCTTTTGCATTCTTTAATTCAGCACAAGCATACATCACATATTCTTGACTATCACACCAAACACACCTTTTACCACGAGTTCCTCTTCTAGCAATATTTCTCTAGAGAGCTGGCTGAGCAACGAATTGAGGAGGTGGAATTGGCTAATAAACTGGCTGAAGAGGAATAGATTGTGGCAGAGTAGGCTATATAGGTGTAGTCATAGTAGCTTGGCCCAAGCCACTATTGCTAGTTCCAGGCTCATTCAAACTCATGGAATACACTTTATTGTTTAATTGAGCAACCTCTTTGGAAAGAGAAGCCTCCATATTCATTATGTAGATCCCCCTCCTCTCTCTCTTCCCCGCCCTCTCTCTCTTTCCTCTCTCTCTTTTTCTCTCTTTCTCTCTCTTTCCCTCTCTCTCTCTCTATTTCCCTCTCTTTCTTTTTCTCTCCCTCTTCTCTTTCGATTTCTTTCCCTCTCTCTCTCTTTTCCCTCTCTCTCTCTTTTTCCCTCTCTCTCTTCTCTTTCGATTTCCCTCTCTCTCTCTCTATTTCCCTTTCTCTCTCTCTCTCTCTCTCTCTCTCTCTCTCTCTCTCTCTCTCTCTCTCTCATCTCTCTCTCTCTCTCTCTCTCTCTCTCTCTCTCTCTCTCTCTCTCTCTCTCTCTCTCTCTCTCTCTCTCTCTCTCTCTCTCTCTCTCTCTCTCTCTCTCTCTCTCTCTCTCTCTCTCTCTCTCTCTCTCTCTCTCTCTCTCATCTCTCTCTCTCTCTCTCTCTCTCTCTCTCTCTCTCTCTCTCTCTCTCTCTCTCTCTCTCTCTCTCTCTCTCTCTCTCTCTCTCTCTCTCTCTCTCTCTCTCTCTCCTCTCTCTCTCTCTCTCTCTCTCTCTCTCTCTCTCATCTCTCTCTCTCTCTCTCTCTCTCTCTCTCTCTCTCTCTCTCTCTCTCTCTCTCTCTCTCTCTCTCTCTCTCTCTCTCTCTCTCTCTCTCTCTCTCTCTCTCTTTCCCCGTCCCTGCCTTTCTCTCTCTCTCTCTCTCCCTCTCTCTCTCTCTCCCCCCCTTCTTCTCTCTCTTCCCCCGCCACCCGCAAGCCCCGCCCCTCACCCCGCCCCCCCCTCCGCCATAGCCTCCGCCACCCGCCCCCCGCTGTCCTCCTCCCCCGCCCCCGCTGCTCCCCTCCCCCGCCACCCGCCCTCCGCCATTCCCCCCTGCCACCCGCCACCCGCAAGCCCCGCCCCTCACCCCGCCCCCCCCCCTCCGCCATAGCCTCCGCCACCCGCCCCCCGCTGTCCTCCTTCCCCGCCCCCGCTGCTCCCCTCCCCCGCCACCCGCCCTCCGCCATTCCCCCCCCCGCCACCCGCCACCCGCAAGCCCTGCCCCCCCCTCCGCCATAGCCTCCGCCACCCGCCCCTCGCTGTCCTCCTCCCTCGCCCCCGCTGCTCCCCTCCCCCGCCACCCGCCCTCCGCCATTCCCCCCCGCCACCCGCCACCCGCAAGCCCCGCCCCCCCCTCCGCCATAGCCTCCGCCACCCGCCCCCTGTCGTCCTCCTCCCCCGCCCCGCTGCTCACAACCCCGCCACCCGCCCTCCGCCATTTCCCCCCGCCACCCACCCAGTCCCCCCCCTCCGCCATAGCACCTCCGCCCCCTAGCTCCGCCTCTCTCCGCCCGCAACTCCGCCCCCCCCGCCCCTCACAACTCCCCCCCCCCCCCGCCCTCACAAACTTCCCCCCCCCCCCGCTCACCTCTGCCGCCCCTCTCTGCCTCCCTCACCCCGCCACCTCACGCTCTTGCCACCTACCCACACACACACACCCGCATACAAACACACACACACACACCCTCACGTACACACATGCACACCCACACATACATACCCACCTACACATTCTCACTCACACCTATACACCCGCACACCCACACACACACCCACACACACACACCCCCACACATACACATACACCCACACATACACACACACCTCCACACATGCATATCCAACCATTACACACGCCGACGCATACACGCATGCATCCCCGCACACATACTCTCTCACCCCCACATATATGCCACACGCTCCCCCACACACACTTCTACACACACACAATCACACGCATATCAAAGAAGATTGTCCAGAAAAGGATATCTGTCGGAGCATGAAGTAACGGTGCAGACAGAGGAAAGACTAGTCATAAAAGGTCCGGAATAGGTGAACTTTTGCAAGAAAACATGAGCGAAAAGCAGAGGCTTCCACACTCAGATAGTCAAGTGAAGGATTAACCTTGTTGGATATGACCAGAATTTGTTTTTCTAATATTCTGAAGGCTATGAGAATCCCGGATGGCAGGTGAAAAGGTAAAAGGTAATTTTCAAAAGTGAAAGGGGATAAAACAAATGATTGCCGCCAACCATTCACGGCGACTACCTATTTTTTTTTTTGGACCTAATTCAATCAAGTGGAATAATTGACCTACCCCCCAATTTTGGGTGATTAACCGGCGCGTGATCAGTGGACGTGAAGAATCGGCAAGGCCCTCTTGACCTATTGGGGCCTATAAAAACAATGGATTTGTGCTCATTTGGGGTACAATTTTAGAGACATGGTGGTTCGTGCATACGTGCAGAAGTCCTCTCTTGCACTTGGTGGTTTCAAGCCTATTGTAGGAGCTACTCTGTAGTGTGTATACAGAGGGTAGGCTTCTCAGTGAAGGGCTATGAGCACTATAGTGTAAGAGAGTAGCTTGGATTTTTTTTTTTTTGTGAGTCAGTGTGTTGATTAAGCTCTATTCTCTTGAGAAATTCTTACCATTTGTATCGTTCTGAGTTAGTCGGCATATCAGTGGCCCCTTATGCTGATGGGAAGAACCTGTTGTATTGGAGTTATTACTTTTAGGGTGGCTTGTTAGCCCTAAGCTTGCACTTTTGAGCATCATTCTGCCCCACCTTGTAATCCATCTTATTTGAATCGAGAAGTGGATGGTCTTTTTTTAGTCACATGTTGTTGATGTTTGCTGGAGTACGTACAATCTTTATTTACCTTTACTTGCTCACAGAAATGTTAACGGGTATACTTCCCTAAAGAGAACCCCCCTTGAGTAGGCGATGTACTGGAAGTGTTAATCTTTAATCGTTACTCTTGTTAAAAGCGGATATCCCAGTACCTCCTCTACAGTTTGGCACGCCCGGTGGGACCTTTGCATTTTTGTGAGGGGTATTTTGCTCTATTACATTGCAAGTAGGTACATGACCCATACACGAGCAGATAAGGAGTCTCTTCGTGTTCGGAGGAGCCTTAACAAGTTAACAATAGCCACGACCAGTGAGTCTACTTCCCCTCTCCCTTCCCTAAATTTGTCTATTGATTTGGGTGCGACACCATTGTCCAAAGAAGGGTATAGGAGAACTCTAGACTTCTCCTCAGATACGTCCGAAGAAACACCAGTACAAATGGAGGATCTCTCTCATTTGCTCTCCAGATTAAACATCAAATTCCCTACCTTCAAGGGACATACTTATGAAGATGCTAATGATCATGTGAGGAGATTTATCTCTTTATGCCGTGGACGTGGTCTGCAGAATAGAGAAGATGCAATGTTGGCACTTTTTCCATCCACATTGGAGGGTCTTGCGGATAAATGGTATAGTCAATATGCAGATGGCCATTTCACTACATGGGAAGCTTTGAAGGCGGCATTCTCACAGACATTCCGACCAAGTGATTCCTCAGAAAGAGCTCTAGATCAGCTAGAGAATTTGAAGCTAAGATCAGGTGAATCTTTTCATGAACTTCACACTAGAACAAAAGCACTTGTTGCACGTCTGCCACATGCACCAGGTGACTTTTTGGTTAAAAAGTGGATAGAGAAAGCTCTACCCAGGTCATCTCAGCAGAAGCTTCGTGAATCTCTTAGATTGGATGCCACCCTCAATGATTTTGTTGCAACGGCATCTCGCATTGAAGAAGCAAGGCAACATTTTGAAGGGGATACACAATCAAGGTATGCTGCAGACCTGGATCCTGTTGAGCAACTGAGGAAGGAACTGGAAGCATTGAAAATGCAACAAAATCAACAAGAAGAGAAGGTCTTGCCACCACTACGTCGCACTGATGATGAAGTAGCTCAACTTCGCCGAGAGTTAGAAGATTTGAAGACCACTCAGGAGATAAGGAGACAAATTTGGTGTACAATCTGTAACAACAATGGACACTCCAATGCTAATTGCCCTATTAAGGTAAGCTGTCAATTTTGTGGAAAAGATGGTCATGAAGCCAGGGATTGCTACTAACTCAAAGGTACACAGCAGAGAGGTAACCCTCAAACTTTGGATTCATACTATGCTAGTACTTTGAATACACCTAACAGAGAGGAGAATAGGCCTGCAAAGCCTAGATATAATAGACCCTTGATGTGCTATCGTTGTGGTGAGTACGGTCACATGCAAAATAGGTGTTCTCTTCCAGAAGATGCACCTCCTTGTCAACATTGTCCAGAGGCCAAGGATCATTATACCAAAGATTGCCCAAGAGGTCGTCCTGCTCCAATCCACATGATTGCAGTCTCTCCACATGAAGAAGGAAAAACCACTCAGACTTATGCTGTTTCATCCTCTGTAATGCCCATGATGACTAGAGCTAGGCAAGCAGCTGCAACCCAGAGAGATGAACAACAAGGATTTCAGGATAAAGAGGAAGAAAAGGAGTCTGGATGGAAGGACCAAGCACAAATTGAAGGAGCTTATAATAAGATGACTACTTCTCTAAAGGGCCAACCAACAAGCCTGCAAGAAAACACTCAGGAGGTAAACATTGAACAGATCTTGAAAGGTATTCATCACAAGGTTAGTCTATATGTACTTATAAGGATGGATTCAAAAATAAGAAGTGACTTACTGAAGATTATACACTCTGCTCACTTGATCCAATCACCTAGTATAGATGGTTTCATGGTTGATTTTCCCCCTGCACCCTTAGTAGACTACCAACGCTCAAGATTATCTGTTTGTATAAAGGATGAAACTCTCACAGGTGTGATCATAGATGGAGGCTCTAGTATCAATTTAATGCCAGATTTTACAATGAAGAAGCTGAAGTTGAACCCCACCAAGTTGGCACCATTCACGCTTACATTGGCAGATCAACATCGGGTTGCACCACTGGGCATTATTGAGAAGGTACTGATGGTAGTACAAGGCTGCCATTTTGTTCTAGATTTTGTTGTTATTGCACTTCCACAGGAGACTTCTTACCCTTTACTCCTGGGAAGACCTTGGCTGAGACAAGCAAAAGCTTTGCAAGATTGGGGGAAAAACAAACTATGGATTTCAACAAGCACCAATAGCCAATTACAATTACATTTGGAAGAGGGATTTGACTCAGGAAAAACCACTGGATATACTGTGGATACTCAGGTAATGCCCACTCTACCCCAAGAAGATGATACATTGCTCAATTGGATGATGGGAAGTGCAGAGTGTTGCACGGTGGAGATCAATGAAATTGAGGAAGAAGTTGCAGATAAGGTAATTACAGGAAATAGCAATAAAGACCACAAGGTGTTGAAGAATGAACAGTTGAAGGAAACTACAAGCTTTGAAGATGCCACCAATATAAAAGTATCAGAGAGGGAAGAATATGAACCAAAGAGCAGAGAAGATCTTCCTTTTGCAGATATACCTCAAGGATGGATGGAAGAACATGTTGCAGAATATAACTTAAAATCCACTCCTGCATATAGTGGAGATGATTTCTCAAGCAAGAATACTCCTGAAACATTGGTTCAAGAAGTAAATTTAGGAAATGAAGAAAACCCTCAAGTAGTCCATTTGGCATCCTGGTTGTGGCATTATCCTAATTTACTACAGAAGGTAACTTCTTTGCTCTTTACTTACAAAAGTGTCTTCGCATGGTCCTACAAAGATCTAACAGGAATACCAGAAGAGCTTGGATTACATCAGATACCCTTGGTTGAAGGAGCTGCACCTGTAAGAAGTAGGCCATATCAACTCAATCCGAAGTATGCAGAGGCGGTAAAAGCAGAGATTACAAAATTAGAAGAAGCAGGTATAATTGTGCCAGTAGAACATTCCAGGTGGCTTTCTTCTATGGTTATTGTGCCGAAGAAAAATAGTGGAAAAATAAGGGTATGTGTTGATTTCCGTGCTTTGAATAAAGTGACTATTCAAGATGGATTTCCTCAGCCCTTCACAGAGCAAGTACTTGAAGAAGTAGCTGGTCACACTTTGTATAGTTTCTTGGATGGTTTTAGTGGCTACAATCAGATAGTGATCCATCCTGATGATAGGGACAAAACAGCCTTTGTCACTCCCTGGGGCACTTATGTCTATACTCGAATGGCTTTTGGTTTGAAGAATGCACCGGCTTCATTTAATAGAACGATGTATCTGATATTGGGCAAATGGTATACAACCTTTCTACGCATTTTCATGGATGACTTTTCAGTATTTTCAGGTACAGATAGAAGGGCAGCAGTTCAAGATTTCCATGACCATTTGGAAAATCTAAAAGATATTTTTGAGCAATGTCTCAAAACAGGTTTGAAATTGAATCCTGATAAATGTCACTTTTTGGTCACTAAGGGCACTCTTCTTGGTCACATAGTATCTGCTGAAGGCATAACTGTTGACCCTGCAAAGGTTACAGCTATTCTTTCCATGCCAATTCCACAAAGCCCAAAGGAAGTGCAAAGTTTCTTGGGCCATGCAGGGTATCACAGAAGATTCATTAGGATGTATTCGGAAATTGCTAAGCCCTTGTCAAGGCTTACCAGCAAAAAGATCCCTTTCTCATGGAGTGCTGAAGCTGACAAAGCATTTTGTGAACTAAAGTTGAGGCTATGTACTGCTCCACTTTTAAGTGTTCCTAATTGGTCATTGGAATTTCATGTGCATACAGATGCTAGTCTTCATGCTGTTGGTGCAGTTCTAGCTCAACCATCATCTCACAAAGTGGATAGACCTATCTCTTATGCAAGCAGACTACTCAACCAAGCTGAAAGAAATTATAGTACAACGGAAAGAGAAGGTTTGGCTATTGTATTTGCTCTTCAGAAGTTCCGACATTATCTCCTTGGTGTACATTTCATTGTTATTTTTGATCATCAGCCCTTGAAGTATTTGATAAACAAGCCTAGAGTAGCTGGAAGGATTTGGAGATGGTTACTACTATTCCAAGAATTTAATTTTGATATTCATATTAAGCCAGGAAAAGAGCACTACATGGCAGATCAAGTGTCCAAGACCGCAATGAGCGAAAAGGCAACAGGTATTAATGATGAATTGGTGGATAGCAATCTTTTTCTAGTAGTAATTCGGACGGGTTGGTATGATGAAATTCTCCATGTTCTGACTACTGGAAAGATCCCAGAACACTTGACACCTGTAGAAAAGAGAAGATTGCTCTTGAAAACCAAAGCATATTCTCTTATAAATGGAAATTTATATAAATACTATCAGGATGATATATTGAGAAGGTGTGTCTATCCAGAGGAGGTAAATCTTCTGCTAGAGGCTGCACACAATGAAGGACATCTAAAGGGGGAAGAATTGGCTCATAGAATCATCCACAAAGGTTTATGGTGGCCTCATATTTTCAAGGATGCAATCAAGTTTTCTAAAGAATGCCACATCTGCCAGAGGTGTGCTCCCGCGCCAACCAGATTGAATTTCCAACCATTGGTCATATCTACAGGATGGCTCCCATTTGAAAGATGGGGTCTTGATTTCATAGGGCCAATTAGTCCAACAGGGCAACCTGGGGGAAAAAAGTATATTCTGATGGCCACATGCTATGCCACTAAATGGATAGAGGCTAAAGCTACTGTGGACTGCACGGCTTTAACAGTAGCTAAATTTATGTATAAACGTATTTTCTCAAGATTTAGTTGCCCACTGGAGATTACTAGTGATAGAGGCACACATTTTGTAAATCAATTGCTCCAGTTTATATTTGACAGGTACAAAATCTTCCATAAAAAATCTTGTGCCTACTACCCAAGGGCAAATGGTCAAGCAGAAAGCTCCAATAAGATTTTGATCGGACTACTTCGCAAATTATCTTTTGATCATCAAAACTCTTGGCCACTAGCATTAATTGGTGCAATTTGGACTTTCAGAACCACAAAGAGGGGAACTACAGGCGAGACTCCATTCCGTTTAGTATATGGAAAAGAGGCATTGGCCCCATTTGAGTTCATTATCAGAAAGGAAATAGGAATCAAAACCATTGGAATTGAACCTCCCATTAAGAGATTGGTGGCATTAGAAGAATACAGAGAAGGAGCAATGCAGAAACTTCTGGTAACACAAGAAGGGCGCAAGAGATTGCATGACAGGTTTCTGAGATCCAAGGAAGTTCAGGAAGGGTCCATGGTTTTAGTGCATCAAGTCCCGGCAATTTCAACTAAATTGGCCCCCAAATGGACAGGACCATATAAGGTTATCAAGGTATTGCCACATGGTGCAGTGCATCTGGAAGATCTGCAGGGTAAAAGGATGCCCCTCGTCAACATCTCCAGGGTGAAGAGTTATTTGAATTGATGCAAGCACATGAAATTCACTCTCTGTACATACCATAGTTTTTTATTTTCTGCATGAAAAAATAAGCAAATAAAGAAATTGCACCAGGGACGGTGCAAAATCTTGATGTGGGGGTCTGTAGATCCCCCTCCTCTCTCTCTTCCCCGCCCTCTCTCTCTTTCCTCTCTCTCTTTTTCTCTCTTTCTCTCTCTTTCCCTCTCTCTCTCTCTCTATTTCCCTCTCTTTCTTTTTCTCTCCCTCTTCTCTTTCGATTTCTTTCCCTCTCTCTCTCTTTTCCCTCTCTCTCTCTTTTTCCCTCTCTCTCTTCTCTTTCGATTTCCCTCTCTCTCTCTATTTCCCTTTCTCTCTCTCTCTCTCTCTCTCTCTCTCTCTCTCTCTCTCTCTCTCTCTCTCTCTCTCTCTCTCTCTCTCTCTCTCTCTCTCTCTCTCTCTCTCTCTCTCTCTCTCTCTCTCTCTCTCTCTCTCTCTCTCTCTCTCTCTCTCTCTCTCTCTCTCTCTCTCTCTCTCTCTCTCTCTCTCTCTCTCTCTCTCTCTCTCTCTCTCTCTCTCTCTCTCTCTCTCTCTCTCTCTCTCTCTCTCTCTCTCTCTCTCTCTCTCTCTCTCTCTCTCTCTCTCTCTCTCTCTCTCTCTCTCTCTCTCTCTCTCTCTCTCTCTCTCTCTCTCTCTCTCTCTCTCTCTCTCTCTCTCTCTCTCTCTCTCTCTCTCTCTCTCTCTCTCTCTCTCTCTCTCTCTCTCTCTCTCTCTCTCTCTCTCTCTCTCTCTCTCTCTCTCTCTCTCTCTCTCTCTCTCTCTCTCTCTCTCTCTCTCTCTCTCTCTCTCTCTCTCTCTCTCTCTCTCTCTCTCTCTCCTCTCTCTCTCTCTCTCTCTCTCTCTCTCTCTCTCTCTCTCTCTCTCTCTCTCTCTCTCTCTCTCTCTCTCTCTCTCTCTCTCTCTCTCTCTCTCTCTCTCTCTCTCTCTCTCTCTCTCTCTCTCTCTCCTCTCTCTCTCTCTCCTCTCTCTCTCTCTCTCTCTCTCTCTCTCTCTCTCTCTCTCTCTCCCTCCCTCCCTCTCTCTCTCTCTCTCCCCCCCTTCTTCTCTCTCTTCCCCTGCCACCCGCAAGCCCCGCCCCTCACCCCGTCCCCCCCTCCGCCATAGCCTCCGCCACCCGCCCCCCCGCTGTCCTCCTCCCCCCGCCCCCGCTGCTCCCCTCCCCCGCCACCCGCCCTCCGCCATTCCCCCCCGCCACCCGCCACCCGCAAGCCCCGCCCCTCACCCCGCCCCCCCCCCCCTCCGCCATAGCCTCCGCCACCCGCCCCCCGCTGTCCTCCTTCCCCGCCCCCGCTGCTCCCCTCCCCCGCCACCCGCCCTCCGCCATTCCCCCCCCGCCACCCGCCACCCGCAAGCCCCGCCCCCCCCCTCCGCCATAGCCTCCGCCACCCGCCCCCCGCTTTCCTCCTCCCCCGCCCCCGCTGCTCCCCTCCCCCGCCACCCACCCTCCGCCATTCCCCCCCACCACCCGCCACCCGCAAGCCCCGCCCCCCCCTCTGCCATAGCCTCCGCCACCCGCCCCCCGCCGTCCTCCTCCCCCGCCCCGCTGCTCACAACCCCGCCACCCGCCCTCCGCCATTTCCCCCCGCCACCCACCCAGTCCCCCCCCCTCCGCCATAGCACCTCCGCCCCCTAGCTCCGCCTCTCTCCGCCCGCAACTCCGCCCCCCCCGCCCCTCACAACTCCGCCCCCCCCCCCCCCCCCGCCCTCACAAACTCCCCCCCCCCCCCCCCCCCCCCACCTGCTCACCTCTGCCGCCCCTCTCTGCCTCCCTCACCCCGCCACCTCACGCTCTTGCCACCTACCCACACACACACACCCGCATACAAACACACACACACACACCCTCACGTACACACATGCACACCCACACATACATACCCACCTACACATTCTCACTCACACTTATACACCCGCACACCCACACACACACCAACACACACACCCACACACACACACCCCCACACATACACATACACCCACACATACACACACACCTCCACACATGCATATCCAACCATTACACACGCCGACGCATACACGCATGCATCCCCGCACACATACTCTCTCACCCCCACATATATGCCACACGCTCCCCCACACACACTTCTACACACACACAATCACACGCATATCAAAGAAGATTGTCCAGAAAAGGATATCTGTCGGAGCATGAAGTAACCGTGCAGACAGAGGAAAGACTAGTCATAAAAGGTCCGGAATAGGTGAACTTTTGCAAGAAAACATGAGCGAAAAGCAGAGGCTTCCACACTCAGATAGTCAAGTGAAGGATTAACCTTGTTGGATATGCCCAGAATTTGTTTTTCTAATATTCGGAAGGCTATGAGAATCCCGGATGGCAGGTGAAAAGGTAAAAGGTAATTTTCAAAAGTGAAAGGGGATAAAACAAATGATTGCCGCCAACCATTCACGGCGACTACCTATTTTTTTTTTTGGACCTAATTCAATCAAGTGGAATAATTGACCTACCCCCCAATTTTGGGTGATTAACCGGCGCGTGATCAGTGGACGTGAAGAATCGGCAAGGCCCTCTTGACCTATTGGGGCCTATAAAAACAATGGATTTGTGCTCATTTGGGGTACAATTTTAGAGACACGGTGGTTCGTGCATACGTGCAGAAGTCCTCTCTTGCACTTGGTGGTTTCAAGCCTATTGTAGGAGCTACTCTGTAGTGTGTATACAGAGGGTAGGCTTCTCAGTGGAGGGCTATGAGCACTATAGTGTAAGAGAGTAGCTTGGATTTTTTTTTTTTTGTGAGTCAGTGTGTTGATTAAGCTCTATTCTCTTGAGAAATTCTTACCATTTGTATTGTTCTGAGTTAGTCCGCATATCAGTGGCCCCTTATGCTGATGGGAAGAACCTGTTGTATTGGAGTTATTACTTTTAGGGTGGCTTGTTAGCCCTAAGCTTGCACTTTTGAGCATCATTCTGCCCCACCTTGTAATCCATCTTATTTGAATCGAGAAGTGGATGGTCTTTTTTTAGTCACATGTTGTTGATGTTTGCTGGAGTACGTACAATCTTTATTTACCTTTACTTGCTCACAGAAATGTTAAAGGGTATACTTCCGTAAAGAGAACCCCCCTTGAGTAGGCGATGTACTGGAAGTGTTAATCTTTAATCGTTACTCTTGTTAAAAGCGGATATCCCAGTACCTCCTCTACACATTACATTTTCTATTTGTTTACATAAAATATATAATTGAAATTCGATTGGAGCCTTAGGGGCATTGCAACATTAGTAGTAGCTGCAATTGCAGGCATTGGCATATCAGATTGCCCTGATGTAGGTAAATCCCTAGGCTGAGTAGAATTAGGTTTTGCATACAGAACAGATTGTCATTGTTTCATTTGGGCTACAGCCTCTATTTCATGTTTCACTTTTTCCCTATCATCAGTAAGACCATACCTTCTACCAGGCTCTTCTATTCTTCGCTCAACTTTAGCTCTATCTTCTGGACTCAATATCTTAAGGAAGTGAATGATTGGATTAGGATTTAATGCATTTCTATCCTCCTCAGGAAGATGGGCAAATCTTCTCATAAACTCTCCATGAAGATGAGTTAGAGACTCATTAGTCTTAGGGGAATTCACCCATCGCAAAAATCCTTCATGGCTATGCTGACTAAAATCCTCAAGATAAAACATTTTGTGTAGTTCTTTCCGAAACTCCTCCCAAGGTTTGCTAGCATGTACTTGAATGCTTTCTAGTATGGATCCAAAGACTAAATGGACAAAGTAATTTACTAGTATGTTGTCCGGTAACCCCTAGATCTGCACTTGCTCTTCAAATGCATTTAGATATTGAATGATAGTCAACCCAATAAATTCACCCTTTTCTCGTAGGATTGCTTGTACAGTCTGTGTCGCTTGTTTCTCTATCATCATATTTTTAAACATTTCCTCCATCTTGCATTTTTTATATCGCCTAAAATGGAGTAATAAGTCTCTAATAGCAGGCTCTAGCCTCACTTTCAACTGTCTAAAACCATCTCTAGATGATAAACCCAGGAATATTGACTTTACTAAAACCTAGGCTTTTCTAATAATATTTTCATTTATCAATATGATTTCAACTTTTTTTACTTTGTCTTGAGATTGTAATTTCTCTAGTCTAACTTTATATTTTCTTTTTATAATGTTTCTTTCTAATTTTTGAGTTTTTAATCCCAAATTTTACTTTAATTTTCTAACCTTTGAGTTTTTAACCCTAAAGTTTACTTTAATGGAAATTATTTTTTTATAGTTTTTTATATAAGTTTTGTTGATTGTTTGTGGAATTTTATGTAGTACTAAAAAATAGGAGAGAACAAGAAATAACAGTAATTAACTAGATGAAGAAAGTAAAACTAACTTCCTAGAGCAACAAACTTTTCGTGCAGCAATAAAGTAAATTCTAATGCAATTTTAAACATTTCCTTTGTTTTGTAAAACCAAACCTATGATCTAGCATGTAGTTGCTATCATGTCTATTGCAATGCTAAAAAATAGTCTGTTTATGTTGTTTTAGTAAATTGCAAATGCACATTAGGGGGAAAAATGAACACTGAATGGGCCTTTTAGATTAAGGAGTGATTAGTGATGGACCAATAAGAAGAGGGTGGTGGTCACAGTCTATGCCCTATAAAATACTAGGTTGAAGGGGGGAGAGGGGACATATTTCTCCCTTATTTAATGAGTTGCCTCTAGAGAGAGAAGGAATCTCGTAACTTAGTTGGGCTCAAAAATTCAAAATTTCGAAAAAGTTAAAAAACTCAGCAAAACATCTGAAAATGGACCCCCCATTACTTTTTAGGTCAAAAGTACTCTTTTTGACCCCAAATTCAAAATCCATGCATGTTTTGAGCTGAAAAAAATGGGTTTTTTCAAAAATACTCAAAAAAGAGTTATTTCCTTCCTAAACCTCACATTTTCATACCCAAGTCCCAAAAAGTCATCTTTTCCCACTACTTTCACTCTGTAGCACACCATTGAAGCTCATGTTTCTACACTCCAACCTACCTGCATCTCCTATCTCGAATTATTGTTGTAGCTTGAAGACCTTTAGCTTCAATGGCAACATCTAAAGCTTCTAGGTGACCGAAACATGAAATCCTCACATTAAGATGTCACAATATCAAAGCCACAGATGGACCGTGGCTATCACATGAGTACTCCAAAGGTGCATGTGTGTACATGCAACCCTCTAGAGTTGGGCCTCATCGAGTTAGAGATCGTGGAAACTTAGACCCTTATTGGAAGGGAAAGTGAGTTGGCTTCAAGAAGCACAGAGACAATGGGATGGTTGCTATTGTACAACATGTTTTTACAATGGAAACTATGAAACTTGAAAACTCTAGTAGAATGAGATATCCTGTGAATTGTAAGTATTACTCTATATTATTTTATGTTTTCTTGTGTCGAATATATTTTTGAACTATTTAGATATGTTTTTGTTTGTTTTAGATATATTTCCTTCTACTTTGGTGCAAGAGCAACCACTTCATAGTCTTACAGGTACTTTCCAAGCATTGCATGCAAATGTTGGTGCACTAGTCTTTCCAGAAATATCTCCTGCTCAACTTTACCATGATAGAGTTTTCTTTTACACACATAGATATATTGTACCCTCTACAATGAACGGTTTTGGAAGGTTTAAGAGAATTGAAGTACATTCTCTTCTTAGCTTGGAGTGGAAAAACCTGATATATGGTCTGTATCATCTTTGAAGCAGAAGATGGTAATGGATATACATAACTCTTTTAAATTCACAAAAGTGTCTAGGTCTGTAGGTTTGCACTGGTCTTTTCCCATTCATTGTTTTGTATATTTATTCCAAGGATTCTCATTCCAAGAGACTTCCACCATGTTCATGTGTAAAGATATCACATATGAGCAAGTTGAAAGTCTTCTTGGTGAAAATTGGGGCTTGATAGAAGTAATTGCAAAAGGTGATAAATATCTTTGTAAAATAGGTGGAACAGGTATAGGATTTCGATACTTGAAACAACGTACTTCATTATACATCAGATTCTACTATGATGGTTGGATGTGCAAACTTGGCAAATGGATACCATTTCAAAGTTTAGAGGGATCCTTACATTCATTTGAAATAAAGCTTAGATTTCCCAACTATGAAGCAGAAACTATTTTAGTGAATAATCATTGGACTTTAGCTAATCTGAGAGAACACTTGATGATTATGGGGTTTGAAGGACTAACTCTATCCAAATTCAAAATTCAAGGACATAAGGTGAGAAATGTTTCGTGCTTTTGTTAAAGTAATCTTTTCATTATTGATTATTTTACTTTAATGACTTCAATTCTTGCAAATTGATTACAGGTGGGCAGAAGAATGGAATACAAAATGAAAGTCCCTGTAGATTGGAGAAAAGATGGAGCAGAACTCTCATTGTCATAGTTCTTTTGCAACCTGATAATGTCACTTCTTGGGCCCTAGTCATTGTATCTCATGTTTTTTGCACCTTCAAGAACCTTGTAAAAAGTAGGACAATCGATTCATGTTAGATATTGTATATACCTTCTTCTCTTCAATGGTAATTTCAAAACTTTTGGAATGTCAAAAAGTCTATGTTGACTACTTTGAAATGTGGTTGCTCATATTTTTTTATGTGTATTATTTTGTCATTAGAAACACATTTTTTTGAAATTGCACTTCTTTATTCTATACTTTTAAAAGTGGGCCTCGTCAGTTTAAAAACTTGAAACTGCTATAAAAATGGGTTCTATGTGCTCATTTGTCACATTTGCACTCTCAAAGAGCTAGAAAGCACAGACAGGCCAATAGAACTCTCGCCTACAAGCAATGGCTGCTAGCACTTCCACTCCCATGAAATCTCCTCGAGATCTATTCATGGAATTTTTGGATACTACAGACTACAATGGTCGTACGGATTCGTATGACCTAGTTTGTAGAGTCCCTAATCTTGAAGTTGCAATAGCCATGAACTCCGATGTGATCGATGAGATCATTGATTTTATGGAATTCTATATATTAAGATATGATATAGATATTCCAGCATATGAGTGTAAATGGGTCCCCTATGACCTACTTTTCTACATTCATAAAGGAGATGAGGTGTTTGCAAAGCGCTTAAAGCATTTCATGGCTGTTGCTGAGGATTCAGGGCACCTGTTAGATGACACAGTGCCCTTAATTAAACAATTAAATAAGAAAAGGAAAATGGGAAGAAAATATCTTTCCTATGTAGCAACAACCATCTTTTTTATCAATGAGGAGCCCGAACCTTCACCCATGGACCTACCCCATCTTGTTACTGGGGGTTTTGTAGATGACAAGAAGGAACCCGAGACAGAAGCTCTCAACTTATTAGAAGAGAGTCAAAAACTTTCCAAAGAATTTCCACAAGGAGTAGTGGACAAATTAAAGGAAGCCAGTACACAGAATAGTCCACCCTCCAACTTAGAGCCCGTGGAACCCACTCTACCAGAGGAAGAGATGGAAATGTTTTCGATTGTACTTGTCGACGGAGAGGAATTTTTTTTTCCTGCACGATATTGAGAAGGCATTCGGTCTATGCCTCGATGAATGCCTTAGTATTTTCTTCTAAACCTCAGATGTTCCCATGGACAATGCTTCTAACATTATCGAAAAGGCAACAATTCCACTTGGTGATTCAGTTGTGGACACCATTGCATTTGTGTGTGAAGAGATTTTGAGCCATGCCAACCAAGATGCCACTGAAGAAGATCTAGCCGCAACAAGGGAAAGAATTTTGGAGAAGAAGATTCCAACATCCCTTGTTGTGGAGCAAGGTTGCATGGCCCACTCATCGATTTCACTAGATGCAATGGGAAGAGTAGAGGATGAAGATATGCTTCAAGATGTAAGTCTCTGATGACATTTATGGTTGTCTCATATTCATACAAGATGTATCTATTTAATTTTATGATTGTCTATGTGTAGGAAACAATTGAAGTGGATAAATTTGCAGCACGGAGTGGTGGTGACTGTGTTGCCCATGGCCATGGCTCTTCCTTGGCACATTACATTGGAAAATTGCCAAAGGAAGATTTTGTCATAATCCACAAGGACTTTTCCCCTCAAGGACACTTCATGACTTGGTGTCTGAAGGTCTTGAGCAAAGCTTTGTGCCTATCTACAATAATGCAAGGGATCAATTGTATATTTCTAGTTAGGAAGTCCCTTGCCCTTACTACCCTAGGAGTTAAATTTAGAGGAAAAATATTAGGTCGAATAGGAATAGCTTTAGGTCTTGGATTGACAGACCCTCAGTTAATATCCCAATCAGTTTTGACTTACCAATTGCCACTGTTATTTTGGAGAAGAAAGAATGTAGTGGAGAGGCTCAAGGCCAAGAGCCAATTGTAAAAACTTTATAATACCAATTATTGTTTTTCCAATTTCCATGTGCATTGTCTTTATGTTTTTTAGAATCTCTTAATTTTTGCACACTTTAATCACTCTTTTTCCAATCAATCTTGTTATTTTTGTTGCCAACAATGCATGGGATGGCCTAGGAATGCCAAAAAAAGCTTGCCACAGAAATGTGGGGATGGGCCCTGCAAAACTTTTGCAGGGCCCATCCCCGCTTTTCTGTGCCAGGCCTTTTTTTTTTTGCATTCCTAGGCCATCCCATGCACTAGGTTCCCTATATTGAAAGTCTATGTCCCTCAATTAGAACCTACACTTGGGGAATTGTGGAAGACTCTTCTTATGTGCAATAATTAGAGAAAGTTTAGACTCCTCTGGGTGCATATAAGCATGCAATAGTAAAGAAGTACATGTATGTTCATCAACATTGTTTATCTATTGGTCAGAGGGTTAGCATGCAGTGCACTCTATCTAAGGCCAATCATATGCCCCAATGTGCATGGCATGTGGTTTCATGGCTTAGAAATGCCAAAAAAAGTCCTGCCATAGAAACGTGGGGATAGCCCCTGCAAAACTTTTGCAGGGCCCATCCCCATGTTTCTCTTGAAGATGAAATGCTTTATATAGCATTACCACTTACAAGAAGTACATTAAAAAGAATGATTAAACTATGCAAAACACTTAAAAGAGGTACTAGAAAAGACACCTAGATACATAGGAGAAATAGACTTCAAAACATGTACACTAAGAGATAAACACTTGGGAGAGTAAATATAAGAAGAGAAAGATTTTATTCATCATTTGGGATTTACAAAATATTCATCATATGGGATATACAAAAAGTTCTCGAAACAAGGGAGTACAAATTTTTGTTAAGGGTTATTCCCTCTAATTCTTCTAGCTAGCTGCAAATCTTTAGGTTCTATTGTCACTCTCTTTGCATGGATGGCACATAGGTTAGAGTCCTCCAACATTGATATAAGATACGCCTCTGCAGCTTCTTGGAGGGCTTCAATGGCTATCCCTTGGATACGAAGTCCAGCGCAATAGCGTTGGATCTCTTCCTTCACAACTCTTGCAAATGAACTTCATGGAATAAGAAGCTCCACAGACTTTTGATAGTGTCGAATCTCTGCAAAGGCTCTGGTTTGCTTTCTGCGCCTTTGTGGTGCTCTTGCATTTGGGGGGATGTTGGGTTGTGGTCGTTGTGGTCTACGACGTGGTTGATAGTTCTTCTTTCTTCTTGGAGCATGCCTAGATGGTCGTGCCTCATCATTTACTTCCTCTGCCCGACCTTGCTCTCTTTCTTCATCGTTTGGTCTTTGTCCTTGTCCTACGGGGAGTGTCTTGCCTCCTTCTGTTACTCGATGGTTCACGGGGACATCACCATTGTTCCATGGTGGCTTGTTTATACTTTCTTCATCTGAGGAACTCGCTAAATTTGATGTCTCCATCACAACTTGCCTCCAACCTTGTTGTTTGGGCCTTGCCTTGAGTGGTGTCTTGACTGGGGGCTCATCATCAGATGTGGGAGGGGAATAATTTATTTCTTGTGTTACATCTCTCTCTCTTGTGAAGCTTCATCCCCCCACGATGGAATGCTACCAGAGTGTGTCCCTACACCCGAATTTCGTCTAGAAGAGTGGCTTGTGGTTCGATGCTTCTTGTGGGGTGTCATCCATATTGGGCACTGAGTACCTTGCACATGGCTAGGGTAGACGACATGATCCTTTCTAGCACTCTACTTTGTGCATGCCATTCTCTTAGGTTGTAAAGTGGTAAAATGAGGAAGGACACCTCTATTTATAGCCTTTCACTTAAGAATTGTCATGTTCACATTTAAATGGATAAAAATTAGTTTTAAGACATTAAAAGTATATTCACATAAACACTAAAAGTTTATTTGATGTGAAAGGATTTATAAAAACCTTGAAAAGAATAATGCATTTTAAGAGTTTTGGAAACTATTTCCAAGCAAAACCCTCGCAGACTCTTTGTGCACGCCATTGGGCATGATGTAGGAGTCCTGATGATGACATCCAATTCTCTCTTGCAATATCATGTTGTAGCTTTCATGTAATCTTTGCTATTCATGACTGATATGCTCGTTCCATTACATATTTTCTAGCAAATGTCGCACAAAAAAACCAATTGAACATTTCTTCTAAATAGTTTGATTGGAGTAGACCACCCCCATGATGAGTGTTTTTAAAGTAAACACGTCTAGCCTTGTAATGTGACTTCTCCATTCCTTGTGTACTAAAAATGTCCAGTGACCCATATCGATTCATAAAATATGCTCCATGTGCAAAAAGAATATGCTATGATCTGGTCAATAAGATATACACATAGTGTTTAAGATGAAATTAAAAAATATAAGTGAAACTTACTATGTAATGTGTAATGTTGTTTTCTCCCCAAGATAAGATGAATGACTGTGTAAACTCCTTCAAAGTCACTTGGAATAATTCTCGTTGTGAAGCATTAGTGGAAACCAAACACATCAAATGTAACAATTGATCGAAGGAGGCCACCGGGAAGTCAAAAATCATTTATATTTGTTAGGTCGATTCAACCGGTCTAAGCTATGTATGGCAATTACGCGGGCGGTGGCCGCCCACGCTCTACCACCCATGTATAGCCGTCCATGGAAGGCCACCCATGATCCTATATATACATGAATTCTGCACTCCCTGAGACATCGAATTGAGCCAGCATACCTCTACCTTGTATCTCCCTATCTATAGTTTTCTAGATCACCATTTAAGCTCTACCTTGAGAGCGCACGGGTGGACGATGCCATCATCTTTGTACTTGTTGCTAGTAGAAAAATTGTTGAGATTCTCCTATATTTGTTATCTTCTCTGCTAGTGCTCCTGTGTTGTATTGCGTAACTATTGTCTTACATGGTATCAGAGCTGTAAGGTTCAAATAGCTTCAGAAGTATCACTACTTTACCCTACTAGCAAACTAGAATATCCATAGATTATTCGAGTGATTACATGATGGCTTCATCGTCGAACACTGGTCTTGGTGTTTCAGCTAATGTTAATGCTGCACCTATTTGAATTCGCCCACCTGCATTCACTGAAGGGAAGCTGGATGGAACCAACTATACACTCTAGAAGTTCAAAATTTCAGTAATTTTGGACTGCTATGAATTACTTGACACTGTCATGGGACCGATGGGATTGGATCCAGATCCTATACTAGTTGAAGATCCAGCAAATTCAAGATTGATGACTCAGCCAGACCTAGATCTTCTACGAGCTTGGAAGAGGCAGAATGTTGATGCATTATGTGCGATTGTCACTAGTGTAAGTGATTCTGTGCTTACTTTATTTCAACATACTACTAAAGCACATGAAGCTTGGGGCATATTGTCACGTCAATATGAGACCAAGAATCACACTGGGATACAAAATTTAGAGAATCAGTTGGCAAATGAAAAGCATTCTTATTCTAAAAAGGCTGAAGATTTTATCAAACGGATAAAACATCTTCAAGATCAATTGGCTACAGGTGGTGTTGTTATAACACTAGAAGAGCTATCTCAAATATGTGTACGTGTTCTTCCAGCAAAGTATGATGGATTAGTAATAGCCCATAACACTAGGTAAGACCAAATCCCCTTACATTTGAAGAGTTTTGTGCGATGCTTTTAGAAGAAGAGATGCGGCTGAAGAATTGGCAAAGCACAAGTGACGCTGCATTCTGAGCAAATGCAAAAGGTAAAGGCTCTTCTGATGGATCAAAGAGGAAGCCAAAGAAGAAAAAGTTCACAGAAAGTTGCTTCTATTGTGAAAAGAAAGGCCATTCCATCAAGGATTGTAGAAAGAAGCAAGCTGATGAATGGAATGGGACTATAAAATCATCATGGAAGAACAAAGAGTCTGCAAACAACACAAAGCTGGAAATTTGGGTACCTATTGAAGAGGTATGCTCATCTGCTCAAGCTCGTGTTGATGAACCATGGATTTTAGATACTGGAGCTTCTCGCCATATGACCAGGAAAAAGGATTGGTATAGTTCCCTAGTGCCTTTGCGGGAATCCATCAATGTAGTGCTGGGAAATGACTCCAAGTGTCCAGCCGAAGGAACTAGAACCATCTCTTTTATCACTTCACCAGGTGTTGAGAAAAAGTTATCCGATGTTCTCTATGTACCTACACTTAAAAGAAATTTGTTGTCAGTTTCTGCAATAATAGATCGTGGACTCGAAGTTCACTTCAATAAGAGTGGTGCAGAAATCATGGATTCATCAGGTAATGTTGTAGGTAATGGCATACGACGGGATAACTTGTATGAGTTAAGTGCTTTAACTGCTATAGAAGATAAAGATGTAAGCAAGTTATGGCACCAATGATTTGAGCGTCTCGGATTTGCAATTTTGAAGGAGATGCAAAGAACAGGGATGGTTGCTCATTTGCCTGCATTTTCAGAGTTGCAGGAAACTTGTGAAGCTTGTATGATGGGCAAGCAACAACAAAAGGCATTTCCAAGAGAGACCAGCAATCGATCTCAAGCTCCTCTAGAGTTGGTACATGCTGATCTCTACGGTAAAATGTCTACACCTGCTTTAGGAGGATCTTTCTACTTTTTGTTGTTAGTCGACATTTATAGTAGAAAGATGTGGGTTTATTTCATTTGAGAGAAGGCTGATGCTTTTGAAAAATTTAAAACATGGCATAAGTATGTGGAAAATGAATCAAAGAAGGAAACTGAAGAAATTCAGAACAGATAGAGGAGGTGAATTCTTGTCAACAGAATTCAATAATTATTGTAAGGAGCATGGTGTGAAAAGGCAACTTACCACAGCTCATACATCTCAACAAAATGGCATTGTTGAGTGCAGGAATAGGACAGTAGTTGAAATGGCTCGTTGTATGTTAAAGGCTCAAGACATCCCTGATTCATTCTGACGAGAAGTAGTCAATATAGCAGTCTACATCCTCAATCGAAGCTACACAAAAGCACTGAAGGGGATGACTCCTCAAGAAGCATATTCTGGTAAAAAGCCTTGAGTTTTGCATTTCAAAATTTTCGGTTGTTTCTGTTATGCGCGTATTCCTGATTCAACAAGATCAAAGTTGGTCAAAAAGCAAAAAGTGTGTCTTCCTAGGATATAGTGAAGAGTCTAAAGCATACAGGTTGTGGGATCCTGGGGCAAGGAAGATTTTTGTCAGCCGAGATGTGGTGTTTGATGAACGACCACACTTAGTAGAAGATAAAGGTAAATCTAATATCTCATCAAATAGAGAAATATCTCACCTTGTTCCTATCAAAAGACAGGTTAAAGTTGAGGAGGAGGAAACATCTGATGGAGAAATTTCCTCAATAAAAAGCCAACCAGTTGTAGCTGCACAGCGTAAGCCACTACCGAAGTGGGCACAATAGCTCTTTGATGATCACAATCCACATGTAGATGTACCAGAATCATCCTCGGATGCATTACGAAGATCAAAGAGAATAGAGGAGCAAAGAAGAGTCTCAGAACACATTGTTAACATGGCTCTAATGGCAGATATCATGGGCTCGATAAAGGAACCTACCACCATTGAAGAAGCCCTTGATGATCCAGGTTGGAGAGCAGCAATGCAGTCTGAGTATGATAGTATACTAAAAAATGATACATGGGATCTAGTTGACTTGCCGCCAAAGAAGAAGGTAATAGGTACTAAATGGATTTGGAAAGCCAAGTATAAAGCAGATGGAACATTAGAAAAGTATAAGGCAAGATTAATTGCAGAGGGTTTTTCACAAATCGAAGGATTTGATGTTCAAGAAACTTTTGCACCAACAGCACACATGACAACTATTCGAACGGTACTTTCACTAGCTAGACAAAAGGCCTGGCCTATTTTCCAGATGGATGTCAAATCTGAATTTTTGAATGGTCTTCTCAAGGAGGAGGTATATGTATCTCAACCACCACGTTTTGAGGTGCCCAATTCAGAAAATAAAGTTTGCAGGTTGAAGAAAGCTTTGTATGAACTTAAGCAAGCTCCACGGGCTTGGTACCAACGGATAGATAATTTTTTCAAAAATATGGGTTTTGAAAGAAGTACTTCTGATGCTAACTTGTATATAACGAAAAGGGATAGCAAGCTAGTTGTTGTCATTGTATATGTAGATAAATTTATCATTACAAGAGATCATCAGGAACTCATCAGTCAAACTCGGATCAGATTGGGAACTAAGTTTGAAATGACAGACTTAGGTCTACTCCATTTTTTTCCTGGGAATTGAAGTATGGCAAAGGAAGGATGGCATTTTCATCTCACAACAAAAATATGCCAAAGAAACTCTCAAGGCATTTGGAATGATGGACTGCAAACCAACTAGCACACCTATGGAGGTAAATCATAAGCTATCTATGGATGATAACATGCCTGATGTAGATGCTAAGAAGTATAGGAAGCTCGTTGGAAGTCTTATTTTTCTATGCAACACTAGACCTGACATTTGCTATGTTGTTGGAGTGTTAAGCAGGTTTTCCAACAAAGCTAAGGAGATTCACTAGAATGTTGGAATGCAAATTCTAAGGTACATTGCAGGAACCTTGGATTTTGGTATTTTGTATACCACAGGTGATACACTTCAAGGATATTGTGATTCAGATTGGGCTGGAGATTGTGATTCTAGAAAATCAGTTTCTAGATATTGTTGCTCACTTGGTTCAGGAATATTTTCTTGGGTAAGTAGGAAGCAACCAACTCTCGCACTCTCCTCCACTGAAGCAGAGTACAAAGCAGCTTGTTTTGCTTCTTGTGAGGCAGTCTGGTTAAGGAGAATTCTTGTAGATCTAGGCTTTCCATCAAATATGCCGACCGTACTCAAGTGTAAGCCGCCGGATTGGCAATTGTAATCTTTCCCTTTCATATTCTGCACGAACCGAAAGGTCGTTGCATGAAGTTGTATCCATTTATAAATCAATGAAAAGACGCTTCGGTGACAACCAGAAGGATCGCCAGACTGTCTGTCTGGGCGATAGATCTGTGTAGTTCCATTGTGTTGTGTTTTGAGAATTCTGAGTAGTACCGTGTTATTTCGCTTTTGCTGATTACCTTCATTTGTGTTTAACGTTGTTCCATTAAGTACGACTTGTGAATCTGTATTAAGGTAATGAATAGTTTTCAGCACTGTGTGTTGAGGACGTAACAATCAAAGCGAATCGGTAAGGTTGTGGAAGAGCTAGTAATAGTCTGAGTACAGAAAGTGAAACTGTGAGAGAATGAACCAGAGTCTGGAGATTCATTCGTGTTGATAGAGTTCTTTGAACACTCGTGTACTGTTTTGTGAATCAATTAATTGGGAAAATCAAGTATAGGGCCTCTGATTATTCAGACCCCTTCCACTCCCAAGAACTCGAAAAGAGCTTGAACACATTCTAACGGCAAATGCGCGTTTAACACTGGCGCCGTCTGTGGGAAGGTGGCAACAGAGTGTTGCAAATTGATTGTGGGAAGGTGACCATAGATTTTGAATTGACAGTAAGGTAGAGTAGTACGCAAGTGTGGCAACGGTGATATATGCCGGTTACTCGGTCCGGTGACTCGTATCCGAAGTATAGGAGAGACCGAAAGCCCTGGGAGATATCAAATTTATTAGGAACATCCTCAGGAGGCAGAAGCACAGAGCGGTTAAGCCCAGTAGTAGAAGAAACGAAGCGCGTTAGCAGTGATTCCGGTAGAACATACTGCAATTCTGGCTGATTCCGGTGTAATTTCGGCACAATCTGCAGAAGATACAGTAAGTTTGGAGTCTACAAGGACGCAGTGTGTAGCTGATCCGACACCGTCTGGTCAAGATTCAAACCTCTCTGAGGATAGGGGTGTATTATCCAGAGAGGTCATTGAAGGTGAAAGAATACCCTGGATTGGGGAAAGTTCCACTAATTCCGGTGGTACTTCGGTCCCGATTGCAGAAAATTTACAATTTTCCGGTGATAGTGTGATATTTCCTGGTGAATCTTCATTCCGGAAACCATTGTTCGGGATAAGCTTGCCTATGTTTGATACCACAGAAGAGGATAGGCTATTTGAATTAGAAATTCGAAAGAGGTTGAGCGCTATTTTGAAACCGGAAGGTGAGCAGTCTAACCATAGAGACTCTGAAGAACAAGAAACACCACCTCAGAACTCAGGAAATAGTAACAGTACCGCCACTAGCACCATGAGTGGACAACAACAACAACAACAACAACAACAACAACAACAACCACTTCCACCTCGATCGGTTCCAATAGGAGTCACCTACACAAAATTCGATGGATTTCTAGGTGATGATCCTGATGCTCATGTACGTACCTTTGAAATTAGTTATGCAGTACTTAACCATCCACCCGATCCGGCATACAAGGCCATAGTATTCTAGTCAACATTAGTTAATGAAGCAGCGAGGTGGCTTACAGAGTATGATATCAACCATTTCGGCACCTATGAAGTGGTAAGGGATGCATTTTTGCAGAGATTTAGGCTGAAGAAGAACCCTTCCGAAATTTTTGATTACCTGCAGAACAATAGACAGAAGCTGAATCAGACTGTGCAGGAATATGCCACCCTGTTTAGAACTCATTTGAGACAACTACCTCCGGCACATGCTAATTTACCGGATGATGTCATCACTCAGTGGTTTATTAATGCGTTAACCCCACAACTAAGATAGATTATGATCATCCGTTGTGTGGGAGCTATGACATTAGATGCGGTTATTGTAATGGCTTTACAGCTCGAGCATAAGGTTGGAGGTTTTATCAAAGACCTAGAGTGGTTGAAAGCCAGTAAAAATGTTGCACAGGATCCGGCTAGACAGATGTACTGCACCAAATGCAAGAATCCAGGGCATACCAGTACCACATGTGCCCTTAATCAGATTTATTGCGCTATCTGCAATACCACCGGACATTCCACCGAAAACTGTGCTTATAACACCAAAGTGCAGGGACCAGCAACTGTCAATGCCATTATACAGGAACCAGGGCAACCAGCCACCCATTATATTCCACCTCATATGAGAAATAATCAGCAGCAAGGATACAAGAATTATCGAGGACAGGGGAATACAAATTACAATACAAATCATTGGCAGACAGGAACATCACAGGAAGGTAATTCTTTGCCACCCCCTCGCTGTCATTTTTGCGGTGAATTAGGCCACATACAAAGATTCTGTAAAGATGCAGTTGAATATGATCAAAGAAAGAAAGAGCGTCAGAACCCTATGACCAATCTGGTATATATTTCATCAGTAGAAACTCAAGCAACAGTGATTCAAACAAGATCTGGTAAGCAGTTACAACCAGCAGCAGAAGTGTTTGAACGTGGCATCCATGAACAACAGAGAATGTATAACAAAGCTAGCCAATGGACTACTAAAGAACCTACAGTGTTCCTAGATCCAATTTCGGTGACCCAAGTTCCGCTGCCAAAGGAAGGATCGCAGGAACAAGATTCTACCTCTGTAACAGGCGCATCAACTTCAGAATCGGTGAAAAGTACAATTCAAGCAGATCAGGCATAGAAAATTTTATCTAAGGCATCCATTACTCTCCCTCTTGGACAGTTACTTGCACTAGTGCCAGGAGTTAGGCAGCAATTCCAGCAACAGCTCAGTCCTAGGTCTTCCTGCATTCTAGCGACGGTAACGGTACAATCGAAAGTTGATTCTACGGTGGATCATTCGGTCCCCTTGATTACGGTATGGTACAAAAATCACAAAATTACTCAAGTACTAATTGATGGTGGGTCTGGTGTAAACATAGCCAAAGGTTATACAGGATTGGTCAGCACAAGAACTAACATTTAAAGATAATCATCATAAATATATTGTCAAACTGGATGCCATTCAGCCTTGTGAACTTCATGCCAGACCATATGTAGTAGAGTCGGTCCACATGTTGGATGGCTTATCTGAAGATGAAGAAGAAGCATTTCTGAAGAACAATGAAGATCTGATTTCCTTGGGTACTGTAGATCTGCAATTTGTTGCTGCAATCTGTTGTAGACAACTGGAGTCTGGCAGCCTGTACGGTGGTGGATGTGACTGAAGAAGTGGAGACAGAAGATATTGTTGCTGTGGATGAAGCCGCTCTACAACATCTTTAACAGACAGCTGACGATCCAGGCAAACCTCGTCAATTTTATGTTCCCGAAGATCAGTTAATTACCTATAATTTGGGAGATGAAGTAAACCCGCGACCTGTCAAAATAAAGGAAGGATTGTCTGAAGCATTTCAAGCAGATTTGATCCAGCTTCTTTGTGAATTCTCTGATGTTTTTGCATGGGATTATCGTGATATGAAAGGTCTGGATCCTTGCATCTATCAGCATCGGGTTGTGCTCAAACCAGAAGCAAAGCCGATTAAACAACCCAGCTACCGTATGAATCCGAACTATGCAGCACAAGTCAAAGCAGAACTTGATCGCCTATTAAAGGTAGGATTCATTGTACCTATTGAGCATGCTGAATGGATCTCTCCGATCGTGATCGTACCAAAGAAAAACAAGCAGCTCCGTATATGTGTAGATTACCGGAAATTGAATGCAGCCACCGTACCTGATCCATTTCCTCTTCCATTTCTTGACACCATGCTGGACAGAGTGGATGGGCATGAGATGTATTCATTTCTCGATGGTTATAGTGGTTATAACCAGGTTTGAATGGCTGAGCAAGATATACCGAAAACAGCGTTTATTACGAATTGGGGTGTTTTTGCTTGTACAGTCATGTGGTTTGGGTTAAGAAATGCTCCTAGTACCTTTCAGTGGTGTATGCAGGAAATCTTCTCACCCTATCTCACTTCTTTTATGCAAGTATATCTAGATGATTTCTCTTTATTCGGTAAGATGGTAGCACACTTGTATCATTTACGGTGTTGCTTTGAGAAATGTCAGGAATACCGACTCTGCATGAACCCCACCAAATCTGTCTTTGCGGTTTCTTGTGGTAAGCTCCTTGGCCATATTGTATCTGCACAGGGCATACAAGTTGATCCAGATAAAGTTGCAGCTGTGTTAGAAGCACTTGTGCCTACTACGCCGAAAGAAGTGATGCGCTTCATGGGTCAAGTCAGGTGGCATGGTCCACATTTATAGTGGCTTGTCCATTTGGCAATACCCCTAAATCGGCTAATAACTAGTACTCCTCGCCAGTTTGATTGGACTCCAGAATGTCAAACTGCATTTGATCATCTAAAAGGATTATTAATGTAGGTTCCAATTCTACAACCTTCTGATTGGGAACGCCCATTTCATGTTTTTGTAGACGCATCAGATATAGCCATTGGAAGTGTTTTAATGCAACAAACTGATAAGTGGTTTTGGCCTGTCAATTATGCAAGTCGACGACTTGCTCCTGCTGAAAAGAATTATTCAGTCACTGAAAGAGAATGTCTTGGTTTGGTGTATTCTGTAAAGAAATTCCGGCATTATTTGCTAGGCCAAAAATTCATCTTTCATGTAGATCATGCTGCCCTAGTGTATCTGGTTAGGCAGCAGCATTTAGGTGGTCGTTTGGCGCATTGGGTTTTATTGTTACAAGAGTTTGATTACGAAGTGATTCATCGACTAGGCACTGCACATGCATTAGCAGATTTTCTCTCTCGGTTGGATTCCGATGAAGCTCTGGTCGGTGTTGATGACACCACACCAGCAATTTATGTTACTGAAACGACTAATGATGAATCTGCAGAACCTCCTGTAACACCTACTTACTATGATCAATTATTAACCTTTCTTACTAATGGGTGTCTTCCTCCTCAAACTTCTCTTGCAATGCGTCGGAAAATTGCAGTTTACAGTCGCAGATTCCGGTTGATTGCCGGACAGTTGTATTATATGGATCACACTGGGGTTTTACTTCGTTGTATTCCACCACATGAAGTAAACTTTGGTTATTGCTATGGGACACTCAATACCTTCCGGTGGACATTTTGCGGCAGATCTAACGCACCAAAAAATTCTGCAAAGTGGGCTCTGGTGGCCTACTATGTACAAAGATGTGACTCAGTTTGTGCAGCAATGTGACAATTGTCGGCGGTCTGGATAGCCTTTACAACACCATTTCTTTCCTCTGTAGCCTGTCTTATCTTTGGAACCTTTTCAGAAATGGGGTCTTGACTTTATTGGACCAATCACACCTCCAATAATTCTTAGCAACAATCGATACATTCTGACATGCACAGATTATGCTACTAGATGGGTAGAAGCTTGGGCTTTACGGTCCGCTACAGCTGTTTAGGTGGCCAAATGCCTAATGAAGGACGTATTCCCACGATATGGATTACCTTTGGAACTTGTAACAGATCAAGGAACGCACTTTGTCAACAATTTAATGCGAATGCTCACACACACTTTTCAGATTCTGCATAAATTCAGTTCACCGTATTATCCTCATGCTAATGGCTTAGCTGAGAGTACAAACAAAATGTTGTTGACTATGCTTCGAAAATTGATTGTGGAATCGCCAAAAAGATGGGATCAGTTACTACCTGCAGTATTATGGGCATACCGGACTACATACAAGGTCGCAACCGGACTAACTCCTTTCAAACTAGCATATGGGCTAGAGGCAATTGCACCAATGGGACTTGTAGTACCAAGCTTACGTGTGGCCATCTCTCAGAAATTGTTACCTGAAGATTCTTTATCATTTCGGTTGGATACACTCTGAAACTTAGATGAGCATCGCTGGGAAAGTTTTCTGACTCTTCAAGAAGTGCAGTTGCCGCAAGCTCGTACTCATGATCGGTATCTTAAAACTCCAGTTTTTACGGTAGGACAACTTGTGCTATTTTACAATGCTAAATCAAATCGTGCAGCTGGAAAATTAAAACTATGATGGTTTGGTCCTTACCGGATTAGTGAACAAGTGGGCCCAGCTACTTTTCGATTGACTACTTTGACCGGAATTCCTCTTCCTAAAATGATAAATGGTTCAAAGTTGCGGCCGTATCATCAAGCACCTGATTCGCACTAAAGTGTTCTGCGGTTGCCCGCACATTTTTTTTTCTTTTCTTTTCTTTTCCTTTTTTAGTTTTGCGTGTTCGATGAATAAAGACCATAAACTCCTCGTTTTGCTACATAACCATGAATAATCGTTGCCTTTTGTTATTGATTATGCTCATGCATGCACATCGTAGTTATGAGGTTATCATCTCAACACCACATGATGATTAGCATTTTTGATCGCCTCCCGTTGCCAACTCTCTACTTAATCTTCTTCTTTTCACTGTTAATCGCTATTGTGTCTGCGTATTCTGTGTGCTTTGTGCTCTTTGTAAACCCTGTGTATTCGTGCTACTTTGCGTGCGCATCATGGAAGCCCTAGCAAACTTTGCTACCTTCCGTGATGGACTTCCTCAGGACGTAAGTGAATTCTTGCGGGTTCGAGGTTTGTTCAACTTCGCTGAATTGCCCTGGCATTTAGTGGAGTGCCATCCCTACTATGCTCAGATAATTGCTGCTATTGCCGCCACACCTGCTACCAAGCAGAGTTGGCCTATTACATGTTTTCCCTCTCCTGTCGTAATCACCATGCAGTCATTTGCTGCTGCTTTCCGACTCTCTCCGGAAGGACGAGAGAATGGCCCTAACCTTCCAATTGCTACAATGAATCAATTGTTTCCCAGGCACTCTTCGAATGAGTATGCCATACTATGTCGTCCTGAGCCTGAAAGAACAGCTTTACAATTTTTAGTAGCCATATTAAACTTACAAAAACGCACTTATGGGATTTCTCGCCCATTCTACTCGGTGATTGATATGGCTGCTAGAGAGCCTATCAATTTTGCTTCCTATTATTTCCAGCGCATTCACTGTGAATGCGTTGCGATCATTAAGCAGGTTAACAAAGGCGATCTGCCGCGTTCCCATCTTCCGCACATACTCACTTTTTTGTTTCCGGCCCTCCAAGCAGCACAACCACCACCCAGAGGTCCAATTTTATATCATGAGGAATCTGCTCAGGTACTTGAAGATGATGAAGAAGATGATGAAGAACTCTTTCAGCTCCTTCGCCGCAAACGCATCCGGATTAGTTCATCTGACAGTCAAGTGTAAGGGTCTGCCGCTGGAGATAAAGCAGACAAAAATGAAGAAGAAATTTTTCATGAACAGCTACATCGATTCATCATGAATCATCCGCTCAGTCATCTCCAACTCAGCAACAAGATCAAAGTGTTACTGACAATTCTGAAGACAGATCTTCTAAGGAAGAATCTCAGCAGCAATCCAAACAAGATGTGCAAGAAGATGCACATGTTATTGTTGCAGAAATTTTACAGGAATTGATTACGGCAGTAGAGTCTGCAATTGCCCAACTTGATGTGACTAAGCAGCAACATACCGAAACATTGTTGATCGCTAACACTCTACAACCCACTTCTCCACCCATACCTCCGGTCGACCCCATTATACCTGTGAAGCCTATTGAAGAACCTGCCGCTTCATCCTCTTCACCAAATTACTCTCCCCCATCTTTGCATCACCTTTTATCTGCCTCTTCATCCCAACACATTCCTCCAATCCCCATGTTTACCGAATTAGAATCAATGGGCCGCATGCTCATCCACTTTTCCCAACAACTTCCAATGCAACTCAGATTGATCAGAGAGAATATTCGTCAGGACTTGCAGCATAAAGTTGATACCCTTGAAGTAGATACTACTCCATTACAGGAAGAAATCTACGCTGTAAAAGCAGAAAATCATGCTCTGCACCTGCAGATTCAACAGCTCCAATCTAGACTTGTCGAACAAAAATCATTAATTAGTCAAAGAGATGTTGCATTAGCTGAGATTCAGGTTAAAGATGACTTATTAAGTGCTATCGATGCTGAGATTCTCCACTTAACACAGTTAGTTCAGGATAAGGAAGATGCACGAGCTGCCCTTGGAAATTTATTGGCTGAAACATGAGTTCAACTTGATGAAGCAGTACAGACAGGAAAAGAGATGGCGGATTTAGCCAAGCAGACAAACAGAGAACTTCAGCTTGCTGATGAAAATTTATATGAATCAAATGCTGCTCTTAAAAGCTAGATGACATTGGCCGCTCAGCTCCAGAAAGAGATTCCAGCAGTTCGAAGAGAAAGAGATGCATATTACCGGACCATTCAATTTCAGAATCAAGAATCGGAAAGAAGAGAAAAGCAACTTGGAGCTCAAGCAGAACGATTATCACGAATAGATCAACAGATTGCAGATATGAAAGTAAACCGTGATACAGCTCTATCGAATGACTTTTATCTGCAGGAAGCTTTTCTGCAAACACAGGCAGAAATTTTGATGAGCCAAGTTATTGCCACTAGTTCAGTGAGAACTGATGCCCAGTTAGTAGAACCAGAGATACTGAAACAGATGCTGGATTCCTTAAAAAAGAAAATTTCCAGAACGTTTAAATTAGCTAGATCAATGTATCTATAGGGTATAATAGATGAGCCATAAGATTTTGTACACCTGCGGGATCAAGTCCACCGTGTGTGCAAGTGTAAGCCGCCGGATTGGCAATTGTAATATTTCCCTTTCATATTCTGCACGAACCGAAAGGTCGTTGCGTGAAGTTGTATCCATTTATAAATCAATGAAAAGACGCTTCGGTGACAACCAGAAGGATCGCCAGAGTGTCTGTCTGGGCGATACATCTGTGTAGTTCCGTTGTGTTGCGTTTTGAGAATTCTGAGTAGTACCGTGTTATTTCGCTTTTGCTGATTACCTTCATTTGTGTTTAACACTGTTCCATTAAGTACGACTTGTGAATCTGTATTACGGTAATGAATAGTTTTCAGTGCCGTTTGTTGAGGAAGTAACAATCAAAGCAAATCGGTAAGGTTGTGGAAGAGCTAGTAATAGTCTGAGTACAGAAAGTGAAACTATGAGAGAACGAACCAGAGTCTGGAGATTAATTCGTGTTGATAGAGTTCTTTGAACACACGTGTACTGTTTTGTGAATGAATTAATTGGGAAAATCAAGTATAGGGCCTCTGATTATTCAGACCCCTTCCACTCCCAAGAACCCGAAAAGAGCTTAAACGCATTCTGACGGCAAATGCGCGTTTAACATATGGCTATTGCAAAGAACCTAGTATTTCATGCTCACACCAAGCACATAGAAGTACGGTACCATTACATTCGTGAGCTAATTGAAGATGAAATTATGGAGCTAGAATATTGCCCAACAGAGGCAAATTGTTCTGACATATTCACTAAAGCACTTGGAAGAGAGCAGCTCAACAGGCATCTTCAACAGATGGGCATAGGACCGGGACCTACTTAATTTTTCATCGGTAAACATTGAGGGGGGGTGTTAATATATGATCAATGTCTACCCCTCATGATTGTATGCACATTTTGTATGGCCCCCTTTATGAGGAGAAGCCAAGCGTGCATTACCCAATTGATGGGAATCCCAACTTGCATGTTGGATGAAGGTCATATTGGACCATGTAAGGTATTGTAAGGAAAGGGAGTTACCAGGGTCCCCAATTGTGGGGTCCGGGGCAGCCGCGAGCAGCCCCGGCGGGGGGGTCCAAGGGGGCCAGCAGGCCTCGTGGCTAGGGGGTCCCAAGGGGCCAGCGGGCCCCTTGGTGGGGGTCCGGGGGCAGCGCCCCGGGCACAATGGTAAAGGGAATATTCCATGGAATTTTCCCTGTCGAAGTCAGAAATCATTTATATTTGTTAGGTCGGTTCAACTGGTCTAAGCCGTGTATGGCAATTACGCGGGTGGTGGCCGCCCACGCTCTACCGCCCATGTATAGCTGTCCATGGCTGGCCACCCATGATCATATATATACATGACTTTTGCACTACCTGAGACATCAAATTGAGCCAGCATACCTCTACCTTGTATCTCCCTATCTAGAGTTGTTTAGATCACCATTTAAGCTCTACCTTGAAAGCGCACGGATGGACAACGCCATCATCTTTGTACCTATTGCTAGTAGAAAAATTGTTGAGATTCTCCTATATCTGTTATCTTCTCTGCTACTGCTCCTATGTTATATTGTGTAACTATTGTCTTACACACATATCTTTTAAAGAAACGTCTTGCCTTCTTCCGAGTCATTGAAACTTGTTGTAAAATGTTTTGAGACTCACCATACTTCTTAACAGCTAAAGGTACATGGCCACCATGACAACCTATAGAATCCAAAAGATCTTCTATTTTTTGGATTTCTATTGTAGACCTCTCTAGTGGTTTCATTGCAAATGCATATTCAACATGGAGCTTCAAAAGCCTATCAAAGATCCTCATGAGTGCATGCAAAGTACAAAAGTGAACATTGACTAATGGAAATGGAATAATGGAGTTCCAATCATTGCTTATTTTATCACGAGTCGATTCCTATAACATTGGACACCTCAAAAGTGATATCTCCCATTCCGTGTGATTCGATGAGTCTGTTTCATCAATTTCTTCGGAGTCATCAACTCTCATCAATGCCCTTGCAGGTTTAGACTGTCTCTTAGATCCTTTGTAACCTTGTGTACAATATGGGCAAGTATAGAGAGAAAATGCTCCTTGTTTACAACCTAACATGCCTTTTATACTCTTAAGGTCTCCACCCAAATGCCATTCTACCTCAAAATCACCTATATCATCTACAAAAAGCTTTTGCCCATGTATTTGAGAAGAGATTACTTCCATAATCCATGGAGTCCTAATAAAAATCCACGAAATAACATTGTTTGCTTCTTTGGGAACTTCTATAGCACCTAACCACCAGATATCTCTCTCTGATTGCACACTATAAGTCAAATGGTCCCTCCCTCCTAAAGTTTCATCACTCATTGCATGGTCCATAACTTCATTCATTAGCGTCACACTCAACCTTTCTAGTCGTCGACCATTTATGATTTGACACTCATCAAGCTTTAGTATGAACTTTAACTTAACATTATAGTATCCACAAAAGAGAAAGCATTATCTTAATATGACACTTGAATGCAATAAAACTTCAACACCAAATAAAATGTAGTAGGGGTACCTTTGATTGTTGAACTATAAAAGTGAACCATTGCCTGTTGAAGCCTCTGAAGATCCACAAATATATTATTGAATTTAGTGTAAGTAAATCCTTGTGTAGATAGGATTTTTGATTGCTTCTTGGGAATATTTGGATGATAAACAGAGGCAGGCATAGTGTCTTCTATGAATAAATATTGTCCAATAGTACGAGACACATCCTAATTTGAAGTTTTTTTATTGGTAGACACTTTATATGGGCATGGAAATATACTTTGAGAAATACCTTGTGCTTGTAAGGCTTGCCTCAGAAGGGTGTACATTGTAGTATACCCATTTCTATTAATGCCCGTTTCGTCACATATTGCCTGCACATGTTGCACTATGATAAGGTTTTTGAACTTCTTTGAAAACTCAGCTTCAACAACAACTCTAATACACTTTCCTATGGGTGAGTCTAAAGCAGAAGTGATTTCTTTGGTGTTTATACAACTCTTCATCAGCTTGAATTGGCCTTGTGTTGTTGATGAAGCAGTTATGTCTTGAATAAACGACCTACACAATGAAAGATTCCATTACAAATCTTCATTAAAACATATAAAAGTAAAACAAACACTCGCCTTGTTGCATATATACGTCGCTTGTGTGCTCCGCCACCTTTTGAAAGAGCTTCAAAGGATGACAATGCTCTTTTCCTATGTCTCATAGCAAGTAGAGTCTCTTTCAGCTACTCGAGATTGGCAGTTAACTTTGAAATTGTGCTTTGTTTTGCTTCAATATCCTGTTCCAAATCTGCAAGTTGTTTCTGTAAAGATATGTTTGTGCTTTCTAAAGTGACCACCCTCATATGATGGAGTTGATATTGTTGGAACCAATACTTAGCAGTAGCATGTGAATGTGTAGATAATTGCTTGCAGTAACCTAATAGTCCAGCTTCACCCACACCAATGAACTGAATTAAAGTTGAGAGGTTATGGAATGTTGGATGGTAAGAAGATATTGGATCAAGAGGATATAGTGAACCATGAGTCCAAAGATCAATACTTTTTTCTCCAGTTGCTCGACATTCATTTTGAGAATTGGCATCATTGTTGCATCGTGTATTTGGAGCAAACTCTCTAGGCACACGAACATGGATACTTGTTGATGCAGGAGCATGAGGACGTTCTATTGTGAAGTTTGTGATACATGTCAACACCATCTTTGCTAATGACCAGCAATATCAAAAACAAAGATGAAAAACTGGTTGGAAGGGACTCTAAAGCATATGTTTTGCTCAAAAAATGTGCTTTCTTGTATTTGTATGGATTAAAGTGTATTTTTCCACTGTGTATGGCTGAAAATGATGAAATTTGAAAAAAGTCATTTTTTGGGGAAGCATAGTTAGGGATTTGATTATGTGGCACTTACTTTTGGAGGGAGTTTGAAAATTATACTGTTTATAAAAGAAACTTCAAAAAATGGGCCCAAAAAAGTGACTTCTAACATATATATTAAAAAAAGGCCCTTTTGAGTTAATATACACTGAAAATGAGACTTCTTAAAAAAACTCATTTTTTTATTCAAATACATGCACGAGTTTGATGATGTGGAAAGTAGATTCTTATCTCTCTCTCTAGAAGAAGAAAGAGAGAGGCCTACTAAAGCCTAAAAAAACGCCTACTCCAGCCTACTAAAAAGTGCCCTATTAAATGCACTTTGTCCCCTTAAGCAAGAACAGAATTAAGCTTAATCCCTAAAAATTAGGGATCCTTACAAGGCCCATGCAGGGTTCATTTTTTCCCCTAATGAAGTGAAATGAATCTTTTCTAATGCAATGTGAGATGAAAACAATCATTTTCTTTATAAGTGCAAGTGATGTATGTAAACTTTTTGTGCAAATGTAAATAAACCTGAATAACTGTTACCTTTAGGCTTTTTGTAGGAGAAGTTTAATCTTCTAAAATTATGAACTAAATACAAACTTTTCTTCTTGTCGATGGGAAAGAAATGAAGTGTTGAGGCTCCTTGGTCTTGAATGCCCCTCTTCCCATGGAGGCGCTCGGTTCCCTAGAGAACAACCCTCAACAACCATGAAAAAGGGTATGTATCAGCAAGATCTTCACTTGTCATTGTAGCTTCTTTCACTCACTTGTAGACAAGAAGAATATAAAGATTAATTTTTTTGAATTAGTGTTGAAACCACACCTAAGAATCCTAAGCATGCAATTGTCACGTTTCACGTCAGCCTCACCAAATCTGTTGAGGAGTGTGAATGGGGACAAATGCAGATCAAAACTGACTTGCGATAGCCTCACTATGTGACTACCTGTAGGGCGTTTCATAGTGTACTCTAGGATGTATGATGTGTTTCATTATGTGAGAAGTGATTAATTATGGTTTAACAAACTATTTAAGATCTGTTACACTTATGTGTTCCTCGAGTAGCTTTGATGTGAACCTTTTCCCTATACATGGGTACTTTTTACTCTAGTGCTGGCTAGAGGTTTTTTCCCCATGTTACCACATACTTGATACTCTCATATGCGGTGGTACTTTGTACTTAGGGATATTATTCAGCTCTTACTTCAGTTCAGTTTTATTGATATTCTCGTATGTCTCTCGCACTTCTACACACACCCAACAGTGGTATCAGAGCAGATTCAACTTCTTCTCAAGTTTTGTTTTTTCGCATCGCGGCGCGCACACACTTTAACAATGCAAATTGACTTCGAAGCATAGAACTGTGAATTTCAACAGGCAGGGAACATTTCCACCAGGTGCTCTAGGCTCTTACCCCCATTTCGAATCCATTCGTGCAGTGAGAATCGCCATCAGAGTGATGGTTTGTGAGCTGAAATTTTAGTACTCATTTCAGCTTTCATCGAAGTGAAGATTTTGTCACATTCTTGTTCCTTAGTGAAATGGCGGGCAGCAATGACTTGTTTGGCATGCTTCAAGCTGAAGACAAGCTTGATGGGACCAACTATCCGATTTGGTCTTACATGATGAAGCATGTTCTTGTTGCAAAATAACTTTGGAACATAGTGGCAGATGTAGATCGAAGACTGGCAAGTGTTTCTACTTCACAGTCTGCTGTCATAGATGGAGCTTCTTCTTCGAGTACAGTGGTTTCTCCTTCTCCACCTACACAGGAGCAGCTTAGATGGGATGGAAAAGATGCTCAAGCTCATGCTTTGATTGCACTTTTGGTGAAGTGTCATATAGTTCCACACATTCGATCATGTTCTACATCGAGACATGCATGGGACACTCTTGCTTCTTTGTATGCCGTGCGTAATGAAGCACGTGTTGGATACTTGAGGAAGCAACTTGAGGATGTATGTATGGCTGAAAATGAGTCGGTGGATGTGTATGTGACACACATCAAGGATTTGAAAGAGCAATCGGCAAACATAGATGAGATCATTCCGGATGCATCACTCATTTCTACATTGTTGAAAGGATTACCGGAATCTTTTCAAAGCTTTGCTACTACACTCTGTTTGGTTGCAAAAGTAAATCCTAATATGTATGCATTTGATGAGGTTGTGTCTCTTCTTTTGCAAGAAGAGCAATCTAGAGTGAATAGGAGTGGTTTGATTGAGCCCAAGCACTTGCTATCTCACAAAAGGGGAAAAGCAAGTATGGTTCAGCTTTGGGTTCATCAAAACCAAAGCCTCAAGCTTCCTCTTCCACTCATTCCTCTAATGATAGTGATTTGCAAAAGAAAAAGAGATGCAAATATTACCATAAGGCTGGTCATACTATTGATGAGTGTAGAAAGCTTGCTAAATGCAATGAAAAGAAGAAGGAATCGGGCATGTCTATTGCTGAAAATTCAGCAAATGCAAAGAATGATGAAGCTAACATGGCTCAAGATTTTTGGGCATGTGTTGTTACATGTCATTATGATGCTCCTTTGCATTCTAAATGTATGGTTGTGAGTGAGGCTGATTCGGATTGGTTCTTTGATAGTGGCGCTTCAAAGCACATAACATCATGCAAAAGATTTTTTGCCTCTTTGAAAGATGCACTTTAAGGAGGACATGTAGTGTGTGCAAACAATGCCTCTTATCCTATCATTGGAGTAGGAAAAATTGAGCTTAGGGCTGCAAATGGAGGTGTGATTCTCTTGAAAAATGCATTGTATGTGCGCGGTATAAAGAAGAACTTAATTTCAGTTCCGTTGATTGCCAAAGCTGGACTTCATGTACACTTTGTTGATGATAAGTGTATGGTTCATGATTTCAGCAATGGCGATGTTATCGTGGTGTCCGGTACATTATGTAATGGTTTGTATCGCATGGATACATACAAGAGGGCTGCCTCGAATGCCTTGGTTGCTCATACTTCTTCCATGGCTGAAATGGAGCTTTGGCATGCTCATTTTGGTCATTTAAACTTCAATAGTTTGCTCTACTTGCAAAAGAAGGACATGGTTATTGGCTTGCCTACACTTGAGTCCATTGAAAGGCATGCATGTGAAGGTTGCATTCTTGGAAAAATGCATCATGCTTCTTTTCCAAAAGATAGTCATACACACACTACAAGAAAATTGCAACTTGTTCATAGTGATGTATGTGATCCCGTCAAGACTCCATCTTTTGGGAAGCATGTATATTTTCTTACCTTTATTGATGATGCTACTCGCCATACATGGGTGTATCCTATGAAAGCAAAGAATGAGGTATTTTCTTGCTTCAAAGCATTTTTAGCTATGGCTGAAAATTTTTCTTCACAAAAGCTTTTGACTCTACGCACGGATCGTGGTGGTGAGTACATGTCACATGAGTTTAATGCTTTTCTTTGTGAAAGAGGTATTTCACACCAATGTACGGTGCCATATACACCTCAACAAAATGGTGTTGCCAAGCGTAAAAATAGAACTCTACTTGAAATGGAAGGATGTATGGTTAAAGGAAAGCATCTTCTTGGTAAGTTTTGAATGGAAGCGGTCATGTGTGCAAATTATGTGTTGAATCGCTGCCCTACAAAAGCATTGAGAGTCATCACTCCTTATGAGGCTTGGAATGGTCATAAGCCTATGGTTAGTCATATGCGTGTGTTTGTTTTTTGGCATATGCTCTTGTGCCATCACAACAACATCACAAACTTGATGACAAGGCAAAGAAATGTATATTTGTTGGTTATAGTGCTGAAAGTAAGGGATATCAGTTGTACCATCCATTGAGAAACACAATTATTGTGAGTCGAGATGTGGTATTTGTTGAAAATTCAGTTTTCCCTCTACTTGAATGCAAAAAACTGCCAACAGTTAGCTCACAAGATGTGTTCGATACACTCATGACTTTGTTCCAAAATGGTGCGCTTGACTATGGCCATGTAGACCAGCCAACTGAGGTTCAAAGGGCTGAAAAATTCCAGCCAAATAGGGCTGAAAATGCAGAGAATTTCCAGCTAAACATGGCTGAAAAATTTCAGTCACAAAATATCCAAACTGCTGGAAATTTCCAGCCACATATGGCTGAATATTTGCGTCAAAATATGGCTGAAACTGAGCATGAAATTCAGCCCACGCATGATGTACATATTGAAGATGTTTTACATAATGAACGCAGGTCTATCAAGAGTGCACAATCTATGCCAAAATGGCTCAAACAAACTTTGCAGGACAGCAAATTGAGTGCACCTTTACTTGGTAGAACAAGATCAAGCTCTCACCATGCATTGTGGATTATTCTCTTATTGCTACAGCATGTAATGAAGAGCCACTTTCTTTTGAAGATGCATGTGACGATCCACAATGGATGAGTGCTATGCAATCATAAATGGATTCCATACATAGGAATGGTACTTGGGAGTTATGTGAATTGCCAAACGGAAAGAATGCCATTGGTACAAAGTGTCTTTACAAGATTAAGAGAAAATCTGATGGTAGCATTGATCGCTACAAAGCTAGATTGGTTGCCAAAGGATATGCACAACAATATGGCATTGACTATGAGGAAACCTTTGCACCTACTTCACGCATGACTACCATTCGTACCGTGGTTGCATTGGCTGCCCATCGAGGTTGGAAAGTGCATCAGTTGGACATAAAAACAGCCTTATTGAATGGTGATTTGCAAGAAGAGGTTTATGTGAAGCAACCTCTTGGATTTGCTATGAAAGGGAAAGAGCATATGGTTTGTCGCTTGCATAAAGCCTTGTATGGTCTCAAGCAAGCTCCACGTGCACGGTATGATAAAATCCATAAGCATTTGATTGCTCTTGGCTTCACATGTAGTCCGATTGAAAGCACACTCTATGTACGCAAAAATGGGGCTGATATTATAGTGCTTGTTCTTTATGTCGATGACATACTCTTGACTGGGTCATGTGATGCAAAACTTGACATTCTTATGGCTGATTTGCAGCATACTTTTGATGTCACTTTTCTTGGTCTTTTGAGCTACTATCTTGGCATCCAATTTGTATCCGTTGAGGGGAGAATTGTTATGCATCAAGCAAAGTATGTTGAAAAACTACTTCAGCGTTTTGACTTTGAGGATTGCAAGCCAATTTCTACACCAATTGAGACAGGATTCAGGTTCATAGTTGAGGATTCCAGTGATGCATTTGATACTTCTCTTTATCAGCAAACTGTGGGATGTCTTATATATGCATGCAACACAAGGCCGGATATACAGTATGCAGTTTCCCAGTTGAGTCGATTCATGCATAGCCCTGACACTAAGCATTGGCAAGCGATGAAACGTGTGTTCAGATATCTTCGAGGCACTTTGAGCTTAGGTCTCTTTTATGGCAGAGACATTCAGACATGCTTGCATGCTTTTACAAATAGTGATTGGGCTGGTTGTTATGATACTCGCGTGTCCACTAGTGGTAATTGCTTTTTCCTTGGAGACTCATGCATATCTTGGCTGAGTAAGAAGAAACCTACAGTGGCGACATCGAGTTGTGAAGCTGAGTACAGGGCAGTTTTCACAACTACAGTGGAGTGTATATGGTTGAAATGCCTACTGATGGATCTTTGCATGGAGATTGATGCTGCTACGTATATTCTCACAGATAGTCAGAGTGCTTTGGATGTTGCACGAAACCTAGTGTTTCATGCACGGACCAAACATATTGAGGTGCATTTTAACTATGTGAGAGACCGCCTTCATGCAAAAGATATTGATTTGGTATATGTGCCTACACAAGATAATGTGGCAGACATATTCACCAAAGCTCTTCCACGGGAAAAGTTTGAAGCTTTTCGCAAAGCTTTAGGCTTGTTACCTTGTGGGGGTTGATTTGTCACTCCTTGTATGTGTTCACATCATTCGCTCCACGGGGGTTTGTTACACTTATGTGTTCCTCGAGTAGCTTTGATGTGAACCTTTTCCCTATACATGGGCACTTTTTACTCTAGTGCTGGCTAGAGGTTTTTTCCCCATGTTACCACATACTTGATACTCTCATATGTGGTGGTACTTTGTACTTAGGGATATTATTCAGCTCTTACTTCAATTCAGTTTTATCGATCAATAGAGAGAGCTATTCCAACCATCGTCTTCTGCATGTGCCTTGCTGTGTTTGTGCTCTTTGTGTGTGCTTCTCGTATGTCTCTCGCACTTCTACACACACCCAACAAGATCATCCTATGAATCTATTGTCCGTAAGGTTGCGCAACTCTATACCTAGAAAGATCGTATTCGTATGAATGCCAGACTAATGTTTCATTAGATATATGATCTTTAGTAAATTCGTCAACTTCGTGTTCTAAATTATCTACGCTCTCAATCTCCTTAGGTTGGTTACCACGTTTTATAGGTGGAGGCAACAGATTCTCAAAAATGGTATTCTCACTATTCACAGATTCAATTGACTCAATTGTAAACAAAGCTAGAAATCTAGATAAACAATAATCATATGATGGGAAGATTCAAGATTCATTAGTAATATGGTCCTTAATAAATTCCTATACTTCTATTTCTTCATTAGCTTCATTCTCTTTAGGTTGAGTGGTAGTATTATCAACAGGTGGAGGCAATAAAGTTTCTAAAATAAAAGATGTAGGTATGATATTTTCTTCCATAGATTCATTTGAAGACACATTGCTTTTGGACATCAGAAATAAAGAACAATGAAAAGTTTCAATTGATAAATGAACTATTGTCATAATAATGCTAAAGAACTTTTTAAGTAGTAATATTGCTATGCTACTTCAGAACTAAAATAAATCCTATAACAAATACTTTGATGAAAAAGTCTAATACAAGACTTAAGTTTAAAATGTGATTTAGAAAAGGTAGGAGAAGCAGCGTCTAAGGAGCTCCAATATCTTAGTCAAAAGCTCGTAAGTATCATCGATTTGTCACTTCTCGTTAATCTTCATCAATGTTCTATTGAAGATCATTTGGAACTCTTCGTATTCTTCAATGCATTCTGAAATGTTCTGTAGAAGATCATTTGAAACTCTTTGTATTCTTCAACGCTGCAAAAAACTCTTTGTATTCTTCAATGCTAGAGAAGATCATTCGCAACTCTTCGTATTCTTCAATGCATTTTGAAATGTTCTACAGAAGATCATTTGGAACTCTTCGTATTCCTTGCTCAATAGCTTCTCTCTCACATAATGATACTTAACCTCTATATGCTTGGTCCTAGCATGATAAATAGGATTTGTTGCAAGATGTAGTGAGCTTGTATTATCTCCAAAAGTCATTGGAGATGTAGTATGCAAACATAAATATGTATATAACAATCTGATCCATATGGCTTCTTGAGTAGCATTGGCCAATCCTCTATACTCTGCCTCTATAGAGGATAAAGCACTAGTAGGGTGCTTCTTTGAAGACCATGATATGTGTTTCTCACTTGCAAAAGATAGGTAACCTGAAGTACTCCTTCTATCATCTTTGCAACCTACCCAATCTGCAACTGAGTATATCTTGATACCCGAATCTAAAGTATAAGGAAAATATAAACCTTGATTTTAATGAGTGCCCTTAAGGTACTTTAAAATCCTCTCGGCAGCTTCCAAGTGAGGTGCCCTAGGTTTGTGCATAAATTGACTTAAGATACTTACTCCATAAGCAATATCAATCCTTGTCAATGTAGCATAGTTCAAGATTCCCACTATGCTTTGGTAACCTGCAATATTCTCAAGCTCATCACCTTCATGAGCACTTAATTTTTGGTTTACCTCTATTAACTTCTTTAACATGTCCTGTATATACTTTCTGTGAGTAATATAAATTTCAGAGTTAGTATAGACTAACTGAAGCCCAAGAAAATACTTTAGTGACCCTAGATCACTAATCTTGAACTCCTGCATCATTTGATTCTTGATCTGTTTGATTCCATTAGCATCATTACCTGTAAGTATGATATCATCAACATATACACATAGATATATAACTTTTGAATTACTCCTCTTAACAAACAAAGAAGTATCTACTTTACTCATAATGAATCCTTGATCCTGAAGGTATGTTGTCAACCTATGGTTCCATGCCCTAGGTGTCTCCTTCAATCCATAAAGAGCTTTGTTCAGTTTACACACATGATTTGCCTTGATTGGGTCCTTATACCATGAGGTTGTGACATGTATACCTCCTCTGAAATCCATCCATTTAGAAATGCATTTTTTACATCCAATTGGTACATGTTCCAATTCTTTCATGTAGCCACACTTACCAATACCCTGATGGTTGGCATTTTGGCCACAGGTGAGAAGGTTTCTTCATAATCAACTCTTATAGATCCATCTAGAACCATTTACCTTCATAGACTCTTTCCTCGGTACTAGCTCCCAAGTATCATTCTCCTTGAGTGCTTCAATTTCTTCATCATAGCTTCCTTCCATTCTGCCTTGGTCTTTACCTTTGTATATGATGATGGTTCTTCAAATGACAAGTGACCGTTGTCCCACCCACACATGGCATGGCCTTTGTAGACCAATGTCTGACACACACACATATATACTCACATGCATAGATACACACACATGCATACAAACATAAACATGCATACACATGTGTATGAATATATACATACATGCATGCATACACATAGATATGCATAAACACACATATGCATACATGCACATACATACACACATATATATACACACATGCATAAACACATATACACACATATACACACATACACATACATACACATATACATACAAATGCATACACACACGTGTACCTACACACACATAGACACACACATACACACACACATACACACACACATACACACACATACATACATATACATACACATACATATACGTACACACATATACATACACACATATACATACATGCATATACACACACATACATGCATACATGAACACATGCATACATTGTAATAGGCCTCTTTTCTAGTGAAATAATTCATTTTGAGTTTTCTGAATTTTATTGTGGGGATAATGCTTGGAATGAATAATTAGGTCATTTTAGGCATGTGGGAAAATTTTTGGGTTGACAAGTTTCATATTCTCTCTCTAAACCTTATTCGCATCATGTTTTCTAGTGGAATTTTGAAGGTGAAGATGAGAGAATAAAGAAAAATTTTGTATGAGAGAAAGGTAGAGCAAGTATAAGAGAATAAAAGTGCCTGTGTGAAATTTTTGTGAATCATGTTTTAAATACCTCGTTCAGGTTCCTACATTTGGTTCATTGTCAAAAAATGCCTTGATTTTACTCTCTCTACAATTTTGAAACTTGCAGGGCTCAAAAGTGGCATTTGAAGGTGGATTTGGACCTTAGAGGTCTCTAACACTATTGTGAAGATTTAAAAAATGAATAAAAGTCTCTCACAAGCTTAAGCTAATTCCTCACTATTTTTGGGTTACATGGCTTTGAAAAGTGCCATTTTCAAACACTTTTTAAACAAGAAAACCATGGCTTATCTAATTCTATTCGAATCCATGATTCTGATGCTCACGTGTCACCATGTCTAATTATGGATATTTTTGGATATGTATTTTTGGTGTTTTTCTCCTCTTTTTGACAGGTATGCTAAAAAAAGAAAGCACACTAGGATCGCATGGCTTTTTGCGAAAGTTTTGGAGAAATTAAACTTTTTCTAAATTTGGTAGATCGTAGACTTCTTTGAGAGGGTAATGATCAAACTCTAATATAGCGAGACATGCTCATCAACACAGGGAATGCACACAAATCTGAGAATTACCTTGTGATTGAGAGTGAGAGTGAGAGTGAGAGTGTGACTGAGAGTGCAAGTGTCAGGAATAAGATTGTGATAGCTCGAGGGTGGTCGAGAGGTAGAGGCGTGGTCAAGAAGCTATTTTCCAAAATTATTGTAACCATTGGTTCACATCTATAATATCATAATTCTTCCTTCTCTGCGTCATATTTGTTCCTACTCTTCCGAATTTGATTTTCTCTTACCTTATGCAATCTCAACATTCTTCTCTCCTCTCTTATTTTTGAGTGATTGAAAGATTGTGATTGGGGATAGATTGTGATTGAGGAAATGCTACAAGTGGTATGAGAGCAGAATCGATTCTCGGGAACCATGGAAGGTCTGACAAAAAAGATTCGTGAACAAGAGGAGCGTATTCAGAATCTTCTTGAAGAATTGCACAAAGAACGAGGCAGAAAGCAACAAGAAGGAGCAACTTATTTGTTTGTGGAGCTAAACGATGAAGTAGATGAAGGTGCGGGAACATCTACTCTACCTCGCGAAAAAAAAATGCAATTATGAAGATATGAAACCAGGTGAGTTTGCCCTTAACCAAGTCTTCAAGAAGGAAAAGTTGAATGATTTTGATGGTGAGAAGAAGAGTGGCAAAGATCTTGAGGCATGGATTGAAGAACTAGAGGATTTCTTTGATCTTTGATAATTTAGTGAAGAGTCAAGGCAAAAGTTGGGATCCTACACCTGCTGGATCATGAAGCTATGGTGGAAGTCATATATGTAGACTCGAACGTATTGTGGTCCAGTTCTATGGAAGGAATTTAGAGAACAAGCTGAAAAATGCTATTGTTCTCCACACCATGATATGATGAAGAAGATGGAGTTCTACAATTTTGACAACATGAAAGTGATAAGTATAGCTTATCTGTTGATGATTACAAAGAGAAGTTCCTACGTCTTCATAAATATGCATTACAAGTTAGTGGTGACACTCTAAAGAGTAAATTTATTGAAGGGCTTCCTGAGGAACTTCGCTATCAAGTCAAGGGATGTGGATGCATTGATTTACTTGATGCTATTGTGATGGTTGAGAACTTTGAGAAGATGGAGAAGTTCAATTTGTAGAAGGCAGATAGAAGCAGATTCATTGCAACGAGACATAGGCCACAAAGAAGTGTTGCAATGAGCATGAACAATTCAAAGAAGACTCCATCTTCAAATAACCAAAGCAAGAATCCTACTCAAGTGGAAAATCAAAGGAGGTGTCAAGCAATCCATTGGCAACAAGACCCTGATTTTATTGAGAGGGCAAAAAGACTTGGTCTATGTTTTCGTTGTGGGAAGCAAGGGCATTGGACAAATGAGTGCCTGAATAAGGTAGTTTTTTGACCCGCACAATCAAAAGCGATAAACATCATCCACGAGGGTACAAATATTGAGAAAGCAGATGATGGGGGTAAGTTCCTGTGAGGCTTTCCTCAAAAGAAATTTGTGAATGATGTGTGTGCCACTCTCCTCCCATCCATTTATATCCTCTTGTATCTAAAATAGCAGTGATCTGGAATGTTCTAGCGTCGCCATGTGGCCAGCATGCAACACTCATCCCCACTAACCATCAAATACCGTAGGATATACCCCCGAGCTTAGGACCTTGGCTAACTAGCCCTCGTCCCACACACACATGGAATGGTCTCTGTAGACCAATGTCTGACACTCTCTCCCCCTTCTAAAGATCATTGTCCTCAATGATGAATGAGGGAAAGTACTTGCGAACCAGAGCTGTTGATTCCCATGTAGAGTCAGTAAGTGGTAATCCTCTCCAGGCTACCAGATACTCTTGGATGACACGATTCCTTAACCATTTCTGTCTCCTATCTAGTATTCTGTCTGGAGAATGATCTTCTCTATCGGTTTCCTACAAAGAAACAATACCCTCTATTAGATTATCCTCCCTAGAGATATACTTTCTTAGTTTACTGACATGAAACACTGGATGGACTTTGCAATCTGGGGGAAGCTCTAATCGGTATGCAACATCACTCAACTTTTTGACTACCTTACAAGGTCCACAATACCTTGGTGATAGCTTACTACACTTCCCTGTGGACAATGAAGTAGATCTAGCCGGTACCTGAAGGAAGACTCGGTCTCCTTCCTCAAAGGATCTAGGAGATCTTTTCCTATCAGCATACTCTTTGGCTCTATCAGCTACTTGCTACATCTTGGCTTTAGCTATTTCAAGGTTTGCTTGAAGATTCGCTAAGAATTGAGAAGCACTAGGACATTTCTTAGGCATTCCTATGGTACTCGGAGCAGTGGGATTCATGCCATAGTTCATCTCAAAAGGAGACATCCCAGTCACCTTGTGAGGTCTATTGTTATAAGCAAACTCTACTAATGGCAAATAACTATCCCAATCTGTCTGTCTCTCAGAAACATATGCCCTTAACATATCCTCTAGAATTTGGTTGACCCTCTCGGTCTGACCATCTGTCTGTGGATGATCACCACTACTCATTTTTAGTGACACTTTGAGTTTGTCAAATACAAACTTCCAGAAGTGTCCTGTAAATCTTACATCCCTATCTGAAACTATGGATGTAGGTAACCCATGCAATCTGAAGACATTCTGGATGAACAACTCCGCTACCTGTGGAGCTTCTATTGTCTCCTGCGTGGGTATGAAATGAGCCATCTTGCTCAGTCTATCTACCACAACTAAGATTGTATCCCGCTTCCTTTGGGTCCGCGGTAACCCCACTATGAAGTCCATGGATATACTATCCCAGTTATGATCTGGAACTTGTAAAGGATGTAAAAGACCTGGTGTCTTTACCCTTTCTGCTTTGTTGACTTGACACATAAAGCATTGTTGAACATAAGTATGGATATCTCTGGCTAATCCAGGCCACCAAAATGTTCTTCTAACAAGCTGTATTGTCTTGTCAATACCAGGATGTCCTGCGCAGGGAACATCATGGTTATCATGCATGACTTTCTTTCTCAAATCCCGGGAATCTGGCACACAAACCTTTCCTTTCCGCTTCACTATTCCATTCTCCTGTGAGAAATTGGAATATGGAATGGACTTGTTTGCTTTAGTAGAAGAAGAGACAGCTGGAACTGTCCCGTCTCCTAAAATAGAGTCATCACTAATGGCTCTAACTATCTGTAACAAATGTGGATCTTCCACCTGTGCTTCCTTAATTTCTTGAAGCAATGAGCTTTGTAAAACTGTAAAGCTCATTTGATACATTATATGAGATAATGCATCAGCTACTATATTTTCTTTGCCTCTTCTATACAAGATTTCCATATGAAATTCTTGCATGAGCTCAGCCCAACGAGCCTGTCGGCCTCGAAGATCTGGCTGACTACAAAAATACTTGAGTGTATGATGGTCTGTGAATACCTTAAAGTCTGCACCATAAAGATAGTGTCTCCAAACTTTAAGTGCATGCACCACTGCATACAACTCTTGTTCATGCACCGGCCAATTGCGCTGTGCACTACTTAACTTCTTACTTTCAAAAGCTATTGGCCTGCCATCTTGACTCAAGACTTCACCTATGGCTATGCCGCTAGCATCTGTCTCTAACTCAAATGGTTTCTGAGGATCTACCACTTTGAGTATAGGAGCCTCTGAAACAGCTTGTTTCAGAGTATCAAAACTCTCTTGCTGCTCTTGCTTCCATGCAAATGGAATTTTGCCTTGAAGCAAGTTCGTCATAGGTGCTGCTATCGACGAATATGAAGAGATGAATTTTCGATAAAAACCAGAAAGTCCTAAGAATGACCGTAACTGCCCCTCATCTTGAGGAGTAGGCCATGCTAAAATAACTGATACCTTCTTAGGATCCATCTGGACCCCATCAGCTGAAATCACATGCCCTAGATAGTCTATCCTCGGAAGAAACAACTGTGTCTTCTCTGGATTTACATACAACTTATTTTCTTTTAAAATATTCAACACAAACCTTAAATGATTTTCATGCTCATGCACAGTTCTACTATACACTAGCAAATCATCCATGAAATCAACAACACACTTTCCTATGAAAGGTCTTAAAATATCATTCATTAACATCATAAATGTAGCTGGAGCATTTGTCAAACCAAAAGGCATGACCAAATACTCATAATGACCAAAACGGGTCCTGAAAGCTGTCTTATGTACATCATGATCTTTCACTCTAATCTGATGATAGCCACTCTTTAAATCTATCTTACTAAATACAATGGCTCCACCTAGAGCATCTAAAAGATCATCAATCGGGGGCATAGGATATCTGTGTCAATAGTGATCTTATTGAGTGCTCGATAATCAACGCACATCCTATAAGATCCATCCTTCTTCTTCACAAGAAGAACTGGTGCGGCAAAGGGTGAATAGCTGGGTCTAATCAACCCTTTTTGAGGATACTCGTCCACGACCTTGCGGACTTTATTTTCCTCCTGCAAACTCATTCGAAATGGTGGCCGAGCGGTCAGACTCGCTCCTGGTACCAATTCGATTCTATGCTCTATATTCCTGCAAGGAGGCAAACCTGAAGGTAATTCCTTTAAAAACAACTCTTCGAATTCTGCTCTCACTTTAGCTGAAAGTGCTGGAGCATTCCAACTAGAGTCTCCATGACTGCATGAATCCATCTCAACATACGACAAGTACATGAAATAAAGAAAATAGATATACTTACAATCAATTTTGAGCAACTTGGTAGCAGTCACCAATCACGTCTCTTGGAGATCTGGTTCTCCACGGATCAGTAATCTCGTTCCCTCATGCTCAAACTGATACACATGCGAAGCAAAATCAATGATTGGTTTCTTCCTCGCATGCCACTTCTTACTAAGAACTATGTCGAAACGAGCTAATCTCGCTATCTCAAAATCCAATCTGTCCTCATAGGATTGGATCTGAATAGGAAGATCAACTACTCGTCTATCCCAAGTCTCAGTTCCCTTCCCATCAGCTAGCTCTACGGTATAAGTGTAATCTGACTGGACCGTATCTAAGCATAACCTCTTGACTAATCAGGAACTAATAACATTATGAGTTGAACCTGTGTCAAAGAGTACCTTGAGAGGCTGTCCTGCCACGACTCCTCTCATAACAATAATCTCAGTATCTGGGAACCGGTATCCTTTCTGTGCCACTAGCAAAAGCACAACATCTGGCACAACCGGAACCTTTTTAGTGACTGTCATAGCCACTATGGGAGATGATAATGGAGATGGGGGATCCCCAAATTCATCGTCACTCCCACCCCCTGCCTGAGTCGGATTTATGACTATGGTGGCTGCTATCTTTTTCTTTTTAGGACAATCCTTATATAAGTGTTGTCCTAAGCATCCATAGCACAAACCCTCTTTCATTGCCTTCTCTTTCTGCTGAGGGGTAAGAATAGATCGGTTATATGTCCTCTCAGCCAGATCAGACACTTCTCTCTTTCCTCCTGAGACTGTCTGGATCATGTGCACCTGCTTAGCCTCCCTAGAAGGCTGTGCACTGACCGAACCAGGAGTCAGAGTATGGAAAGGTCAGTTAACCCTAGTCCATGGGGATCTCTGGCCCTGGGAACCTGTACTCCTGTGGCCATCCTCATAAACCAAGGCCATCTCTGTGGCCTGTGCCAAAGACTGACACCGCTCTTTCCTCACTAATGGTCGGATAGTTTCTCTGAGTCCCAAGACAAACTTGTGGACTTGAAGAAACTCTAGAATGGTATCAGGTACTTTAAGAAGTACCTCTCTATACCTATCTGCATATTCCTGAACTGACTGATTCTTCTGACTGATGAAGAACTAGGTGTCTAGTGCTCTAGACCTCTCATCAGGTGGTACAAAATTATTATAAAATAGGATTTTGAATTGATCCCATGTCGTGGGCTCCTTCTTATCCTGTTCTATCTTTTGCCACCACCTATGAGCAACATCCATAAGATTATAAGTGGCCTGCTGAATCTTATGCCTATCATCAGTGATATGACACAGACAGAAACACTGTTCCCACTTGTTGAGCCACTGCTCAACCGCGTCAGCAGTTCTAGCGCTAGTTGAGCCATGATATCTTGGCGGCTTAAGATCCTTAAGCTACCATCTGGCTTCTCCAACTAAGACGCTATCTTTAAAGACTTTTGAAGTTTGATGCTCATCTGGAGCATCTACCTCCATCTCTGGCAGATCAAAATCAAGAGGCTCTTCATCTTTCTTAGAACCACGCACGTGTTCCAAGATATCATGAAGAGAACTTTCTAAGGATGAAATTCTATTGTTCATAGCTTGAATGGGATCAACTGGAGGTTCATGCATAATGGATTCTGTCCTAACAGGTGATGAAGGTTCGGGTTCCATGCTAGGCAAGAAACTTTTTCTTTTGGTTTTCTGTTTTTTTTTTTTAAGACTAAACAGACGTAAATACTACTGGCAAGCGAAAAAAAAAGAACCAGTCAAAGCTTTTGCTAAATAGGAAAAAACAATAGAAAGAAACTTTAATATGCTTTCTAAATTTTAATGCACATGCATGCTAATATTTTAAAAATTTTGCCAGCCTAACGGCATCACTTTGAAATCCGAAATAATTTCGAAGAAAATAGAAACGTCAAGCATAAATCATGTGCCGGCAGGCACGATCTATTCTTTTTTTATCTTCGAACACCTGCAATCGAAAACTTTTCTAAATATGCTGTTGGGCACTACAGGCCCTCAATCACAATATTTTTCTGGTCGATACCTGCCGATACTTACCACCTGTAAGAAAAGCTCAAGCATCGAAAATCCATCTCTATTTATGCTCTAATTACGTCATCCTACGCATAATGCAAAAATAGTTCTAATATGCACAATCAAGAGAATAACCAACCAAATATTGCAAAAATACTTATCTCATATTTTCTTTGATATTCTCGGAGCATCCAATTGAAGAGCTACGGGTAGAGTATCGACTCCCTTTTGCTCGTAGATCGCAAAAATCTTTAAAAAGTGCTTCGTTGACGGTATTCGATGAAGAACAATCCACTTCTAACCTCTGTTGTAGGAAATACCTGAACCCAAAATATGGCTTATAGCCACTCTCTCGAAAGATCTCTGAGAGAGCTTTCTAACAAGCCCAAGAACTCCAAATTTGGATATGATTTGCCCAAGTTATGGCCAATTTGGCTATTTTGGTGAGGTTTTGATAACTCAAACTCTGAAAAAAAAATGTATATTTCTTCACAAAAAGAAAATCGATCTTCTCTGAGAGCAGCGCGCGAAACAGATCATATATCCCACATATTTAGAAATTTGAAGAGCGTTCATAAAGATGGCGTTTCTCCAATTCGGCTGAGCAGTGAAGGTGCTATGTTCTGAGCGCTCACGCGTGGGGTAACTAAACTCCTCTGTCGGCTGACTGTTCAGGTGTTAATCTTTAAAAACAAAACAAAACTCCTCAAGCCTCTGAGCTCATGAAGCGCCAAAGTCTTCGAGCTCTGGGCAGAGCTTTGGGCAGCACGGGTCGAGTTTGAAACGGCGGGCAAAGATGGGCTCTGGACAGAAATCTGAGCAGTGCGGCAGCAGGATAACTTCGGCTTTTGTATAATTCAGAGGGGCGGGGTCACATGGACTCCTCTCTCTGCTTTGGCACCACGAAAAATCTCTGATGCAATCGACTGCCGACTTCGGGAAAGCTGCTCAACACATCGATAGAGAAAACAACCCGAACGGACGACGTCGCCTCCCAAAAGAAAACATGCACGAACTCTCTCTTCTCCACAAGATTTCTTCTCGCTGCTCGACACATCGATAGAGAAAACAACCCGAACGGACGTCGCCTCCCAAAAGAAAACATGCACGAACTCTCTCTTCTCCACAAGATTTCTTCTCAAAATAGCTCAACAAGAACCTGCTCTGATCCCAAGTGTGAGGCTTTCCTCAAAAGAAATTTGTGAATGATGTGTGTGCCACTCTCCTCCCATCCATTTATATCCTCTTGTATCTAAAATAGCAGTGATCTAGAATGTTCTAGCGTCGCCATGTGGCCAGCATGCAACACTCATCCCCACTAACCATCAAATACCTTAGGATATACCCCCGAGCTTAGGACCTTGGCTAACTAGCCCTCGTCCCACACACACATGGAATGGTCTCTGTAGACCAATGTCTGACAGTTCCCTGACCCTACTTTACATTGCATGGTGGTTAGTTCTTTCCCAAAGGCTTTTGTAATCACGATTTGGGGTATGATTTATGCGCATAAAATCAGATTTTTGATCGATTCAGATAGTACCCATTGTTTTCTACCTTTCAAATTGGCACAGAATCTAGGCATAGCCTTAAATATGCAGATAACCAGACTTGTAGAGATGGCCAATGGACGATTACACTACACGAAAGGATATGTTGAAAACCTTGAATTTACTCTTTCTAATAGGTGCTTTTCTGGAAGTTTCCATGTAATTGATATGAAACAGAGTGATGCAATCATAGGCATGTATTGGTTAGTTGAAAATTCTGCAACACCTAATTGTGAACAAAGAATCCATGGAGCAAACCATATTCTAGAGCACCCTATAGATTCAACATCGATGAATTAAAGGAGATTAAGATTCAATTAGATGATCTTTTGAAGAAAGGCTTGATAAGACCGAGTGTCTCACCTTGGGGTGCACCTCTTCTATTTCAAAAGAAGAAAGACGATTCTTATAGATTATGCATTGACTATAGGGGATTAAATAAAAGAACAATTAAGAATAGGTCAATTAAGTGGACCCATTGTATTCACTAAGATTGATTTATGATCTGGATATCACCAAATTAGGAACAAAACAGAGGATATTCCTAAGACATCTTTTCGAACACGATATGGTCACTATGAGTTTACGGTTCTACCTTTTGGATTATCAAATGCTCCTACCACCTTTGTGTGCTTGATGAATAATATTTTTGATGATTAACTAGATGAATTCATCTTAGTATAGTTTGATGATATATTTGTAAGCTCTAAAGATGATTTTGCATGCGGTACATCTCAAAAAGACTTTGCAAACTCTTAGAGAACACAAATTGTATGGGAAAAAGAGTAAGTGTTTCTTTGCTAAGGATAAACTTATGTATCTAGGAAGAGTAATATCAAAAGAAGGAATCCATATAGATGAAGATAAAGTAAAAACAATAGTTGATTGGCCAATTTCTAAGACTGTAAGGGATGTTAGAAGTTTTCTTGGGTTGGCACAATATGAAAGAGCACATATTAAGGATTTCTCTAAGATAGCTACTCCCCTCACATAATTGACTAAAAAGAATGTAGGATTTGTGTGGAGTGATGTCTGTCAAAAATCATTTGAAACATTGAAAAAAAAAGTCATTGAAAATTATGTTTTGAAAGTTCCAAAAATGGGAAAGCCTTTTGTGGTTGCATGTGATGCAAGTGGTAGTCAGAGCGGATGTGTTCTTTCACAGGATGGTAGGGTAGTCGCATGTGAGTCTATAAAACTAAGGAAACATGAACTTAAGTATCATACTCATGATTTAGAAATGCTTGTTGTTGTGCATGCACTTAAGCATTGGAGACATCTATTGTTAGGTGTTAAGTTTGAATTGAAAACAGATCATTAGAGTCTAAAATACATCTTCACACAATCATTGCTTAACAATAGGTAGAAGTGTTGGATTGAATTATTAAGTGAGTATGATTTTGACATTAAGTATCTTGCTTCTAAGGAAAATAAGATTTTTGATGCATTGAGTCTGAGGCCTTTGCGTAATCTTGTTTCTGTAATAGATTCTGATTTTCTCAATCAAATTCAAGAAGAGATAAAAGAGGATCCTTTTTATGCATTTATTTCGAATTCTTTGAATGCGAACCAGGGATTGATGTATGAGGAAAAATTTCATTTCTAGAATGGAACATTGTATTGTAACAATCAACTATGCATATCTTGTGAATCTCCATTAAAAGTTAAAATATTGCATGATGTTCATGATGCACCTTTTTTTGCACATCCAGGTTATTCAAGGACCTATGTTAAAACAAAGTATTCTTACTTTTGGCCATGTATGAAGCGGAATATTAGAAAATATGTTAGTGAATGTTTGAAGTGCCAACAGGTGAAATCTGAGTTTAAGAGGATGCCTGGAATGCTTGAGCCTTTGGATGTTCCAAATCAGAAGTGGGAGTCTATTTCTATGGACTTTATCACTAAGCTACCTATGACCAGAAGTAAGCATGATACCATATTTGTTGTAGTGGATGGGCTTACCAAGATGGCACATTTCTTTCCTATGAAAAAGCTTGATACTACCTTGAATATTGCAAGATTATTTGTAAAAGAAATTTTTTGATTGCATGGAATGCCTAAAAGCATAATTTTTTATAGAGATTCTAGATTTACCTCAAACTTTTGGAGACCAATATTTGAATCGATTGGAACTAAACTTCGTATGAGTACAACTTTCCATCCACAAATGCATGGGAAAATCGAGAGGGTTAACAGGGTACTTGAAGATATGTTGTGTATGTATGTGAATGAAAAGTAGGATAATTGGAGTGAATATTTGCCCTTCGTTGAGTTTGCATACAATAGTGCATGGCATGCATCTATAAAAATGACTCCTTTTGAAACTATGTACAGTTATAATTGTTTGAATCCACATTCGTTTTTGGGTTTTCCAAATAAAGTAGAAGTTCCCAAAGAAATGCTTGATAAAATGGATGAAGAACTTGGAAAAATTAAGAAACACATAAAAGAAGCTTAGAAAAGACAAAAGAAATTCTATGATTTAAAGAGAAGACCACATGAATTTCAAGTTGATGATATGATATTTCTTAAAGTTAATGCTCACCGATCTAACTTGTTGCTAGGGAAGGATCATAGACTTTCTCCTCGATATGCAAGTCCTTTTAAAGTTATGAAAAAGATTGGATTTCTTGCTTATTTGCTGGATTTACCCAAACATTTAAATGTGCATCCTATATTTCATGTTAGCTTATTTGAAATATATGTATCTAATGTTGCTCATGTTTTGTAGGATAATTATAAGCTGAAAGATGATGGCTCTTTTGAACTTCAACCTGAAATAATATTAGACAGAAAGGAAAGATTTCTTAGAAATAGATCTATAGTAGAAATTTTGGTGAAATGGCACTCATACCCAAAAGAAGATTCAATTTCGGTGAACTTAGATGATTTTCTAACACATTATCCTTCTTTCCAACTCTCAGGACAAAGTTCTTAAAGGGGGGAAGAATTGTAATAGGCCTCTTTTCTAGTGAAATAATTCATTTTGAGTTTTCTGAATTTTATTGTGAGGATAATGCTTAGAATGAATAATTAGGTCATTTTATGCATGTAGGAAAAATTTTGGGTTGACAAGTTTCATATTCTCTCTCTAGACCTTTTTCCCATCTTGTTTTCTACTTGAAGTTTGAAGGTGAAGATGAAAGAATTACGAAAAACTCTGTAGAAGAGAAAGGTAGAGCAAATATAAGAGAATAAAAGTGCTAGTGTGAAATTTTTGTGAATCTTGTTTTAAGTACCTTGTTCAGGGTCCTATATTTCGTTCATTGTAAGAAAATGCCTTGATTTTGCTCTCTCACTAGAATTTTGAAACTTGCAGGGCTCAAAAGTGGCATTTGAAGGTGGATTTGTAGCTCAGAGGTCTCTAACACTATTGTGCAGATCCAAAAATTGAATAAAAGTGTCTCCCACAAGCTTAAGCTAATTCCTCATCGTTTTTGAGTTAGAGGGCTTTGAAAACTGTCGTTTTATAGCACTTAAAAAAAAATGAGGACTTATCTAATTCTCTTCGAATCCGTGATTCTGATGCTCACGTGTCACCATGTCTAATTATGGATATTTTTGGATATGTCTTTTTGGTGTTTTTCTCCTATTTTTGACAGGTACGCTAAAAAATGAAAGCACACTACGATCACATGGCTTTTTGCAAAATTTTTGGAGAAACTCGACTTTTTCTAAATTTGTTGGACTGTAGACGTCTTTGGGAGGGCAGCGATCAAACTCTGATATAGGGAGACCTGCGCATCAACACAGGGAACACACAGAAATTTGAGAATTACCTTGTGATTGAGAGTGAAAGTGAGAGTGAGAGTGAGTGTGTGATTGAGAGTGGGAGCGTGAATGTGATTGTGATAGCTCGGGGGTATTCGGGAGGTAGAGGCCTCATTAAGAAGCTATTTTCCAAAGCTATTCTAACCATTGATTCACATCTATAACACCAAATTCTTCCTTCTCTACGTCATATTTGTCCCTATTCTTTCGAATCAAATTTTCTCTTACCTTATGCAATCTCTGCGTTCTTCTCTCCTCTGTTATTTTTGAGTGATTGGAAGATTGTGATTGGGGATAGATTGTGATTGAGGAAACGCTACAAGTGGTATCAAAGCAGAATGGATTCTCAGGAACGATGGAAGGTGTAACACAAAAGATTCGTGAACAAGTGGGATTGGAAGCTATGGTGGAAGTCGTATATGTAGACTCGAACGTGTTCTGGTCCAGTTCTATGGAATGAATTTAGAGAACAAGCTGAAAAATGCAATTGTTCTCCACACTCCCATATGGAGAAGAAGATGGAGTTCTACAATTTCCGATAACAAGAAAGTGATAAGCATAGCTTTTCTGTTGATGAGTACAAAGAGAAGATCCTACGTCTTCATAAATATGCATTAGAAGTTAGTGGTGATGCTCTAAAGAGTAAATTTATTGAAGGGCTTCATGAGGAACTTTGCTATCAAGTCAAGGTATCTAGATGCATTGATTTGCTTGATGCTATTGCGATGGATGAGAACTTTGAGAAGATGGAGAAGTTCAATTTGCAAAAGGCAAATAGGAACAGATTCATTGCAATGGGACATAGGCCACAAAGACTTGTTGCAATGAACATGAACAATTCAAAGAATACTCCATCTTCAAATAACGAAGGCAAGAATCCTACTCAGGTGGAAAATCAAAGGAGGCATCAACCAATCCATTGGCAACAAAATCCTGATTTTATTGAGAGGGCAAAAAAACTTGGTGTGTGTTTTCATTGGGGAGCAAGGGCATCGGACATATGGGTGCCGGAATAAGTCAGTCTTTTGACCCGCACAATCAAAAGTGATAAACATGATCGAGGAGGGTACAACTATTGAGGAAGCAGATGATGGAGGTAAGTGCCCTGACTCTACTTTACGTTGCATGGTGGTTAGTTCTTTGCCAAAGGCTTCTGTAATCATACTTTCGGGTATGATTTCAGCGCATAAAATCAGATTTTTGATCAATTCAGATAGTACCCATTGTTTTTTATCTTTCAAATTGGCACAGAATCTACGGATAGCCTTAAATATGTAGATAACCAGACTTGTAGAGATGGCCAATGGATGATTACACTACACGAAAGGATATGCTGAAAAGATTGAATTTACTCTTTTTGATAGGTGCTTTTCTGGAAGTTTCCATGTAATTGATATGAAACACAGTGATGCAATGATAGGCATGGATTGGTTAGTTAAAAATTTTACAACAATTAATTGTGAACAAAGAATGATCACTTTAAAGCTAGGTGATGAATCTATTCATATTCTAGGTGATGCCTACAATCCTAAACCTATTCTTATTTCTGCTATGCAAATAATTAAAGGTATACATGATGGTTGTAGAACATTTATAGTGTATGTAAACAATGTGCATGAAGAAGATAATAAGGAAAGTGTTCCAAATTATGTAGAAAATATTTTGAAAGAATATGCGGATGTATTTCCAGCAGAGTTGCCTGGTATACCTCCACCTAGGCAGATTGACCATGCCATCGACCAATATCCAAGGAGTGAACCATATTCTAGAGCACCCTATAGATTAAACATGGATGAACTAAAGGAGCGTAAGATTCAATTAGATGATCTTTTGAAGAAAGGCTTGATAAGACCGAATGTCTCACCTTGGGGTGCACGTGTTTTATTTCAAAAGAAGAAAGACGGCTCTTATAGATTATGCATTGACTATAGGGGATTAAATAAAAGAAAAATTAAGAATAAGTATCCACTCCCTCACATATATGACTTATTAGGTCAATTAAGTGGAGCGACTATATTCACTAAGATTGACTTAAGATCTAGATATCACCAAATTAGGATCAAAATAGAGGATATTCCTAAGACAACTTTTTGAACACGATATGGGCACTATGAGTTTACGGTTCTACCTTTTGGATTAACAAATACTCTTGCCACCTTTATGTGCTTGATGAATAATATTTTTCATGATTACCTAGACGAATTCATCTTAGTATTTCTTGATCATATATTTGTATACTCTAAGATGTTCCAAATCAGAAGTGGGAGTCTATTTCTATGAATTTTATCACTAAGCTGCGTATGACCAAAAGTAAGCATGTTACCATATTTGTTGTAGTGGATTGTCTTACCAAGATGGCACATTTCTTTCCTATGAAAAAGGCTGATACTGCCTTGAATGTTGCAAGAATCTTTGTAAAAGAAATTTTTTGATTGCATGGAATGCCTAAAAGCATAATTTCTGATAGAGAATCTAGAGTTACATCAAACTTTTGGAGAGCAACATTTGAATCGATTGGAACTAAACTTCATATGAGTACAGCTTTCCATCCACAAACAAATGGGAAAACCGAGAGGATTAACAAGGTAGTTGAAGATATGTTGCGTATGTATGTGAATGAAAAGCAGGATAATTGGAGTGAATATTTACC